>MU260131.1:385000-416739 GCA_020310875.1 Ceratopteris richardii | reverse complement strand
TCTCCTCTCTCTCTCTCTCTCTCTCTCTCTCTCTCTCTCTCTCTCTCTCTCTCTCTCTCTCTCTCTCTCTCTCTCTCTCTGTTTTAGGGTTTCGCAGCCTGTTTTCTCTGTTTTTAGGGTTTCGCAGCCTGTTTTTTCTCTGTTTTTAGGGTTTCGCCAGCCTCTTTTCCATCTGATTTTAGGGTTGCGCTCTGATTTTTAGGGTTTTCACAGCCTCTATCTCTCTGATTTTAGGGATTCGTAGCCTCTTTTCTCTGATTTTATGGTTTCGCAGCCTCTCTCTCTGATTTTAGGGTTCGCCTGCCTCTTTCAATCTGATTTTAAGGGTTTTGCAAATGCGCTGCCCTCATCTTAGGGTTTCGAAGGTAGCACAGCTGTGATTTTTAGGGATTGGAAGAGAAGCAGCTCTGCTTTTTAGGTTCTGAAGGCAGCTCTGCATATTAGGGTTCTGAATATGCAGAGCTCTGATTTTAGTGTTTTGAAGGAGGCACACCTTGGATTTTAGGGTTTCGAAACTCTGTTTTTAGGGTTATGCATCCTTCCTCTCTCAGAAATGAGTTCGTTTCTCTCTCTGTTTTTAGGTGCAGGACTGATTTTAGGTAAAGCCTCTGATTTTAGTGTTTCGAACCCCTGATTTAGGATTTGGCACTTGTATCCCATTGTATCGCAAAGCTGATTTTCAGGTTTCCTGCCTGCTGTGCAAACATCCACAACCACCTCTCTCTCTCTCTCTCTCTCTCTCTCTCTCTCTCTCTCTCTCTCTCTCTCTCTCTCTCTCTCTCTCTCTCTCTCTCTCTCTCTCTCTCTCTCTCTCTCTCTCTCTCTCTCTCTCTCTCTCTCTCTCTCTCTCTCTCTCTCTCTCTCTCTCCTCTCTCTCCCCCCCTGTCTACAGCAACGACATGGAAGGAAGGAAAAGCTTTGCCTCTGCCCTCTTGCACCAGCCGCTTTCTATACAAGCCCCAGTCAACAAACCAACAGCATGGGAGTCTTACTTACTCCAAGAAGTGAAGAAACTCCAAGGAGAAATGGCAGCAATGAAGCAAGAAATTAGTAAGAAAGATGAACAAATAGCCAGATTGCAACAAAAGCTTGATGAAACACAAGGAAATAGCCAGCAAACAGGAGCTGAATCAACAAATAAAGTCGACTTGGCAACACAATTATCCGAGGTAAAACTATCCAGCTCTACACATTTTTCAAAAGAAGTAATGTCTGTGGTAAAGGAGCAAGAATTGGTGGACAGCAACAAGAAAGTTATCAGGATTGGAGGCCTCCCCCTAGGATGGGACAGGGAGGACATCGCACCCGAGTTAAAAGATGACTGCATCCTTGAAACAGAAGTACTAGAAGCACAACTAACCAAGGTGGTCCCCTTCATCAATCTAGGGTCTCCGGTCTTCATCACACCCAAAGGAACTCAGGCAAGGGTAAGCTATTTTGACATGTCAGATAAGATAGCTGTCATGAAGCAAGCAAAGTCACTACAAGGTACTAAAGTATGGATAGCAGATGAACTCACCCCACTCCAACTTAAAAATCGACCAGTAGAGTTAACTAAAGTCAGAGAAGCCAGGAAGAATGGAAAGTGGGCAGTATACAGAGGCGGTCAAGCTATTATCAGAGATTTCCATACCCATACCACATAGGAAGAAACAGCTATCTCCCTCATTTGTAATATATATTGATGTAATTTTGAAACTCTTATGAGTCATAAGAGTGCTTTGGAAGCCACACACCCCCCCCCCCCCCCCTTTTATTTTTATTTTGATTTTTCCCTTTTATTATAGCCCCTTGAGGGCTTCCCCCCCAAGTGGAATGTAATGTTTTGATGTACCTGATCGGTCCCATAGGTCGATTTCAGCCTCCCGTGGACGTTAATATCTCTCTCTCTCTCTCTCTCTCTCTCTCTCTCTCTCTCTCTCTCTCTCTCTCTCTCTCTCTCTCTCTCTCTCTCTCTCTCTCTCTCTCTCTCTCTCTCTCTCTATATATATATATATATATATATATATATAATATATATATATATATATATATATATATATATATATATATATATATATATATATATATATATATATATATATATATATATATATATACAGCACAGGGTACAGGTGGTAGCCAGAGACCCAGAGGCACGTTTCATGTGGATACGCCTCTAGCTATCAGAGGAGAGAGAAGCATATTTCGTTGTATGCTATATTGCACCCATCGGCTCTCGCTTCACACATTCCCCCGAGCAGCCCTCAAGGAGGGAGGGACCAGCTATGACTGCCTCAGTGACACGATTATGGAGTATACCGGGACTTCAATGCCCGCACTCAGAGCCACCAGTGTGATATCTACGACTTTGACGACAGTGAGATGCTTCGCACTATAGAGGATATGTCTACACTCAGAGCCTCAGCCGACACCGCCACACCCAACTCATACTGCAGACACCTCCTCCAGATGGGAGAAGCACACCGTCTCATTATATAAAATGGGATGGCGACCTAGCCACCTCGGGTGGTCTCACCTGCATTCCACCCATGATACCGCATGGAGGCAGTGTGGTAGACTATGTTATCGGACCCCCGGAGGCGACACATCTCATCACCTCATTCACCATCCCACCCATAGGGATTGGAGCTGATCATGCATATCTCGCCCTATCCATACGCAGCTCACCATGCATATCCTACCCGGTCACCATACAGCCACATGCCCATACCACCATTCACTTTAGACATGAGCTAGCGCATATCTATGCTCCCATGTTCGAGAGTGCATTTACTCCCTTGATCCCTCCGCCCCATTGGACACCCTCACCGCCCACTTCTCCTCGATCCTCCACACATCCGCTACTCTCGGTTCCCATACACCACCCATACACTGCACATTCGACACTGGGCATACACTCCAGAATAGATGGTACGATGAGGAGTGTAGACGACTATACGGACATCTCAGAGCACAGAGTATCTTGGGATTCATCACAGAGAGGGAGGCACGATGACAGATGCGAGCCCTCACACGCAAGAACCGGCGAGCTTTCGAGGAGCGACAGGAGGTAGAGTTGTTCGACCTTCTCATGAGTAGGGATTGTGCCACCGCATGGAGGGCCCTACGTGAGCCAAGCCCACCTACACCCATGGAAGATCCTCAGACTTGGCACACCTACACCCAGAGGTTATATGACGTCCAAGGACAGCCACCATTGCCGATCCCTCCCACACCGAGTCATGTGGTATCCACCCTATTCACGGAACGCATGGTACGACAGGCCATCCATAGGCTACAGCATGGCCGTTCATGGAGACCACACAGGACTACAGGGGGAGCACTTTATATACGCAGTAGATGTAGTTTCCCACATGATCGCCCATCTCTTCAACCATGCTTTGGTTGAGGGATTACCTGACTCGTGGACTATGCATAACATTGCTCCTATCCATAACTCCGGCGATATGATGGACCCAGGGAACTAGAGGACTATTATGATAGGCCACATCCTGGCCAAGATCTATGGGGCAGTACTAGAGGCAAAGCTGAGTACACACGGTGAGGCAGCTAGGATCAGAGCACCCGGCCAAGCAGGCTTTCCCCGCACTTTCTCCACCATCGACCACATCTTCGTACTTCGTTGCTTGATTGAGAGCACGAAGGCGAGGAAGAAGAGACTATAGTGTTGCTTTGTGGATTTCCGCCAAGCCTTCGACATGGTCCCTCGATAGAGACTACTACGAAGACTCCAGAAGTTACAGATACCATCAGACATGCTATGGGCCATCCATGCTTTGTATGCACGAGTCACAGGCAGGGTGCGCTGCCCCGGCAGCCTATCAGACAGCCTTGTTAGCACCATTGGTGTGAAACAAGGTTGCCCTCTCTCACCCACTCTCTTCGGTCTCTACATTGACGAGATCATGCAGTATATACAGCGAGCAGGAGGGCTAGGAGGAGACCTCGGAGGTACGCCAGTACACATCCTATTATATGCTGATGACATTGTCTTGCTTTCAGAGTCACAGGAGGGGCTACAGTCACATTTACAGGCGCACGATACCTTCTGCATGGAGACAGGACTCACAATGAACCTTGGCAAGACCAAGGTCATGATCTTCTATACCTCCAGGTCAGTACACCATCGTGCCTCTTTCACCGCAGGTGGAGGACAGATAGAGGTAGTGGACTCCTACGTCTACTTAGGTATCACCTTTTCGGGCAGCACAGGGGTATTCTCCATGGCACAGGCAGCGAGAGATAGATTGACGCAAGGCTATGCGGCACTTGAAGGATTGGAGAGACGCTGCTTTCATACACATTTTCAAGGAGCCCCAAACTAAGGGGTGGCTCTTTGATACTCTAGTGACACCCACATTGATGTAGGCAGTGGCAGTATGGGCACCAGGGATCACGGAAGCGATGTGGACGCAGATTGAGAGGCCCCATGTCACCATGATCTCACGCTTGCTCCGAAGCAAGCCCTCCATTCCGCATGACATTATACGAGCTCAGCTTGGCACACCACCGATGCTAGTGGAGGCCCTCTTTAAGCTCGTGACCTTTATTCTGAGAGTTAGAGAGCTCCCCACCAGCCGACTCACCAGGCTTGCATTTGAGAGCTCTAGACATTTGGAAGAGACAGGGCATGAGAGAGTATGGTATGCACAGACCTACCGATGGTTAGCCGACCATGGCATGAGCATTACCAATCTCCCCCCTTTTCAGAATGACCTCTCTTCCCCTTGCATTACCCTCTCTCGTTCGAAGAGGAATAAGATCATCCTTCAGGACCTACAATAGATACACGTCACGGAGACATGGATTGCACCACGGGAGCCTCTTCCCACGAAGAGGCAACACTATAGAGAGCACTTCCTCACTGTGACAACGGATGGTTTCATTCAGAGACCACGATACATGGATACATACATGGCACCAGCAGAGAGAGTGGCCATTGGGCAGCTCAGAGTATCATCACACCAGCTCGAGATTGAGGTTGGGCGAGCGACACATACCCCCAAGGACGAGAGATTATGCAGGATATGCAGAGAGGAGGTGGAGGACGAACAGCACTACACATGTAGATGCAAGGCATATGAGGCCATTAGAGACCGCTACCTCAGTTCTTCAGGGGGCCCAGAGAGATCAGGGCTTTATTGGAGACGGAGGACCAACGCCCTCTAGGCCGTTTCCTAGTAGAGCTCCAACGCCGCCGTGCATCACTTCTCCGGCAACAGATGGAGATATATCAGGCCCCCTCCCCTCAGACTTATATTACAGATTTTTTCAGACCCACAGCCACCTGAGGGCCCAGCTCGACGCGGGGTGTCACATTACAAAGAGCAAAGGAGCTTAGACGACAACGTCAACGACCGAGACCCCCACTCGGGAGAGCCCGTCCCCACCAGAGAGAGATTCAGGCGATTCACCCACGCCATGACATGGAGATACGGAGATGTCAACAACGCAAGGTGCAGAGCATTTTGAGGATCGCCACGATACCCACCGATGCATTATATCCTACACCCACTCTAGGCATTTAGAGGGTTGTGATAGCACCGAGCCTCCCCTCCCTATGCATATCATATTTGTATCTCACCTATTGAGCATATAGACTGCATACCCATAGCACCCCCACGCCAGCTATTATCCACTCCTTTTATACCTTGTTTTGTACTCTCAGTTTATTTTCCTTTTGGGATCACAGTGGATTGGATCATACTGATGTATATGTTTTGTCTCATAGGCCGATTTTGGCCTCTAATAGAGGTTAAAAACTCTCTCTCTCTCTATACCTTTCTCCCTCCCTCCCTCCCTCCCTCCCTCCCTCCCTCCCTCTCTCTCTCTCTCTCTCTCTCTCTCTCTCTCTCTCTCTCTCTCTCTCTCTCTCTCTCTCTCTCTCTCTCTCTCTCTCTCTCTCTCTCTCTCTCTCTCTCTCTCTCTCTCTCTCTCTCTCCCCCTTTTCTCTCTCCCCCCCTCTTTTTATCTCTCTCTAGTATGGCACATGTCCACCACTGAGAAATCGAGCTAATCTCCAAAGCTACAAAAGATGCAAAGAAGGAAGTGGACCGCACTCTCAACCAAGAAATCCGTAAGTTGATGGATAAAATAAAGGGGCTCAAGGAGCACATAAAGGGGCCCCAGGAAGATCGAGATGCATGGCAAGTAGCCTATGAAAGCCTCGAAGCACGAATGGTTCAGAGGAAGGTGAGATCTATCACGTGGAAGAGCTCAAGGAGGAGCTCAAAAAGGAAATCAAGTTGGAACTAGAGTCCACTCGCGAAACATGGGTAGAAGTAGTTCACAAGAGGGTTAAGAAGGAAGTCAGAGAAGGGGCATGGAAGGAGGAGCTCTCTAGAGTCTAAGACACCCTCGAGGGAGAGAGGCTTCAACAGACACCGATTACATGCACGGATTAAGGGGCTCTCGAAGGAAACACCACAAGAGGAAGATGCCATTAACATCTATCGATGTTTAGGATATGAGAGCATACCTGGTAGAGATGAGTCTCGACCACGAGCACTCATCCTTTGTATGAGCTTTGAGGAGACACGAATTGCCTTCTTCCGAGGACGGTCAGTACTACGCGGACTACTCGAACAAGCTCTTTATATGGACGAGGATCTCATGAGGATGCAGATAGAGCACTCATGTGCATCTATGTCACAGATCCTCCAAGCACGACGAGCGGGAAAGAAGGCTTTTTACCATGACAGTAAAAATCTCCATCGAGAGACGTCCAATCCACGAGAGATGCATGGCCAATGAGGCAAAACCGTGCAAGGAGTTACCGCTCAGGGGAGCGATGCAAAGCTGCAACGGAGCGCTTTGGACATGACCAGACCAACTGGAGAAGATCCTAGATACTAATGACTTTGCTTGCATCACAAAGCCGCACGAGAGCCCACAAAGGGGCCTACCTCACGTTGCAAGTTTTCACTGGGAATTTGCATTCAAGACCACGACGAGACAGAGTACAGCATGAGGGTCGAGGGTGTCGCCATAATATTTAGACAAGAGATACAGAGCCGGACCCATATCATAGGCGGAGACAAGGAGGCACGACATATGTGGGTCCCGTAGAGATAGCACCGGAGAGATGGGTCTACATTGCTATATGCTACTTCCCACCAACCGGATCTCGATACATAGGATAGGACCTTGGGGAGCCGACTTGGGACAGAGACTCACCATACATAGCACTTTCAAATGAGATACTACATTACAGCACCCTAGGTAAAGTCTTCCTTACGGGGGATTTCAATGGCCGCACCTATCGCGTCAGTGCAAGTCATATGCATAGTTGTTCGAGTACGATCTGTAGGACAGGTAAGATACGTGACAGTACCATACTAGGTATGTACTAATCTTTAGGTAAGAATCCGTACGATATTAATACGGCTTTTTTCCCAATTTTTCATGTATATAAGAGTGTACACATATAAAGAGTATTTTTGCCATGAATATGCTTAATATTGTATCTATACATGAAGATAATTGTTCTCTAACTAGTATAACCAATGTATTTTCTTAATAGATTCGAGTCAAAATGGAAAATAGAACACGTTTTTTTGGTACGAGTTATACGAATGCGTACTAGTACATACGATACGAAAAGTACCCTACGAATATGTTTGTATAGGAGCGAATAACAACTATGGTCATATGACACGGAGGATCCACAAATCATGAGGGGAAGAGATCCAGATGAGACGAGGACCAGTAGAGTATCAATGGATATGGGTCAGGACACCACTGGGTATAGAATACACATGCTTGAGCTAGGCAAACGACACCATCTCGTTATATATAACGCAATGCACCGTTGGCCAGACTCCGTGGACTTGCTTCTTTTAAGAGGGGGGCAAGAGCACGGTTGACCACATTCTGGGTACCATCTCTAGAGCTTCACTTATTCCCTCACTTAGTATTGGATGACATCCACTCAGTGCTCACCATACATTTATCACGTTCACACTTTCATCTCCTATTCCATTAGACCCTCCATCACTCATTGAGCCACACACCACGATACACTTAACACACAAGCTCTCACATGTTTGCACACACCATTTACAAACCCGGCTACTCTCGCTCGATCCACTCTCACCTTTGGACACACTCACATCACATATCACCACCATGATACCATCCTACATGATTAAGCTCTACACAGCTTTCCACATCACATACACACCCCCTCCATGCACAAGATCCATGCCCCAAAACTGTTGGTACGATGCAAATTCTCGAGAGCTAAGGAAGCATCTACGCATATTAGAGCATAGAGGAGATATTACACAAATAGGCACAGCGTCGCATGAAGAACCTTACTCGCCACAAGCGGCGAGAATGGGAGGAGAGACAATATTGGGATATCTACCACTTGCTCATGAGTCGGGATAGTAGAATGGAGTGGAGACATCTGAGAGAGAGGAGACAGCAAACACCCATTCGAGACCCGAGCACTCGGCTATGCACAAAGCCTATACCGGATCCGAGACCAGCCCCCCATTCCAAGGCACAGAGCCCAGGCTCCACTACCTCTTACTTCTTCACATCCACTATGGTCAACCATGCCATTGCCCATCTACAGCATGGCAAGGCCCATGACCAATTCAGTTTATACCACGGATGCACGACTCTAGCACCGCTCATTGCCCACCTCTTCAACCGTGCACTCGTTGAAGGGTTCCTTGATTCATGGACCGAGCACACCATAGTGCCTATTCATAAGTCAAGCGATGTTATGGATCCAGCCACATATCGGACAATCATGATTGGTCCCACATTGGCTAAGTTATACGGGGTGGCACTAGAGACAAAGTTGAGCACTGCTTCATAGACAAGGCAAGAGTAAGGAAGAGGAGATTATACTGCTGCTTGGTGGACTTCCACAAAGCCTTCGACACTGTTCCCAAGGAGCGGCTCTTTAGACGTATACTCGATATCGAAGCTCCAGAGGAGATGATATGGGGGTTCCAAATAGAGGAGTCACTTCAGCTCCCCATGACCACCGGAGACCAGCAGAGGCTAGGATGCCACCTCACGCCGACATGTGAGAGACAAGAGGAGATGCTACAACCCACACATCAAACAGGGATGAGTACCCAACAGACCATTACTTAGTTCTTTGAGCAAGATGGTCCAATGAGATAGGCATGCCTCCCAAAGACATAGGGCTCACAATCTGGCAGGCAATGGAATAGAGAGTGCGACGCAGACCACATATGCTTGGATACCAATGACCACGACTCCACCAAGAGGATATTTCACGCATCAGGGTAGCCAATGACCACATGATGGAGCAGAGCCACACCACCATCACTTGGGCAACTGCTCTTCAAGAGGCACTAAGACCACCGCCCAAGTACCACATACTCAACAAACCTCCACCTACCATTAGTAGTTAGGATATGAATATTCACTCTGCCCATGGGTTCCCCCTATATCCCATGGCCATTATCTGCAGAGTCAATCCCACGCTTCCCCACGCACCACTATATTATCCCCACTACCCCCTCATCAGCCCGTAGACTCTCCTTTGGTTATTTTCAACCTTTCTCAGCCTGCATAGATTTGTGTAGCGAGCATTTTTTCTTTTTATTTCTACACAGGGGTTACTATGATTGTACATGGTTTTGTCTCATAGGCCAAGCTTGGCCTTCGAAAAACATTAATAAAACTCCCTCCCTCCCCTCTCTCCACCTCCCCTCTCCCCCCCTCCCTCCCCCCCTCCCTTGCTCTCTCCCTCCCTCTCTCCGTCCCCCCCCCCTCTCCCCGAAGGATACATTTCCATCGAAAATGCTCCACTACCACAAGCATTTTCTTCAGATCTCTGACCACGCTTCATTGAGACTCCGCGATACATGTAGATATACCTACCACACCACCTCCGAGTCCCCATTGGGCAACTTCGAGTTTCATCACATCAGCTCGTCATGGAGAGTGGTTGGACCAAGGGAGCCCCGGAGAGGAGAGGTGGTGCCCAGTATGCCATACAGAGATAGAGTGAGGAGCACTTTGCTACCGGATACCGAGCAGTATGTCATACAGAGATAGAGAGTGAGGAGCACTTTGTTATCAGATGTCGTGCATACTCAGATCTACCAGCACAGTTCCACATAGTCACCACAGTTGTGCATGACCACTAGAGACCAGCACAAGTTGGGACGTTTCCTCACGGAAGCATATGAGAGATGAGAGCAGTCACTACAGCCCGCACATCAGAAACGGGTGAGTACCCGGAAGACCATTACACCATTCTTTCAACAAGATGGGCTACATCAGACGGACCCGCCTTCCAGAGGCATAGGGTTCACACTCGAGTAGGCAACGGCACAGAAAGTGCGATGTCGACCACACAAGACTGTGTACGGACGACCACGACTATACCAGGGGGATATCTCACGCATCATGATAGCCCATGACCACATGATGGAGCAGAGGTGCACCAACACAACCTGACGGACCTTCCTTCCAGAGGCATAGAGCTCACACTCAAGCAAGCAGCAGCACAAAGAGTGCGACGTCGACCACATAGGGCTGCATACGGACGACCACGACTATACCAAGAGGATATCTCACCTATTGTTTGCAGTTTTGGCCCATCTTCTGTCGAAGAGTGTATGTCTAGAGTACATTGAAATGTTTGGTACTTTGATAGTGAGGCAACCAAACATATAATCTCGAAGCACAGTTTCTTCACTTCACTCGAGTCCGCCCCTACAGGGAATACTGTCACATGCGCCAACAACTCCTCCTATCCTGTCATGGGAGTTGGTAAGATCATTCTGACTACTGCAGATGGTAGTTCTTTCACTTTGTCAGATGCTTTATTTGTGCAAAGGATCAAGAAAAAATTTGTTATCAGTTTTTGTATTAGCCAAGATTGGCTTGGTGTGAAATTTGTTGATGACAGATGTACAATTAATGATATGCCAAATGGCAACATTATTATTGCCTCTGGCATTTTATGTCGTGGGTTGTATAAGCTCATAGACTATGAAAAATCTATGAATGAGTAAGCATGTGTTGTACATGATTCTCAGGCTATGCAAGATGCAAAGCTTTGGCATGCACTCTTTGGCCATCTGAATTTTGTTAGTTTGCTATGCCGGAAGAAATCTTAAATGGTGTCCTCTTTGCCCAAACTTGAGGCATCCAAAAAACATGTCTGTGAAGGCTGTATTTTGGGAAAAATGCAACGTTACTCCTTTACAAAAGATGGTTCAGTTCGAGCTACTCACAAATTGAAGCTTGTACATAATGACATCTGTGGTCCTATGGAGACACCCCTTTTGGAAACTATCTTTACTTCGCGACTTTTATTGATGATTTTTCCAGGCATGCTGGGTATATCCATTGAAAGCAAAGTCCGAAGTGTTCATGTGCTTCAAATAGTTTTTTGTTTTAGCTGAAAATCTGTCAGCATGTAAAATGGGCACCCTCCCTTCTGATCGAGGGGAGGAATATATGTCTTCTGACTTTAATGCATTTTTGGTTGAACGTAGGATAAAACATCAGTATACAGTGTCGTATACACCTCAACAGAATGGAGTTGCTGAAAGGAAGAACAAGTCATTCATGGAGATGGCGAGGTGTATGGTCAAGAGTCAAGCTTTACCACATAGTTTCTGGCTTGAGACCGACATGTGTGCCGCATATGTACTTAACAAGTGTCCCAATAAAGCACTGCAGTCTATCACTCCATATGAGGCTTGGCATGGTCGCAAGCCATCTATTGCTCACCTGCGTGCTTTTGGTTGTCTAGCATATGCAATGCATGAACAACATCGTAGGAAATTGGATGATAAAGCGGTAAAATGTATTTTTGTTGGGTACAATTCTAAAAGCAAAGGCTATCGTCTATATCATCCACACACTAAACGCATTTTGGTTAGTCATGATGTTGTTTTTGTAGAAAATGCTATTCAGCCTTTACTTTCATGTACGAAGAAGACATATGTTAGCTCCAAAGACATGTATGATACTTTGCTTCCTCTTTTTACAGGCGGACAGTCTAGTGCTGGTCCTAATGAGGCAACTTCTCAGCCATTGCAGGTTTCATGTGATGATGCAGATCATTCCATGTCTAGATTTGCATGATGCACTTGTTGATGAGAGAGCTGATATTGACGAGGCATAAACTATGCCAAAATGGCTAGTACAGACTTTGCATGACAGCAAATTAGATGCACCTCTGTAATACCGTACTCGTTCACGCTCTCATAATGCCTCTTTTGCATCGGATTGCTATTCTATGGCTGCCTCTAGTCTCTGTGATGAGACTGAGCCTCTTTCGTTTGATGAAGCACAAAATTCTGAACCTTGGATGGCTCCAATGCAATGTGAATATGATGCTATCATGAAAAATGGTACCTGATCTTTATGTGACTTGCCTCCTGGCAAGAAGGCCATTGGCACTAAGTGGTATACAAGCTGAAGCGCAAACCTGATGGAACAGTTGACTGGTATAAGGCTAGGCTTGTTGTGAAGGGTTATGCGAAGGAAAGAGGCATTGATTTTGATGAAACCTTTGCACCTACATTCCGAATGACTACTGTTCGTAGCATCTGTGCACTTGAAGCTCATCATGGTTGGAATGTACATCAGTTGGACATTAAAACAGCATTTTTGAATGGTGACTTGCCTGAAGAAAAGTATGTTTTCCAACCCTGTGGCTTTGTGCAGAAAGGACATGAAAACCAAGTGTGCAGGTTAAAGAAGGCATTATATGGTTTAAAGCAAGCACCACGTGCTTGGTATGAAAAGATACATGCCTATCTGATTGCCCATGGTTTTAAGAACAATCCAATTGAAAGCACCTTGTATGTAAGTGTGCTAATGATGTGCTTCTAGTCATTGTTGTGTATGTTGATGACATGCTGCTCACTAGTCATCATGAGAAGCATATTGCTAATTTCAAGGCCGATTTGCATTGCCTCATTTGAGATGTCTGATTTGGGACATTTGCATCATTATTTGGGCATTCAGTTTATGCAAGTTGATGGCAGAATAGTTTTGTGTCAAACGAAATATATTGACGCATTATTGAAGCGTTTTGGCCTTGAAAACTATGAACCTATTGCCACTCCTATGGAGAAAGGTTTACGACTGAGTCTTCATGATGTTGGATATGCATTTGATGTTGTTCTCTATCAGCAAGCTGTTGGATGCTTGATTTATTTATGCATTACTCGGCCAGATATTCAATTTGTTGTCTCACAAATGAGCAGGTTTATGCATTGCCCATGTGTCAAGCATTAGCAAGCAGTTAAGCGCATCTTTCGCTACTTGAGTGACACACGGCTACTTGGGTTGTTTTCTCCCAAGGAGGGATCACTACCGCCAGATTTGCATGCTTTTTTTGATTCTGCCTCGGCTTGTTTCTATGGCACTCGTGTATCCACTAGTGGTTTTTGCTTCATGCTTGGTAGCTCATGCATATCTTGGCTGAGCAAGAGGTAGCCTACTTTGGCCACTTCCAATTGTGAGGCTAAGTATAGGGAAGCTTTCACAGCGAGTGTTGAGTGTGTGTGGCTCAAACACCTTATGGCTGATTTGGGTGTTGGTCAGTCTTCTGCCACCATCATCTTCACTGACAGCCTAAGTGCACTGGCGGTTGCGAAGAACCCTGTGTTCCATGCTCGCACTAAGCAAATTGAGGTGCGTTATCATTATGTCAGGGAGAGATTCTCTCCTCGAAAGATCAGCTTGGCATATGTGCCCACGCAGGAGAACATTGCAGACCTTTTCACGAAGGCTCTGCCTAGGGAGAAGTTTGAAGCTTTCCGCAAAGCTTTGGCTTAATTCCGTTTGTGGATTGATTCCACACAGCTTGGCACTTCCTTGTACATGAGTGCAAGCTCCTTGTCCACCACATCACTCCTAGGGGGATTTGTTGATATATTTAGGTAGTGACGTGTGTGAACACACTAGGAGCACCGGGGCGCTTTTTTCCCTCTTTAGGAGGTTTTTTCCCCTGGCTTGTATATACATCTATATCCCTAACGGGTTACTTATCTTTGTACATTCTAGTGGTAATACATTCAGTATTGCATGTTGTGCTCCAAACTTCTTCTTCTTTCGTGTGTTGTTCGCATGCTTCCGCGGACGTCTAACTCCAAGAGATACATTCTCACCTTTGGATACACTTACATCACATATCACCACCATCCTTCATGACTCAACTATCCAGAGCTTTCCACATCGCACACACACACATCCTCCATGCACAGGATCCATGCCCCATAACCGTTGATATGTTGCAAGGAACCAAGGAAACATCTACAAATTTTAGAGCTTAGAGGGGATATTACAAACAGACAAAGCATAGTGTCGCATGTAGAGCCTTACTTGCCACAAGAAGAGGGAATGGGAGGAGAGACAGGACTAGGATATTACCATTTGCTCATGAGTCGCGATAGTGCAATGGCGTGGCAGCGTATGGAGAGGAGACAGTAGACACCCATTCAAGACCCAAGCATTTGGCACAGCTATGCGTCAATCTATGGAGCAGGAATGTCACATAATCCTAGTAGGAGATGGTTGAGCCTCACTATAAGAGAGAGATTTAGGAAGTAATCCTCAACCATGGCTTTTGAGGCAAGTGGTTAGCCCATCGTACTCCTAGTTGGGAGGTCGTGAGTTCAATTCTCAGTAATATACAAGTGATCTATCCTTGGGGATGTATTCAAGCATGAACGCTTATGAGAACTATGTGAAGCTAGATGTATCCAATGTTGTATCCTTGACTATGTACCCAAAAAGAGCTTACATATGTCGAAATCAAGTCAAAGCTCAAGGAAGGGGCATTCAACAACCAGTTTAGCTTAAGAGGAAGATTTTAGGGTAAGCCCAACTTGTGAATAGAAGTGCCCCTTGGCTCCGAAGCTTGCATATGTTGCCTAGTTCACACCTCTCTCACAATCTGTTTTGAGTGGTGAGGTGGCTGGTTAAACTTGTGGAAACCTCATGGTTAAATGAGCCGTTTCCTCTATGTCAAACAAAATCACCATAACTAAGTAAAGCTCAACAAATATGTTCAAGAACCGTTTATCTACCCACTGCACTTGCAAGACAGACAGAACAAAAAATTGAGGCATCCAGAGATGCCAAAAAAAGGGATACAAGGGAACAAACTTCGTCATTTAGCACCTAACACTGAAGGCTCTCCAACATCGAAACTCAAAGAGGGTTCTCTCCAACAAAGAAAAATAACTACTCATCAAATGCTTACCTGTAATGATCCAATGTGCATAAAAATAAAGAAGAAGAAAGAAAATAGTAGGAACAGAATGTATCAAAATATTGACCTCCTTCCTCTAGTTTCTGAGGAAAGGAAAAAGGGGGAAGGTTTTTTTTTTTTTTTTTTTTTTTTTTTTTTTTTTTTGGGGGGGGGGGGGGGGGGGGGGCATCATCTGTGAAGATCAGCTGTAATTTTCAAGAAGGTTCATCTTTGAAAATGTATTCCACTTTATAAACCCAATAGATGAATTTCTTACAACCCATCAAACCTCTTATCAGACAGAAACCAGACAATGACCTGAAATATTTAATGTTACAAGTGAAGAAAACCAATAAAATATTTCATAGCAATTATCCAAACAACGAGAATTCAGATTGGGATATCTACATGAAATAAAATGAAAGGCCCAATGAAACCGTGTAAAATATGATATCTTACCACCAGGAGAAAAAGATCTTTCAAATAATTCTTCTGTGTACGATAAAGTCTGTCGAGGGTAATTCTTAGATATGGCTCTATCCATTCATCAATTCTGCCCTTACAGTTTTGCAGTACAACTTCAATCAGCTTTGGAGCAGGCTCTATATCACTGTCCTCAAAATTTGGCTCTGACAGAAGCTAGATGACAATCACAAATGGACTGTGAGAAAAACGTCAAGCATATTTGCATCTCAAACATCAAGCATAGTATTCCCGAAGAAGTCTCCTTTACCGATGATATCATCTTGAAAAGGCTTTGTTGATAATCTGGAGATTTACAGGTTAGAAAATGTTCCGTGCTTCGTGACACATAGTTGTCCAAAGGGGTAAGAATATCTGAGAAAGAAATACCAATCAAGCATTATCAAAAGCTGGTTAAGACAGCATAATAGGGGTTATCAAGGGTTGATAGATGTGAGTAGCTTCAGTTAATAACATGATAGATGTGAGTAGCTTCAGATAAAAAGCAGGAAAAATGTGGCTTAATCCACATTCACTTACTGTCAAAAAAGTCTATTGCCCAATCTTCTACCGCAGAAACAATAAGAGGCCAGAGACTCCACATCTCAATCGAAATGGTGGGAGAAAAGTAAGTCATATAGGAGACGATCTCTAAGATTTCTTCAAAGACATCTGCCAGGACAACCAGTCACGTACAGAAGACAGAAGTGGATTATAAAGAGTTAACTCTTATGGAAATTACTAAATGAACAAAATTAAAAAAAGGCAAAAATACATCTTTGTTTAGCTCATACCTTGTCCATCTTTTGTTAACATTTTTTGCATCATCGGAAGCACTATAGGCTCAATCTGAGGAAATAAATGAGGCAGGCTACTAATGGATTCAAGAATCGTACTGATAGCCCTCAAGCAACCCACAGCAGCAAGGGCACCTGACTCATCTTCATCTTCATCTTCAGATGACTGAATGCATTTCCAGAATGCAGCAGCCTGTAGATAAAACCATATGTGCATCTCAGAAACAGAATAACAATGAAAGCTTTTAGCTAAATAGCACAGAATATCAATCTTTGAAATATCCTATGTTGAAGTGAAAAATCTACCAGTAAAATCAGAATTGTTCGTGAAGGAGGGAACATGTAAAATCAGTGACTATTTTAAAACAAGGTCAAATTTTCAATAAAGCCATAGAAGCTTGGATTCGGTGTTGGGCAACAAACTGCAATCACCTTAAAAAAGAAAGTGTATTGTGTGCATTTAAAAAACTACTTTTTTCTGGGTTTCTTCATATCTTACATTTCTTTCCAAAAAATTGTACGCATTCAAGTTGACTCTTAAGACAACTAAACCCCAATGTGTAAGCTTAGATTTCCGTTCTCGTACATAATGAGCGGATTGCATAGTAATATTGTACTTGGTCTCCTCTAGGCTCTAGCACAGTTCGGAATCTGCTTTTGTCACTAACTTATTAGTCACAGAGTCTAAATGGGGGGATGCTATGAAGTGATTTTTCATCCTTATCATCACCAACCTACATCTTTAATGCACAAGATCATGCTAAGAGAGATCATCATCAGGTTATGATAAGATAATCAGAAAGTCATGTTCATAAAGCTCTCAGTCAGATATAAAAGTCACTGCAATTATTCGAGTACAACCACCTTATTTATGCAGACACAAAGTAGATTATGATATGAATCTACTCATGTTATTGTCATATTTAAAAAAAACCAGTATAACTTCAAATTATACTTTAGAAGAGGTAACAGAAGGCACATCTCTCTCTCCTGATTGACATCTCCTCCTATACACAAATGTTGAAAACCTTCTAACAAATCAAAATCAGAGAGCACAGCCACAGATCCTCACCAAGTTCTGACAGAGACCCAAAGCATATGGTGCCATCTCCTCACCAAACTTGTCCACTATAGTTTCCAAGGTGAAGACCAGATCTTCATTGTCCACCTCATTCATTAATTTGAAAAATTCTGCCGCATTGAAAGGTCGAAAGAAAATAAATAGAAATTTAACAAACCAAAACTCAAGAGTACAGTTGAAAATGTACCGTCAAGAAGCTGCGGTAAAATTGGACGAAGTTCTTGAAGGTCTAGATCAAATAAGAGGGGACAGTTAATTATATCAGTGAAAAATAGCAACAAACAAAAACAAAAGGAACTGTATATAGCAGTAGAAAGATATGTAGATCCAACCTCTTACTTATAAGACCATAAAAAAGGTCTCTTCAATTATTAAACAATTTAAATAATAATTATAGATAGGATAATGTGTATAATTTCTAAAATAAAACGATAGCACTATGCATGAAGTTACAACATGCAAAGATTATAAGATAAATCCAGAAATTCTTTACTTGCCTGTGATAAAAGTATAACAGCAATTAAAATAATCAAGGTTATTTAAAATATAAAAAAAGAAAAAAAAAATCTACATAGCAACAACACACATACATGAAGATTAATAGGTCTTCTCTTATACAATAATTAAAAAAAAGGAATTATGAAGAAGATCCAACGCAACGTTATACAATACTCAAAAAAAGGAATTATGAAGAAGATCATATGCAAAGTTCAGATGTGATTACAAACAAAAGGCTAAAAACAAAAGCATATTTGAACACATCTAATATTCTACTGCATGCAGAACCCAGATGAACATAAAAACTGCAATTATCTATGACAGAATCTATATGCAAAGAACACATCACACTTCTCCCGGGAATCTATTTTTCTATCTATTCCACCATAGGAAAATATGATCATTATGTCGAGGTCCTGTCAAATATAAGGAAACATCTGCCTTTCCCACAATTTCATGACTTCTACTTAGTACCACAATTACAGTATTTGAACCATATTTTCCAGACATCCATCACCTTTACATGCTTCTACAAAAGATCGAAGAGCAACAACTGAATCCACTCTAACAGGCAATTCTGGGTCTTTCAGTGCAGAAACCATGCTGTGCATAGCTGAGCTGAAATGCCTCTGATCCTTGAAAGGAATGCTCGCATACTGGCCTGAAACCCAAGCAGCCTGCACACTTCATAGTAGAAATGTCAGGTCAATGGATCCATTTGATGAACCCAAAGAACATATGCAACATAAAATCATTAACATGTACAAATGCAGCCAAGCTGGTAAATGGCACAGACTTTTGCTCTGAGATGCCCAACTGGACTACTGAACTCTGGAAAAACGTGTTGTACAAGCATTTGTTCTAGTTGAGACTTGTAGGGCTCAGTTTGTTTTAGCTTATCGCTGAGTGCACCAACTGCCAGTAAGCCACCATCCTTTTGTCTATATGATTTCTGACCTGGAAGCGCTGCATCGTACCTGTTCATGATAACCCATGATTAGATAGTGAAGCTTCCGAAGCCCAAAAAGAACCATATAATACAGAATATACTGAAGTCTGACCCCACAATAGTTCATTATCAAGTGCTCTGAAAACATTGTTAAAGCATGTGTACGTCAATGCAAATAGTAATCAAACAAATTCTGGATTCTCAAATCAAATAACTAAATCAAATCTGGATTCTCAAGCTCAGGAAATCAAATAACTAAAGAAAATACAATGTGCAATACAATTTTATATCGTCCAAATAAGTAGGCATATGTTTCCCAGTACCCGCTACACATGCAGTTATTGATCATAGCACAAGAACAAAACAAATATTACCTTCCGAAAATTTCAACTATGAATGCTAGAAATTTTTGTAGATTCTCTTTCCCCCTCTTTCTGACAAGTTCAGATATGAAATTTATGGCTGCTGTACGGGGACTATACATATCTTCAATTATATCTGCAAAAAAATTAATAATGATAATAATAACACTTAAATACATGAAGATATAATAATAACCATAAAATGATTATTTCTTTTCTAAATTGCAATCTCACATCTAAACATTTGGCATGAAGAAAGCACAATGACCAAGATTCTTACCATAACCTTTTCTGACATACTCATGAGGGTCTTCATGCCACAACCTATCATCCACATCGTTAAAACACATGAGTGGGAAAATGATCTCAAAAAGAATAATGTCAAGCCGTGGCTTCAGAAGCTGATAAGTTGCTGACTTGGAAATGCTGAAAGAAATAAACAATCACCATCCCATTTATTGCCTTGATGTTGGAATCAAATTGAACAACGCATCACTATTGCTTACATAAGCTCACCTCGTGCTTAAATATTGTAGGACTAAGTTTATGACTCTATCTGGTAAATAGCCACCCTGTCGTATTACGCTCAACAACGTAAAATGGGACTCTAAAAACTTTCCTGCAAACTGGCTCTGAAAGAGCTGCGCGAAGGGTCTGTTCTCAGGTTTGGCATTCTTCGGATCTCCAAATCTGAAAACAACAACAATCAGATAAGAACCTAGCATAAATAAAAACCAGGAAAATATACGCAAGGTCTAAAGCAACTCTAAACCTATTGAAGAGACGATTCATAATATGCACAGTCCACTTCTTAACCTTCCACCAACCCCAAGCTTTCCGCTGCTCAAGGTCCACAGGTTGACCTTCCTGAGGAACAGGTCTTTCTAGAAGATTATGAAAGCAGGCCATCCAGGCAGTAAAGATCTGTGTATCATGAAGTTGGACTGGGATCTCCAGCTGTGATATGAAATCTCTATCAGCTTATTATCAAGTTGAGTCTTTAGTATGTGTGAAGCAAATTCAAAGCAAACTAATAAGCATATAAATTTTCAGGAGTCTGACTGTTTTTACATAAAAATGTCTGAAGCTCCTAGTAAGCAAGGTCCACTTACATACGTCGATGACCAGAAAATTTTGCATATGAGTTTCACCAAATCTGCAACTTCAATAGGTGGATTCACCATAGAAAGAAGAACATTAAATATCTCTAGCAAGGTAGGAAATGTAGTCTCAATGATTTGGTAAAGTGGTGTGCGTTCATCATCATCCTTGAACCTGGAATATTTGTCACAGTTATAATTTGCAGAGATCCACCAAAAAACGAGATATGCACAGAGAATCACAACCTTTATAGAGCAATTAGCATGACTCATGCACAGTGCACACTGCATACCAAGTAAAAATAAATAGGATTGTGAGCCTCGCTCAATATATCCAGATAAATATAGAAACAATCACAACTTGAATTTTGCCACATTAGGCAAGGGAAAAAGCTTACTAGTCTGGCAGCATATCATCTGAAAATATTCCAGGGCGAGGAAACAAAAAGAGTCGTGATGATTTGGCAGGTAAGCTCAGCTAGTGCTAGTAGTCCCAGTTATCTTAGTCATAATCATTGTTGTGATCATCTTAATCATCACTGTGATTGTGGACATCCTCGTATAGTCACAGTCACAGAAGCAGCAGCAGTGGTCATCAACATCCTGATACTATTGCCACTACCTCATTATTGTAATGGGCCATGGCCATCACTTTAGAAATCATCAGTGGTAATAAAACTTAATCTCGTATTATTGTCACTTCTAGTCGCCATTGTAGTCATCATCGTGTTTAAAGCACTGGTAGCAGCAATAATGGCCCTCACTGGCAGGAGGGATGGTGATCATGGTGGTTTGGTAAAAAGATACTTTACAGACCCTAGAAGGATTTTCTAAAAGTTTCTTGTGAAAATCAACTCCCCTACTCATAAAAGTTTCTTGTCAAAATCAAGTCCCCTACTCATAAGTTTCTTGTGAAAATCAAGTCCCCTACTCATTTGTATAGGTTCACATCAAAAAGAAGAGTGATCCAAGTGACAAGACCCCTTTGTGGATCTTGTTTACATCTACCTCTATCTCTACCAAGGCAGATTCGGTGCGCCACACCGATAGCTTTTTAGGTTCGGTGTGTTCCGTGCGTTTAGGTGCGTTAAATTCGTCGTTACACAGTCATAAAATTCGCATACCAACTTTTGCCCAATTTTGAACTGGTTTGCAAATTTGTTTTGCCACATGGTTCACTAATGGTTGTAATTTGTTATTTGTAAGTTTTAACATGCATAATATAAATCTATAAACTATATCTTAGATTCTTATGAATATATATGTATTTGTAACGGCGCACCTTACCTTCGGATACCATTCCGTCCTCCCACCTTACGCGCACCGAACTGAACCCACCGAATGCACTGGTCTGCCTTGATCTCCACACCTCTCTCTCCATGATTCATATTCTCTCTCTACCCTCTTTCTATGTTCTTATACTCTCTCTCTACCCTCTTTCTATGTTCTTATACTCTCTCTCTCTCTCTCTCTCTCTCTCTCTCTCTCTCTCTCTCTCTCTCTCTCTCTCTCTCTCTCTCTCTCTCTCTCTCTCTCTCTCTCTCTCTCTCTCTCTCTCTCTCTCTCTCTCTCTCTCTCTCTCTCTCTCTCTCTCTCTCTCTCTCTCTCTCCCCCCCCCCCCTCTCCCCCCCTCCCCTCCCTCCCCCTCCCCCTCCCCCTTCCCCCCCCCCCCCCCTCTCAACCCCCCCCTCTCCTCCCTCCCCCTCCCCCTCCCCCTCCCCCTCCCTCCCTCCCTCCCTCCCTCCCCCTCCCTCCCTCCCTCCCTCCCTCTCTCTCTCTCTCTCTACAGGAGATGGGGGTACCCATAGAGTTGATGTGGGGGATGCAGTGGTGGGACGAGTTTGCACCCCAGAAGGGGTATCTGATTTAGTTCACTCTACTATTGGAGTGAAACAGGGCTGCCCACTGTCTCCTACTCTATTTGGTATGTATGTTGATGAGGTGTCTGATTACATTGACAGAGAGGGTGATAGAGGGGCCGAGTTGGCCGGGACGTGGATCCCATTGTTGTTATATGCTGATGATATTGTTTTGATATCTGACTCACCGGAGGGTATGCAACGACACTTGGATGCTCTACACAGCTTTGCAGAGGATAGTGGTCTGTCTGGAAACCTTGGTAAAACCAAGGTTATGGTGTTTAATACCACACCGCAGTGGATCAGGAGATCAACACCTATTTTCACATATGGGCAGGAGGTTGTGGAGTATACAGATGCATACACATATCTGGGGGTAGTATTCACTGGACCGAGATTTTCCTTGAGGAGAGCAGCAGAGACTAGACTGACTAGAGCATTTGCAGCTTTGGGTAGATTGGAGAGGATGTGCTCGTAAGTTCAGTTTCAGGAACCCAAGACAAAGTTATGGCTCTTTGATACTTTGGTTGCCTCTACTATGCTATATGGGGTACAGGTTTGCGGACCTTCTATACGTCAGGATGGGTGGAAAGTCATGGAGAGGCCCTTGGTATCTATGATCTCTAGGCTGATTAGAGCCAAGGCCTCCGTACCACATGATATCATCCGAGCGGAGCTAGCTGCTCCCCCTATTGAGATTGAGGCACTCACTAGTGCAGTCTCCTTTGTACACAGCTTGTGGGACACTACCAGAGATAGATATACGAGGCTGGCCCTCGAGTCATCCAGACAGCTAGCTCTGCAGGGAGATACATCATGCTGGTTTGCACAGATGACATCATGGTTTCAGACACATGGTTTTACCATGGACAGGCTGCCTCCTTTCCAGTATTCTTTACAGACACCCCTGATGTACCTGACACGGGTGGAGAGGTTTTGCCATGGACAGGCTGCCTCCTTTCCAGTATTCTTTACAGACACCCCTGATGTACCTGACACGGGTGGAGATTACTAGACTCATTCGTCAGGATCTGATCTAACTGGACACCAGGAGGACATGGATTGAGCCTACACAAGAGTTGGGTACGAAGATGGCTTTCTATAGAGAGCATCTTCTACACCTCACAACGGATGGGTTTGTGACCCGTCCTAGCTATATGGATACACACCTTTCCCATGCCTTGTGTTGTGCCATTGGCCAGTTGCGCACATCCTCACATCAGCTTGAGATTGAGACTGGCAGATTCAGAGGGGTACAAGCACATAGCAGGATATGCCGTCTATGTCACCTAGAGCCAGAGACAAAGCTACATTACATATGTCATTGCACGGTATACTATGAGATACGGGGCCGTTTTCATTGTCTATTTAGAGAGGGTTTTGGGCCTCTATCTAGAGTCATGAGTTTTGAGGATCAGAGATGTCTTGGACTATATCTACTAGAGGTACACAGACATAGAGACACTCTACTGAGGAGAGCTGGAGGGAGACAGTCCCAGAGACAGATTACGGATTTCTTTACACCAGACACTGGGCAACTAGAGGAGCAGTCAGTAGAGCATCTAGTACACAGCTCTGTCCACACTCATACAGCCACTATTGGCACTCTCATAGACCGAGCAGTGGAGCTAGGGAGATCTAGACGACCGAGAGTGAGAGGTGCTTCACAGTATCGACGGAGACTACAGCGGAGGATTCGAGCTGTACTTTTCAGACGCCCACAGTGCAGATGAGGATAGATCTCCAGCCTTGTATATCAGCACATCCCTCCTATGTATCAGCCCTTTGTTGTATTAGTCTTGGTGTTAGCCTTTTCCCTGCTATTTTACATCTTTCATTTTCAATACCACTTCCTTTGGTACTCGGATTTTGTATCAGATTCACCAGTTTTGTAACTTTTGATCTCATAGGTCATTTTGGCCTTCTGAAGACGTAAATATATCATTTCATTTCATTTCATTTCATTTCATCTCTCTCTCTCTCTCTCTCTCTCTCTCTCTCTCTCTCTCTCTCTCTCTCTCTCTCTCTCTCTCTCTCTCTCTCTCTCTCTCTCTCTCTCTCTCTCTCTCTCTCTCTCTCTCTCTCTCTCTCTCTCTCTCTCTCTCTCTCTCTCTCTCTCTCTCTCTCTCTCTCTCTCTCACTCTCTCTCTCTCTTCCCCCCCCCCCCCCTCCCTCCCTCCCTCCCTCCCTCCCTCCCTCCCTCCCTCCCTCCCTCCCTCCCTCCCTCTCTCTCTCTCTCTCTCTCTCTCTCTCTCTCTCTCTCTCTCTCTCTCTCTCTCTCTCTCTCTCTCTCTCTCTCTCTCTCTCTCTCTCTCTCTCTCTCTCTCTCTCTCTCTCTCTCTGTGTGTGTGTGTACGATTTATTCCCCTGATCCAAGCTCTCTCATCACAATAATAGTGATATCTCACGACTCCTCATTCTAGAGTCCCCTTTCTTCAATTGGTATCAGATTAAGTCTTGCACGACTCCTCATTCTAGAGTCCCCTCTCTTCAATTGGTATCAGAGCAGGGCTTAATCGTGGATTTGGAGCTTACGATGGAGTTTTGGGACAAAGAGCTTCCTCTAAGAGGTTATTCTTGCATAAATTGAATGCCATTGTAACTTCAAAGCTGCAGCCATTTTGTTTGGTAATTCTAGGCCTTCATTTTCTCTTTTCAAAGACAGAAATTGTCTAATCGTGGATTTGGAGCTTACGATGGAGTTTTGGGACAAAGAGCTTCCTCTAAGAGGTTATTCTTGCATAAATTGAATGCCATTTTAACTTCAAAGCTGCAGCCACTTGTTTGGTAATTCTAGGCCTTTATTTTCTCTTTTCAAAGAGAGAGATTGTCTAATCAAATTCCCTCATCTTCCTATACTTGGGGGTGATGTGTTCACATGGGTTTTCTTGTACATAGGAAATCCCCCCCAAGGGTTGTTAGAGCACTAGCAAATACCTCTAGTAGTAACATGTGAGGCTGAAGATCAAGCTCTCAAGCTCTCACTATGGAACTAAACAATGAGGACACATGCCATATCCTGACTCCAAAGGAAACAAACTCCTATGGCCTCACGGCCCCTCCGGGGTCAAAGGAGCTATCCCATGATGAGTCTATAGGCCCAGCCAAATGGGAGGTAGTCGGAGGACTCATAGTACCCCCTCCGGTATGTATTTGAAAGGCCCAATCTTTTTTTTTTTCACTCCGTTTTATTCTAGGAGAAGGAAAGGAGTGATGCTAGATCTCCAATATCTGAAATCTATACTAGAGATAGTATACGTACAAACACTCTGCTTAGGCTCACAAAGCATAGCAATGTGCATCCTGATGGACACCTCCAATGAAGGGTCCCACTACATGCATGACCATGTGCCGAGCCCACCAAGCCCCAAGTGGGCTAACAGCATATGCATATGTTCGAACATCTCATATAGAGGATCCTAAACATATGCACAATCCCTGTGACTAGCCTCAACAAGAATGGCAATATGTGCGAATCAATGAACACTTCGTTCAAAAGGTCCCATCTTGCAATCATACAAAAAGACCAACCAATCAACCAAGGTAAAGGCACAATAAACCAAGGGATGAGTCACAAATGTCGACATAATCCCATCCTAATCTATATCTACTTTTCCCTAACCTGAAAATAGTCCATCGTAGTCGAATACTTCAAGACCATCCTTCTCTCACAATAACTTCCCACTAAGAGAAAGATACACATAGTCGAGACCTCTATGGAACCAAATGGGAGTACCCATAAAACCCAAGGGATAATCACCATCTAGGTAACATCCTCCAAAAGTGTATCCGGAAAGGCAAACTTCAACATAATCTAATGCTTTGGGTCAACATAGGATATTGTCAACCACTATCCAATCATATGCACTAGACAATGTCCTCCACACTCAAGCCCCCCCATGCACTTATTAGCCCATGTAGCCCTTTGCATCAATCCATCAGAAAGCTCACGCCTCACTATAAAAAAATATAGATCATGTGTCGTTCAAGTGTCAAAAAACACCGATGAACTCCACTATATCTAGTCGCACTATGCCCCACTAAAGTTCTCCAAAGACCGTCAAAGTAACACCGTGAACAATCTAACACATGTAAAATCACACCTAGTGGTACTGTAAAGCCTCCCAAAAGGAATATGCCCTCGAGGAATCCCGTGCAACATATCATAAGCAGGATCTCATGATTCCTCATGGAATTCGATACACACCCACAATCATGAAAATAACATGAATATGCATCGAGACAATACTTCCCAAACTAGCATCATGAGGAATCTCTCAATATCTTGACCATATTGTGCTGCACAAAGTGGTTCAAAAAGATGACCTTAAACTCCCACTCCAAGGTCTAGATCACCCCCTCCAACATGAACCACTAGTACATATCGTATAGCATATTCCACTATGCTAAACACCTCCTCTCATTCCCTCACATCACCTCTAAGGGTTCTTGGGAAGGAATGGGGTGCCAATGATCCCATGGCAACAAGCCAATGTTGGTATGTTGGGGATGCAATTGTGCTCCTAGACAGAAATCATCCTCTCCAACATGAACCACTAGTACATGTCATATAACACATTCCATTATGCTAGCCAGCTCCTCTCATTCCCTCGCATCATCTCTAAGGATTTGGATGAAGGAATGGGATACCAATCATCGGCTCCAACATGAACCACTAGCATGGAATGTCCCAATCATCCCCTCCAACATGAACCACTAGCACATGTCATATAACACATTCCACTATGCTTGCCAGCTCCTCTCATTCCTCACATCACCTCTAAGGGTTCTAGGAAAGGAACGGGGTGGCAACGACCCCATGGAAGCAAGCGAGGGCTGGAATGTTGGTGCTTCTCATAGATGGAAAAAAATACTCCCTCTTGGCATAGTATCACAGATGGGTGCCTATCTTTGATGTCCTTTGGTTTGGAGATGTAGTAAACACAATATACATCAAAGATGGGCACCTATCTTTGATGTGCTTTGGGCTTGGGGATGTAACATGTCGCCACTATGAATCCATAGGCATCATAGAGGTAATTTATGCCATTGTGGTTGGACTTTGCTCCATAACCTGCCGAGAAGTGACAACCTAAGAAAAACCCTCCATGGTGAATCGTGAAGGTATAGGAGATGAGAGATTGAATAAAAGAGGTTTAAGGGAATCTTCTAAGACGCTTCCAACCCATAAATAAATGTTTTTGCCTCCGCTAATTTCAAGGCTCCTTCACAAATCTTTAACCTCCTTCCAAAATGTGTAAAAACATAATATTTTTTTACTTAAGAGACATTATATATGTTTTTGATGGTCAAAATAGCATGGAATTATGGAAAACAAATTTTCCATATATAATACCACACTTTGGAGCCTACCTCCTCAGTTTCTAGCGTTTTGCTCCGAATTCTTGTGTGGCTGCAATGGAATTCCAGCCAACCTCCTTGCCCCCCTCCATTTCTCCGTGGACAAACATATATATATGTTTTTAAAAAACACAAGAGAATGTAGAGACTGCAAAAGAAATCCACCATAACAGTCACCAATCATCTCAATGAACCCAAGCAAGCACAATTAAAATATAGATTGCATTCAGTTGGGGACTCTCAATAGTGGGCCATCCATCCTGGATAATCGAATATGGTTCAGTAGGACAAACATATTGACATTTTAAAAATAATCGATGAATTTTAATCTCCAGTCCTAAAAAGCTTGATAATTACTCACTCATATTTCCTTGTGAGAATACGCAATGCATAGAGTGCACCATAAATCCGTTGTTGATCCTGTGATCTAAGATTTGCGTTGACAGTGGACAAGAGTGTAGGCCATCTCTCTGCATAATCCGAAAGAATAAGTGTTTTCAAACCATCTCCAATCTGGACCCTGCATAAACCATGTTCAGCATCAACCAAACAACAGATTAATAAAACCACACTTATCATATCACTATAAACTCAATCCCATCAATCTCCTGGGCTCTTTCCTCCCTAAATCCCCCCTCCAGAAAACATAAAAGCCCCCAAAAGAAATATTTGTAGTTTTAATTTTAAAAATAACAAAGTCATCCAATCATCGAAGTGGCCATCAGCATTTCACTAGCTCCAAAATGGCTTCAAAACAGGCATAGTGCAAAGAAAACCCTGATTTTTGGCCAATAATAAGAATCCATCGAAATGAACAAAACAATTATTGTTTTGATTTTTGTTTTTAAAGGTCAATTCATTTTTGCTTTGTCTTCCTGTTTGTGTGAATGACTACAAAGACTGTCAAAGGTTGAATGTCATGTGAATAGAGCCCGATAATCTTGGTAAGAATCACTTTTGGAATCACATCATTCGTTCATTTAAAATTAGGGTCTTTGAGCAAATCAATGTATGTGTAAGACGAAGTGCTTCACGATTGGCAAAGCTGTCAAGGAGAGTGCCACTTATGTGTACATTCATACACATCATTGGACCGTTAAATATGTGTGAAATTTTAGGTTAACATCTGATCATAGAGGCTGATCAATAGTCAACAACAGATCAAAGTCAACCATATCAATGGATGTAGCTTCCCAAGGTGATTATTTTCCCAATATCATCAAATTTGCTCACATAAAAATTTATCTTAAACCTCCACAGTTAACAGTCTTCAAACATAGCAAATACCAATACAGCAGCAAGATCAGTTTCCACAACATTAGGAATTATATTGCTCTGAAAAACCCCTTAAAATCCACATTACCCTTCACAAATACACAGATGAGCAAAACAGATGCAACTAGTAAACTAAAAATATTGAAAGTTGTTGAAAAATGTGAGGTTTGTTATATGAAGGAAAAAAACTACCTTATGATTGGAGGAGCATGAACAAGAGCTTCCAAAATGTTTTCTCTGATAGTCCTCTTATCAGCATCACATATCTGGTCCCCTACGGTGATGATTTTGAGTAAGGATTTAATGTTCAAAGCAGTAAGGCAATAGCTAGAAGGAAAAGCATACCTCCATCACTTGGTTTCCAATGTCTTGACAGGAGATTTTTAAAATGTATACTTGCAACTTGCCGAACTGCAATATCTACAGTAGGTGTTACAATTATCTGCAACAGTCCAACTAGATGTCCAGGAACAGTGTGGAGCTGATCAAAAGACAATTCAGTGTTCAGTAATATCATTAAAATTTTCTCAATTGACCAAGACCAAGCTTATGGAAACTATATATATGTTTCCTCAACGACTCCATCAACAGAAGTAAAGAACAAAATCTTCATCCAGAATCTTGTTTCAAAGACAAACAAGGTCATTTATATTTTTGATATAGTACATAAAATCTCAACTTAAATCAACATATCACAGCCACTGCGTAGAAGTAAAATAATACATATAAAAGAATGCTCCTTACAATTGAGCATGTACAGAGTCCCTAAGCCCTATGCCTGATATGAAACCTAGACTCTAAAGATCTCCAGATAAAAATCATCCAATCATGTGAAAATCACTCTGCTGTTCGAGGAAAACAAATTGAAAATTCACAAGAAAAAATATATAGCTTCATGAGTTCAGAGTTATCGAAACATAACGAACTCAATATAAAGAGCACAAGATACCAACACCCAAAACAAGAAACCACACAAAAAATAAGATCAATATAAGTCATGAAAAATACACGCAAATAGGAAAACAAATACAAAATGGAAAAGGATAAATTAAGAAACAAATAAGCAAAAACCCAATAAACCAAAATTGAAAAAGGATAAATGATCATTTAATAAATTATCAATCATAACAACAGCAGTTAACGATATGCATATATGTAAAGGGGGAAAAAGGATTAAGAATATATTAAAAAAATAAATAAATAAGGGGAAAAGGGGTAAATAATAAATATTCAAAAGAGAGAAAAAAAATTAATAAAACATCTTTAAAAATATACATAGTGTGTGTGTATATATATTGAAGAATCCCTTTTTATTTTTTATTCTTAACAACAGCGAAACAAAACAAAAAACCGCATCTTTAACTTCTATGTCTGTCAAAAACAAGAAATGACAGAATTTTAACTCCATCATGCATATAGCTTTTGGACAAATAGCTATGACATCCCCACTCACAGCATAAGTGTTCTTGGGTAGGTGTAAACTTCAATAGAGCGTCTGTAAATAAAGATTTCTAATAAAGCAAACGAGCTGAATTTCTTTCAGTTCCTAAAACGGAGGGCAAACTCAGCTATGATAAAGCCTTGCACAAAGAACAAATAAATAAATAAACAAAATTTTACGGAAAAACTATAAAAATAAAATAAAAAAATATATAAATAAGAGCATAAATAATCAAAAATAAACAAATCAAAATAAATATAGAATTTGACAAACATATCAAATTCAAATATGTACAGATATGTAAATAAATATAAAGAAAAAAATATAAATAAACAAACAAACAAAGAGATTAGAGTATATAAAATATCAAGAGGGAGAACGCACAAAAATCTACCTATAAACATTGAAAACTTCCCATCTTCTACTGATACTAATGATCAATTTGAACAAATGAAAAGACCAAGAATCCATGTGAAAAAAATACACTAATGAATGACTCGAGAAGAACAAAATACTAAAGGAACAAACTCAATGGAGGAGGAGGCTGCTCGGTACCATAAGATGTCCAACACATCATGGTCAACTATCCTCACATGCTTGTAAGTTGAGAGAAAGCTGATATGCTTAAAACCTCTTTGTCACTTCACTTTGGTTACCAGAGCTTCTTACACCTCTTTATGTTCATGCTAACCTCATTACAAAAGGTGTCCCCAAGTTCCAACAAATTTGAAATCTCCATGGTTTTCATGATTTTGATTAACGAAGACTGATAAATCTATGGATGGATGAATGGCCAGATGGATAGGCTGTTATATAATATAGAGGGGTAGATAGATTGAGAAGTGGATAGATAAAACTAAATCATAGAGATGCAAATATAAATATAAAAGGGGAGAAATAAAAAAAAGAAACACAGTATTAGCTCACAAGAGGCTTAGCTTCACCTATGAAGCCAAAAAATAGCCCCATTACAATCCACTTCAGGTATCAAACCCAAGGCCAAATTTTCTTTTCAAGGGGGAACAAGGAGATGAAGTAAACTACAAGCCCATGATTCATGAGATTTCACATTGATGAATAGGATAATTCTGGGATATAATGTCTTATATAGGTTTTCTATTTTTTGGGCATTCTAAAGTCCTCGGTGACGACTTTTCCATGTTGGCATACAGCCCACTTGCCCTGAGTTGAGGTGAAAGACCTTGATGTTCCTCCTTGTACATTGTACTCTGTAATTTTCCCATAGTTGAACTACATCAAAGCTCTTGAAAAGAGCTTTAAAAAGAGTCAAGTAGCAATAGAATCTACAGCTCCTTATAACCCAAGACAAGAAAAAA
>MU260131.1:272500-377500 GCA_020310875.1 Ceratopteris richardii | reverse complement strand
CATGAATGAAGAAGATGATCAAAGATATGAAGGAGCAATTAATTTTTATTAATGAAGTTTTACCAGATAGTTCACTTGTGCAAACTTTTCTTAATGGTCTTCCTGATTCATATTAGAGTTTTGCTTATACTCTTTGATTGATAATAAAAAGCAATCCAAATGCCTTAACATTTGGGGATTAAGTCTTTGTTTTGTTGCACGAAGATCAGTCCAACAGAACAGGTCTATTATGTGTGTAGCAAGATAGGTCTATTATGTGTGTTGCACATCAAGCTTTCTTAGCTAATCAGAAGGGCTCACCTACTAGTACGCAAAAATATGCTAATGTTGTGCCGATGAAGAAGGAAGACAAAGATGATAAGAAAACAAAAAAGCAGAAACAATTTTGCAATATTGTGAGGGAAATGATCATGTCATAAAGAGCTGTCCAAAACTGGCTACAAAAGAGGCAAAGAAGAAAGAGGCTTGAATGGTTGTTGCAAAGGCCTCTACACCTAAAACAGAGTATGCTCATCTTGTTGAGAATGAAGAATGGGCATTTACTGTTGTATGCAGCTATGATTCCATTGCGCAGTGTATGTCTGCAGTAGACTCAAATGTTCAATACTTTGATAGTGGGGCAACCAAACATATAATCTCGCAGCGTAATTTCTTTAGTTCCCTTGAGCATGCCCCTACTAGGAATACCATCACATGCCTAACTCCTCTTATCCTCTAATGGGAGTTGGTAAGATCATTTTGACTACTGCTTTGTATGTCAGATGCTTTGTATGTGCAAGGGTACAAGAAAAATTTGTTGTCAGCTTCAGCAATCGCCAGGATTGGCTTGACTGTCAAATTTGTTGATGATAGATGTATAGTTCATGATCTCTCACATGGGGATGTTATTATTTCTTGCATTTTATGTCATGGGCTATATAAGCTCATACACTATGCAAAATTTGTGAATGTTCAATGATTCAACATATGCAATTCAAGATTCTCAAACTATCTCGGATGCAAAGCTTTGGCATGCATGCTTTGGTCATCTAAATTATGCTAGTTTGCTACACCTGCAGAAATCCGAGATGGTGTCCTCTTTGCCCAAACTTGAGGCATCTTGTAAACATGTATGTGAAGGCTATATTTTGGGCAAAATGCAATGTTCTTCCTTTCCTAAAGATCGTTCAATTCGAGCTGCTCATGAATCGAAGCCTGTCCATAGTGATGTCTATGGTCCTATGCGCACACCTTTTATTGGGAACTACCTTTACTTTGTGACTTTTATTGATGATTTTTCCAGGCATGCATGGGTGCATCCATTGAAAGCAAAGTCCGAAGTATTTATGTGCTTCGAATAGCTTCTAGTTATGGCTGAAAACCTATCAGAATGTAAATTGGGCACCCTTCGCTCTGATTGAGGAGGGGAATACATGTCTTCTGATTTTAATGCAATTCTGGCTGAACGTTGGATAAAACATCAGTGTATAGTGTCGTGTACACCTCAACAAAGTGGAGTTGCTGAAAGAAAGCACAGGTCTCTCATGGAGATGGCGAGGTGTATGGTCAAAAGTCAAGCTTTACCACATAGCTTCTGGCTCGAGGTTGTTATGTTTGCAGCATATGTACTTAATAGATGTCCCACAAAAGGACTGCAATCGATCACACCATATGAGGCTTGGCATGGTCGCAAGCCAACTCATGCTCATCTGCGTGTCTTTGGTTGTCTGGCATATGCACTAGTGCCTCTTTGCTTCCTCTTTGTACAGGTGGACAATCAAGGGCTGGTCCGAATGAGGTAATTTTTCAACCTTTACAAGTTTCACATGATGATGCATATCATTCCATTTCTCATGGAGATTTACATAGGACCATCAAGGCACTTTTTTCCCTCTATAGGAGGGTCCCCCCCGGGCTTGCATATACGCTTATAACCCTAACATATTACTTATCTTTGTACATTCACTTGGTAATCCATTCAGTATTGTGTTGTGCTCTAAGCTTCTTCTTCTTCTTCTTCCTTGTGTTGTTTGTGTGCTTGCGCAAAAACCTCAAACTCCAACAGCATATGCGCATTGGTTTGTCTCATTCTCAAGCAAGAAGATGCTCTAATACCAATATTTAAATGTTAGCACTTCCTTGAATCTCCAAGGACCAAGATCTTGTTGCACAATGCATATGCCAGCAGCCATATACATGTGCTGCTGTCCACATAGTACCCATGTATATCAAAGCCATAAATAATACATATTAATATCAAATTGCAGTACATATCACGCATTAAATTATTAATCTTTAATGTGCATAAGTATGAATACATTTTTGCATATATGAAATACTACATAGTAGCAAATACACACATACAATGTTCATGTGCATTGTGAACATTCAAAATTGAACATTGAGCAGCACATATTATATTATATTTATTAGATTATACATACATACTATATAACATATATTACATATTATATATATTAAAACATGCATATTACATTAAAACCTGACAGATAGCGGTGCATGCAATGTGCACCTAGGCCCCATATATAATATAGGTAGCAAATATAATACATGACACGCGCATGCAGCTATGAAGTTTGAATGCCGATGCACTATGTATTAATGTCATATGCATATATATTGTAATACGTATATATTGTAATACGTATATATATATATATATATATATATATATATATATATATATATATATATATATATATATATACACACACCGTATATATATATATATATATATATATATATATATATATATATATATATATATATATATATATATATATATATATATATATATATATATACACACACACACCAGAATGAATCTAAGCAAACTCCAAATTCACCCTCAAATAAAGTGAAGTTATAAGCTCCCGGTAGTCAACCACAAGACTATATATATACCTTCATAAGTTCAAAGCTATCCAAACAAACAAACTCAAGGTAAAAAGCACAAGCACAAACATAAGAAAAAAACCGACAACCAAAGCAAGAAACTACACAAAAAATAAGATCAATATAAGTCATGAGAAATACAAACAAATAAGAACGCCAATGTAAAAAAAGTAAAAATAAAATTGAAATGAATAAAGAAATAAGTAAATAAATAAACAAAACTTAAAAAATAACCAAACAATATATAGTTGAGCACATAACAACAACAAAAAATATACATATTAAATAATAATAATAATGATGATGATCATCATCATAAATAGTAAATAAGAACTTGAATTCTTTTGCTAAATAGATTATTATTAATAAATATTGATAATGAAACAGAGAGAATATTAATGAAAAAGGGAAAAGGAAAAATTAAAATTAATACTAAAAAATAAATAAATAAATAAAAGAACAATAATAAAAACTAAACAAAAAGTGCATCTTCAACTTCTATGTCTATCCAAAACACGAAGTATAAAAGCTTAGATTTTATCATGCATAGCTTGGACAAATAGCTATGTTAGTGGAACAGCTCCATTACACATAGTATCAACACAATATTATGGAATCCCCAATGACGTCAACAATGCCCAATAGTGGATATAGAACTAAGAATGAATACATGCTCATGGATACACCCCATAACACGCGCACACCACGAGCATGAACTCATGAGAAGCTATGCGAACTCAGATTCTATCACTTTTGGAAGTGATGGACAAACTCAACCATAATGAAGCCAAGCAAAAAATGCAAACAAAGGGTAGGAAAAATTTTAAAAATGCATAGTTGATAGAGTAATAAGTATAAACACCTATAAACTGGTTCACACCTCATATGAATCCACAAGTGAAAATTCCATATTTGCTATTACGGCAATGATAACATGGTACATCCTATATACATGCATGGATGATTGCACATATGTCATGCGACATGCTTATTGCATACTATAATGCTACATGACATATGTGCAATCACAGTTGATAGAGTATACGCAGTGCACACCTATCAACAGGTTCACATCTCGTATGAATCCATAAGTGAAATTGCATATTTGTCATTACAGCAATGATAACATGGTACATCCTATATGCATGCATGGATGATTGCACATATGTCATGTGACAAGCTTATTGCATACTACAATGCTACATGGTACCATGGAATGACCCAGAGATTTATATCATTAGATTGAAAACCAGATTTAATCATTGAAATCGTTTGGGGCTAAAATAAAAATTGAGGATTTTACCCCTTTGACGATACTTTGTATTTCTATAACAATAAAGTGTATATATCACACACAAGTCATATATAGTAATACATACAACATCATAAATCAAGATGTCAAACTCTACGTGGTATCCAATAAAATGGTAAACACACAAGCATCAAAAAATGCACATATCTCAATGCTACCCTAAGTATGAGTGAAAAAAATCATTAAAAAGATCGTTCCAAAGATTAAAATCAAGAAGACACCATGCATGGTGATCAATAGTAGGTACAAGGTTCAAGTTCCAAGTCTCAACACTTAACATTCAAGGTCATGATAATAAATACTAAGAATTTTCTTGTTTTTTGAATGTGAAATTAGTTTTATTTTCCATCCATTGACCATGCCAAAGAAGACCCATCCATATTGGGAGGCACATACCATAGTCTCATTGTCTACTACAAGCCCCTCTTTTGATGGATTGCAGTGTTAGCAATGTAGGTATTGAAAGACTAGTTTCAACAGAACCATTATAGAGTCATTTGCCATGTTTCAAGTAATGGTGGGAGTGACATAGGAGCATGTATCGTTGTTCCTCATGACATTGCAAATGCTATTATTGTTGAGAAGGGGCACATGTTTAAAGATAAGGTTCTCCTTAGTAGAGAACAAAAAGAAGATGCACTTCTTCATCCTCAAAGAACACACGAGAGGGATGCTTCTAAAGTCATGCATGTTCATCATTGTGATAGTGTTGGGAGAAGTGAGACGAGAAAGCGGCCTTTTGGCATGGAAGAATCTTCTCGATCTTCTTTCGCTTCATAGGAAGGTCACGATAGTACATCCACTACACACCTACTTCTTCCATGCATATCCCAACTCAGTCCACTTTATGTTGGCATGTTTATTCAGATTGATGTTGTTAGCAATGTTTTAGTAATGGCCAAGGCAACCCATTGCTAACTGCTAATGTTTAGGATGGGCTTTGCTAAAACATTGTGAAGATAATCTTTTATTTTGCTTCCTATCGCTAATATCTAATGAAATGCATCATTTTACGATCTTTACACACACGTGTGTGTGTGTACATATATATATACATACATACATGCATACATTATACATACATACATACATATACACACACACATATGTGTGTGTATGTGTATGTGTAAATTTTTTTCTTTTTTTCCTTTAGTGAAAAGTATGCTTTATTGAATAATGAAACAATTTATAAGTGCTCGTAGGCAATGTACTTACAAAGCACTCTAACGCCCTTCCCAAAGAAAGTATGCAAAATGACATGTATTATGTATAGAAGAAAGTATGGAAAATGATATGCATAGCTAAGCGTGTTGGCCTTGCAATCTCCGTTGCCCCTTGCAAAGTACTTTCCCTCAACAAGGCCAATGAGATATGATCATGGAACATAATTTGGTTTTTTGAAAATCGCGGCATTTTGTGACTTCCAAATGAACCAAAGGATCCAAAAGCGGAGCTATTCATAAAACCATTTAGCCGTCAGATTTGTGAAGTAGTTCAATCCAAAGGCGGAGGAGGAGGGAGTAATATGGGGACAAGAACGCATATTCTTAATTTGATATCTTCACACCATGATCTCAAAGGAGGGCATTTTCGAAAGAGACGTTGCAAACTTCCACAATGAGACCCGCAACGGGGGCATGAGCATGCCAAAGAAGAATGAGTGGCAAGCACGTCCCCCGTTTTCAAAGCACCCATAATGATCTCCAAAAGAAAAACCCTTTATCGTAGTGCAAATCTAAGGTTCCATGTGTCTTTGCATCTCTCCGTCCACCAATCATGTGTTTTATGAACTTCCCATCTCTGATTGCAATGACTTGCAATATCATAATTAAATGCAGGAGCATGTAATAAGATGGCGGTGTAGCAAATGTCCAATCTAATAGACCCTTGATTTTCACGCGCTTAGATTGTTGGCTGGGTTTAGACTACGAAGTACAATCGAAACCCTAAAATGTCTCACGAATTGCAAGCTTTGCACTCTTGTATCGGTCCTAGATGGAATCTCCAATGTGTCAAAAATGCACCGTCTCCAATGTGTGGAATCTCCATTCACCGTCTTCAAAAATGCAATATAAAAGAAGAACTGCACCTTTATGGTGTAAGTAATGTGCACTTGAACCCAACCGGAAAGTGACGGATGGTCTATGGAAAGGAGACAAGTAGGGCAATTGTTGAAGCATGGAGTAGGGCACTTCCCCATGTATATACCAGAATGAATCCAAGCAAAGCCCAAATTCACCCTCAAATGGAAGTGCAACGATGGAAGTCAAAGTTCAAACACAAGACTACATAGCATATCAGCTCCACTATGCACAAAGTATCAACTTAATACTAAGACATCCCCACTAACATCATCAATGCCCAATAGTGGGTATAGAACTACGAATGAATTCATGCTCACAACATGCACCCCACAGCGCACACTAAGAGCATGAACTCACAAGAAGCTCTACAAACTGAGTTTCCCTTGCTTCATGCATCCCACAACTCACACCACGAGCATGAACTCACAAGAAGCTCTGCAAATTGAGTTTCCATCGCTTCCAAATGTGATAGGCAAATTCAGCCATAATGAATCCTAGCACAAAATGCAAACAAAAGATAGGAAAAATTACAAAAAAATTGATCGGGTATACACATCTATCAACTTGTCTAAACTCGCATAAAGAATCCACAAGCGAAAACTGCATGTCCACCAATACGACAATCATAGATACCAAAATGAATCCAAGCAAAACCCAAAATTCACCCTCAAATGGAAGTGCAACTATAAGCTCATGGTAGTCAACCACAAGACTATATAACATATCAGCTCCACTATGCATAGTATCGACTCAATACTGTGACATCTCCACTAATGTCATCAATGCCCAATAGTGGGTATAGAACTATGAATGAACACATGCTCACACACGCACCCCACGACGCGCACACACACGCACCCCACGACGCACACACACACACACCACGAGCATGAACTCAGACGGGTCAACCTAGTGCCCCTAGGGATATATATCGGCTGCTTCCATGACAATAGGCTTACTACAAGATGAGTGGACTAGGGTCAACCTAGTGCCCCTAGGATATATATAAGCTGCCTTGCCCGCCAAGGTCTTGGCCCTTCATGGAAGGAATTTCCACTTAACGATAAGTGGTTGATAGAGGACCAGGGTCAACCTAGTGCCCCTCGGGATATATACCGACCACTTCCATGACGATAGGCTTCCTACAAGACAAGGAAATGCTCGCCTATCTCATGCCACATGGTGTGACCAAGAGTCACAGGAGTGATTAGCATCTCATAGACATGAGGGATATTCTTTGGGGATCTTTTTTTGAGACCCAAGTCATATGGATAGACCTACAATTAGTTAATCCATATGGATGAGACCCAATCCTAGGTCGGGTCTCAAGAGTGTGGGTCTTTCTAGACACACACAATTTTCATAACCTTATGTGGTAGGTTTGATCTCTCTCTCATAGGTCATTGTATGTGTTCGTGATGAGTGGAGGGATCGGTGGATGATTATTCAGGTGCTATGATAACAAGCCTCTACATCCATAGGCGCTAGGTTATGAGAAGATTGAAACATGGAGGATCATAGGCTGTATTTGTTATGAGAACCCCTCGAGTGGACCTCTACACATGTTTCGTTGTATATACTATGTGGAAGGCATCAGTGGGTGCTTGCCATGAGAGAGAGAGAGAGGATATCAAGTGTCTCTATCACATACTGAGATCGCCATGTGAGAGAAGATCTCCTCCATGATGATCAACGAAATCTACCATGTAATGGACTCATTCCTTAGGTTAAGCCACCGATGGCATCTACCTCGTGACGAGGACTATGGCCTTCAAGAGTCATGTAGTTGGATTTGTCATGAGGTTGAGGAATTCATTTCCTCAACATGTCGCTTTGGAGAGATGCATCCACTTGATATGATTGGATTCATTATATCCTTTGCACATTATTTTTGTTTGATTGTCGGAGAATTGATGGATTTTACTTCATTCTTTTCACTTATGAGATCACGCTTTGGTATGGATTCACTCGACCAAAGGAGCTAGTAGGTAACCACTAATAGGAGGGCTCAAGACAATTATATGAGATAGGAACAGGTGTTGATTGTACTCCATGTTAGAACATATTGAGGGATGTAGGACTAGCCGGAGCAAAGTAGTGTTATGGCATGACTTGATCATTCACATGGTGATGTGCACCTTTTGGGTGAGCAAAGTTTATGGCATGACCATGAGAGACTATGTTTGGCTATTGGTACCTTAATTCTCTTGATGAAGGATATCAAGAGAGCAAACATGGTTCTAGTCACGACTCACATGTGGACATTGGAGTTCATCATTGTTTTTTGACACTTGAGTAGCATGTGATCTATTTTCTAGACATTGGAGCGGCATGTGATCTATTTTCTAGAGTGAGTCATGCGCCTTCTTTTGGATAGATGCCTTTGGACCACACAGATATATGCATGAGAGACTAGGTGATTCTAGCAATTGCATGGATATGGGAACTCGTCATCAATTATCCCTATGTCGGTTCCACCTCCATTGGAAGATATGCTGAGGTGGACTTATGAACCTAAGGCTGACCGCTACCCTTGGATTTATGAGGTGTGCTCTCTTTGATAATTGATTCCATAGAGATCTCGACTATGTGTGTCCCTCTCTCATGGGGGACTTCTATATGATTGCCTCTTTGGGATCAAGTAGTTAGTGAATTTTGTGACACGATAGTCATGGGTCCCAAGTACCTCTATCACAGGTCACAATGAGAGAAAGATGGTAGGAGTCCAATATTACTAGATTGCTTCCCGGATAAAGAAATGTAAGCTCGTACTAGGTTGGGGATATGCCGACAATTATGCCCCATCATACATGGTGCACTTTGACCTTAGTAGGTTGGTATCTACTCATTAGTAGAGGATGCATTTGTTCATCAATTCAGGACAGGGGACAAGATGGGGGACCTATATGAAGTGTCCATTGAGATGCACATGGTATCAAGCTAGCATGGAATATACACAAGGTACATGTGTATATTCAAGGTACCCCGTGTGTGGTAATATGTAGAGATGCATGTATTGCCAATTTGCCATGCCAATATAGATTGAGCATAGGATACATGCATAGGATAGAGACCCCTGTCTTGAGGTATCCATCAAGATGCACATGGTGCTACTGATTTGGTAGTTGAGCACACAACACATGCTTATACATTGCCTCTTATTCAGAGCTCTGACTCTGGAGAGCTAGCACCACTATGGACTTCATCATGAGATAGTTTTTTTGAGCTTGTATGGGTCAGGATGCCATTGTGACTGATATATGAATGTAATATGACTGTAGTATGTATCTATGTATGTATAATTATAAAATGATTTATTCATTTAATGTGAATGTGTGCATACATTGGTTGTAGAACTAAGGTGGATGCAACTTTCTCAAAGACCCCACAAGCACATACAAAAGCATGAAATCATAGAAAGCTGTGCATACTCGATTTTTTTCATTGCTGCAAAGATGTAAGAAGTAAAAGATGGAAAATTTTACAGGAAAAAGGGCATATTGGGTATTGTATGCAGACCTATCAACTCATCACAACTCCACCAGAAATTGCACTGTGAAATCTACGTCCACTAATACAACTGTACAATATACTTAAGGCACGCAAACCGTTCTGGCAAAAAAGTCCATGTGACCTCTTGATTCACTTCAGGCATAGAAAAACGTGAATTTCCTATGTCAGCTCATTTCATGGCCGAACTGTTCCAAAATTCCACCCTTCACCTTTGCACTTTGTATACTTCATAGAAAATATTAATAATGCATCTTTTCTTAATCTTTCCTCTCTACTTTTGATTGTACATAGCAAGCCATCGAAGCTTTTTTATATCTTCCTATTCCACCTGTACATGTGGACATGTATGCAGAGGACCACTTCCTCTTGTTCATTTCCACCTGGAACTGTGCATATCGTGCTTATGGGTTTGTTCCAACAATCTATTGTGAACTCAGCCTTTGAAATCAAGTTAAACCCATAGTTCAACCAAATGAAGGTGCAGTCAGAAGCTCATTGCAATCCACTAGAAAACTGTCTCATCATCAGCTGAATCACATAAAAGTGACCGATACAACAAAATATCCATAAAAATTATCAGTGCCCAGTGGGGGGTGTAAAACTAAGAATGAATACATGCTCTCTGTCTCTCTGTGAATACATGCCCAGTGGTGGGTGTAGAACTAAGAATGAATACATGCTCTCTGTCTCTCTGACACGCTCACAAAGACCCCATAAGCATGCATACACACAAGCAATAAATCATAGGAAGCTCTGTGAAAGTGCAGTTAGAAGCTCGTGGCAGTCCACTACAAAACTGCATAAACATCAGCTGAATCACAAAGTATTGGACAAATACAACAACATACCCACTAATGTCATCAGTGCACAGTAGTGTGTATAGAAATAAGAATTAAGTACATTCTCTCTCTCTCTCTCTCTCTCTCTCTCTCTCTCTCTCTCTCTCTCTCTCTCTCTCTCTCTCTCTCTCTCTCTCTCTCTCTCTCTCTCTCTCTCTCTCTCTCTCTCTCTCTCTCTCTCTCATTCATACATCATCCAAAGTGTCCTCATTCCCACCATACCAATCTATGGAGAGCATTTCGTAAACATTGTAGGACAAGGAAACTCAACATAAATAAATCATTGGGACAAGTTCCAACTATGCAATAGAAGTCTGCATGCGTTAGGCTAGGTGGTTGGGCCTTTTGCCTCCTGATGCAGGGAATAGGATTCAATCCCTCCCTACGGCAGGACAGCTTGTGGGCCTAAGGCCAGTGTAAAACTGGTTGATACCAGTGCAACCGCTGTTCTTGTGGGACAAGGGGGGTCCCGCAGGTACTATGCCCAAACCTTCACCCTGTACCGTTGTAATTTCAAAGTCACACCCTGTACCGTTGTAATTTCAAAGTCAAAGCCAAAGGGAGTAGGCTTCGGCTGAACCTCCATTAAAAATTTATTGTTTTTACCATGTAATAGAAAGAGAAAAATATTTTATGCGGTCGAACCAATGAACAACATTGACAGTACCATTCCAAAAACATTGCAAAGGGATAACTCAAATTCAAGGAACCTAACTCAGAAAGAGCACGCACTCTCTCTCATTATCTCTCTGTAAACGAATGCATGCACATGCACTCAAAATAACAGCATAGACGAACGCCTATAATAAATGGATCAGCATGTTGAGGACCGTATTATCATCTACTGAAGAAGGGAAAAAAAGCCGGAAGAAATACGACCAGATTTTCTATAATCACAAAAAGGACCTGATTGAGACGTTCTTCACCAGCCTTGCGATCATCAGGATTGGTGCTCAGGGCAAGCTGCAAAACCGAAGCGAGAGTAGGGAGATCCATGGAAAATCTCTCTACGGTTGCAGCAAGCCTGACGCCAGAAACTCCAATTCAGATCGTGCTCGGAAATCAAGCAGCAGCATATATTAGGGCGAGTGCAGCTGCCACATTCCACTCGCAGCTCCTGCTCTAGAACTTGCACTGTAAAACCGAAGTTAGCTTATAGGCCCCACCTGTTAATAGTATCCCTCCTCGACCGAGCCGTCGTATCGGGAAGTTCATCGAAGGGACAACACATGATGGAAACCACCAAATGCAAAACATTGGTGGTTTTACAGACTCATGAGTAGAACACATGATGGCAACCACCAAATGTTTCCATTGGACTTGTAGAGAGAGTTAAATCTATAGCATGAAATGGATCGAGGAGAAGAGGGATAAGGGTGGGTTCGCGTGATTATTATAAAAGAAGCTCAAGAAAACATTTATTTAGGGTCATCTTTGTCCCCTCTTTATAGAAGCCATCTACGTGCCCCAAACAATATATATGAAAAAGAAACATGCTTTCCCTTCTTCCATCCTCTTTCCTATCCAAAAGCCCCCCTTTCCTAACCATTTAACCCACAACAAAAGGGAGAAGTCTCTTCCTTTACACTTGCAAGTGCCAAGACTCCTCCCAAAAGGAAACATAGAATTCTGGAAAATGATGCAGCTTCAAGCCACATTTGCCTCAAACTCCTTGTCTATCAGGACAAGATGGGTGCTAACACTCAAGACATTCAAGAAATCACTCACCAAAGTGTGCACTCAACAAAGGGCTATATAAAGGGGCTAAACCTGGAAGACCAACATAATCAAAAGTGGACAATACAACAGAGTTAGATGACGACAAGAATATGCTTAGGCTACATACTACACACACTTACGATGACAAGAATGTGCTTAGGCTACATGCTACTCTACATGAAGTTGTAGCAACTTCAAGAGCTTGTCCTTAATTGTATTATTCCATCGTAAATGAGAGTACGGTTGGCAACTAATCATGCCCCATTTTGGTTGTTTGTGATGCTTCATGACATTCGTGTCAAAATCTTTGCGATTTGTGTTTTTTGGTATTCCCAGGTGAACATGTTCTCTTGTCTTGGTCCCTTTGCAAAACATAACCTCACTATCCAAAAAGGTATAGTCATATAGGCTACGAAATTGCCACAATCCATGGGATCAAGGATGTAGTGATACCATTCGATGTTTCGAACGACCAACACCCATTCAGGGCCTCTATGAGTCTTATACACACACACATCTCTCAAGCACTATCGACATCTTAGAATCGAAGATTCTCCCGCATTAGAAGAAGACCCTTCCATTGTCACAATGGCTCAAAAACCATGAAAAACTCTTCTTCCTACTCTTCCATGTCAATATCCACTTCTTGAGGTTATGTAGATATTTCTTGAAGACCTAGATTATCATTTCCATAGGTTTATGGCCTTACATAAAAGTCAAGGGCTTGTAAGAAGGGATGGTGTCTTTATGGTAATCTTTCCTACCAATCTAGAAGGCCTCGGCCGAACCTCCATTTAAAAAAAAAAAAAAGGATGATTGAGAAATGGTTCATCGAATTCCATGGCAACCACTTCTTCACTTCGAATGCCATCAGCTTTTTAAGTGGGTCCTCATATCAGCAAACTCAATCGAGTGCACCCTTGAAAAATTGGAGAATCTCAAACTCAATGTGGGAAAAACCTTCCTAGAGCTCCTTCAAGATCTAAGGCTTTGTTCGAATAATTATCAAACACTATGGGAGAGTTTATGATCAAGAAATGGTTAGAGAAGGCCCTTCCAATGGCCATATATCTAAAGTTAAGGGATTTGTTGCCACCTATCTCCACCCTATAGGAGTTCACTTCCATGATGATGAAAGAATTCGCAAGCTCAACTTCATTTCGATTGAAGAGGAACAAAAACCCAAGATGAATGCCCAATCATCCAACTATGAAGGGAGTTAGAGGCTTTAAAAGTATAACATGCTCTTTTTTTTTAATGGAGGTTCAGTCGAGGCCTACTCCTCCAGGCTTTAACTTTGAAATTGCAATTGTACAAGGAAGGGCATAGTACCCATGGGACCCCCCTTATCCAATAAGAACAGGGGTTTACATAGCTGGGTTAAACTGCAGTCACAACTATCAGGGGGTAGGACAAACGATGGCACATCAGCCACAAGATACAACTTTCCATGTTAAACATGTCCCTCACATGTTGCTGATGGGGGTTGAACCCTCGCCCCCGCCTCAAGAGGTGAGAGGCCCAACCACCCGGACAAGCGGCCTGGGAGATAACATGCTCTTTTAGAACAAAAAGTGTTCGGGATGGTTAATAAGGTCCATGTTGTCCCCCTCTTTTTTTATACTCCATGCACACGTGTATATATATATATATATATATATATATATATATATATATATATATATATATATATATATATATATATATATATATATATATATATATATATATATATATATATTTCATACATACACACACAAATACGTGTATATACATATATGTATATATACATACATACACATACATACAAACACAATACATATATGTGTGAGTATGTATGTGTATGTATGTATATATACATATATGTATATACACGTATTTGTGTGTGTATGTATGAATATATATATATATATATATATATATATATATATATATATATATATATATATATATATATATATATATATATATATAGTGTGTGTGTGTATATATTTATGTATGTATGTATTATTATTACTAGTATCCATGTGAAAGGCCAAATGGCCGTTGGACATTTTTTTATATGTTCTTTAATAAAACATATAGTGGTCTGGTCAGCCACAGATTCTAAGTTTGACCGCATTTGTACAACCTGAAATCTGTGTTTGTGGTATGTGTATAATGTGTTCTTTGTGTATTCTGCACCCCTTATGCAGAGTACTGTGTATAGTACAAGAGTTCGGGTTCTTTACTACAAGAGTATTGTTGTGGAGCTCTCAACAAGGAGAGCCTATCACCATGCATCACCAAAAAAATACTTCATTGATATCATAGCATTTCAACCCAAAAGCTTTGTTGTGTTTGTGCGAGCGAAGCGAGCATCTGCCCGCCCACCAAGGCTTATGACTAAGGCAACGACCAAGGCATACCTTGTCATCTGAGTCACCAAATTCACCGTTGGATATGTGCAAGGGAGGACCTCAATGATCACGGTAGACAGAGGTGCTTGGTACTTCCGTGGAGGTCACCCATCCCAGTATTGTCCCCCCGCCCCCAAGCTTTCTTAACAACAATCTTGCCACTAAGTTACACTCTTGTGGTGTTTGAAGAAGGGGAATGACTAAGGTTAACATTAACTTGAACATTTTTTGGGCCCTCAAAGCTTTATTCTTTTCTTTCAAAGCTTGTTTTGAAGCATTTTTGGGATGATTCTTGAAAACAACATCGAATACAATGTATTTGATGAGAAAGTTATATGATCTTCACGTGAAGGACACAGATAGTGTAGTACTCATCTGAATTAGTTTGATGCCATATTCTCTCAATTACACATTCAAAAAATGGACATGGATAATGAAATGGAAGTAGTCTTTTTGTTATGCACCTTGCCATCATCATGGGATACATTTTGCATTTTTATTAGCAATAATGCACCTAGTGGTAAACTAGTCTATGATGACATATGTTGAGCACTTTTGAGTGAGGAGATTTGTAGAAAATCTATGGTTGGCACTCGGAGTGGAGATGCATATAATGTTTGTGATTCTTACCAAGGAAAGAATTAGCAACGTGGCAAGAGCAAGAACAAGAAGAGAATGGTCGATAAAATAAGAGTAGAAGTAAATCAAGGAAGAGGAATATTGAATGCCATTATTTTCATAATAAAGGACACATGAAGAAAGATTGCTATGCATTAAAGAATGCTAAAGGTAAATGGAAAATTTTTGATGGGCGTGTTAAACAACTACCTCCACCATCTGCTTTGACTATGAAGATTGAAGAAATCAATGTTATTTTTTATGATGCTATGTGTTGACACTTGATAGTATTGTGCCTACAGAGGCTCTTATGGTTGATTCTCTTTCCCACACATGGCTTCTAGATTTCGGTGCTTCTTTCCATGTCACACCACATAGAGAGTGGTTTTCTACTTATGCAACAAAGTCTCTTCATAGTGTGAGACTTGGTGATTCTTATCAATGTGACATCGGGGTTGGAGATGTGTTTGTGTGGTTCAGTGATGGTTCAAAATTTACTATGCATAATGTACACCATGTACCTCAGTTATCATGCAATTTGATGCCAGTTGGTCAAGTTGATGACCTTGGTTACAAGGTGGTCTTCTATGGTCAGTACTTTTGCATATCAAAGGGCAAGATGTTATTGCAAAAGGAAGCAGAGTTGGGTCAGTTTATCATTTATTTGTATCATAGAAAGAACACTTGTTAGCTATTACTTAACAGCCTATGGCTTGTATTTGGCATGGCGTTTGGGCCATATATCACATAGTGGAATGGAAATCTTTCTCATCCTGGCTACTTACATGTGTGATGTTTCTTTGATTTTTCATTTTGTGAGATTTATCAATATGGAAAGCAAACTAGGAATGTGCACAAGATGCACATTGACTCTTCAATACAACCTTTAGATATCGTTCATACAAATGTGTGTGGTCCTATGCCCACAAGGTCATTAGGTCATTCTCTTTACTTTGTCACTTTCGTAGATTATGCTTCTAGAAAAGTCTGGGTATATATTTTCAAAGCAAAGGATGAGGTAATCCCTAGTTTTAGAAAATGGCTTGCTTCAGTTGAGGCTGAAAAAGGAACTAAGCTTAAGGCTTTACATTCAGATAATGGGGGTGAGTATACCTCACATGAATTTGGCCTTTTCTGTCAGTCTAGAGAAATTCATAGAGAGTTTACAACTCCTTGTGCCCTAGTACAAAATTGTATAGCTGAAAGGATGAATAGATCTATTCAAGATAGAATAGTTTCTATGCTATATCATTCAAACCTATCACAAGGTTTTTGTGCACAAGAAATATTAAATGTAGTTCATGTGATTTACCTTTCAGCTAGTACTACCAAAGGTTTTAAAGTGGCACAAGAGTTATAGAAAGGGAAGCCACCATATTATGATCATCTTCGAGTTTTTAGGTGTGAAGCATATGTTCATATACCCAAGAACCTTAGACAAAAGTTGGACCATAAGTCAAAGAAATGCATATTTCTTGGATATGGTCGAGAAGGCCAATTTGGATATCACTTATGGGATCCTAAAACATGGTTACTGATCAGAAGTAGGGATGTCATTTTCAACGAGTCTAAGATGCATAGACAACCCATTAAGGAGGTTGAAGTGAGGAGTGGTGTTTGAAGATACTAGTCCTCCAGTTAGCATGCATAATAATGCTACACATAGGAATGTTCAAGAGAATGTCCAATCACATCAGTCTGCAAATGTTCCAGTTCAACAACCATTGAGACGCTCCGCACGTGTCTCACATCCACTTGATAGATATGTTCCAAGTTTGGATTTTGTTATGCTAATAGATGTTGGTGAGCCTTCTTGCTACAAAGAGGCTATGCATACAAAGGATCATGTCAAGTGGGAGTGTGCCATAAAGAGTGAATTGGATTTTATTCACAAGCATGGTACTTGGGATTTGGTACCTTTTCCAAAGTGTAGAAAAGCTTTACCATGTAAATGGGTATATAAACTAAAATTCACATCAGATAGTGCTTGTCCAAAGTATAAAGCATGACTTGTTGCAAAGGATTTTAAGCAACAACATGGTGTTGATTTTGAGGAAATCTTCTCTCCAGTGTTCAAGATGACTACCTTGCAAATGTTGCTTGGATTCATTGCAATGGAGGACTTAGAGCTAGTCCAAATGGATTTGAAAATTGCTTTCTTGCATGGAGATCTTAGAGATGAGATCTATATGGAACCAGAGGGTTATGTAGTTCCTAGCAAAGAAATTCTAGTTTGTAAGCTAAAGAAGAGCTTATATGGACTTAACCAGTCCCCTAGACAATGGTACCAAAAGTTTGATGCTTTTATGAAGTCTCAAGGCTATTCCAAATGCAATGAGGATCATTGTCTCTACACAAAAAGATGCTCAGATGGCAGCTTGATATGCTTGATACTTTATGTTGATGATATGCTGATTGCCGGGAAGTCCTCTTATGACTTGTCAATTCTCAAAAAGAAGTTGAGTGTGACATTTGATATGAAGGATTTGGGGGATGCCAGACATATTCTTGGCATGCACATTACTCGTGATAGGAGTAAAAGGTGCATATGCTTGTCTCAAAGTGAGTACATATCCAAAGTACTTCATAGGTTCCATATGCAGGGTGGAAAGGCATTGAGTACACCTTTACCCGCATATGTGAAATTGAGCAAGGATGATTGCCCCAAATCAGATGAGGTAAAGGAATTCATGACTAAAATTACTTATCAGTCTATTGTTGGTAGTCTCATGTATGCTATGGTAGTTACGAGATGAGACATTGCATTTGTAGTGGGAGTTTTGAGGAGATATATGTGGAATCCTGGCAAGAAGTATTGGGAAGAACTCAAGATGATTTTGAGATACTTGAGTGGCACTAAGGATAATTGTCTATGCTTGGGTGGAGGGAAACTATCCATTATTGGTCTCACAGATTCTAATTATGCTGGTTGTGGAGATAATCATAATTCTACATCAGGGTATATTTTTCATTTTGTTGGAGGTGCTATCTCTTGGAGATCTCATCCTCAAGAATGTACAACTGTTTCCACTACAAAAGCAGAGTATGTTGCAGCAGGTGAGGCATGTAAGGAAGCATTGTGGATTTCCCATCTTGCTTATGATATGGTTCTACCTCAGCATGTAGCTCATTTACTCAGTGATAGTCAGAGTGCCATTGCATTGGCTAAGAATCCAGTCTATCATGCAAACACCAAGCACATTGAGGTGAGGTATCAATTCATTGGAGAATGCTTACCCATTGAGCGCATTATTCTTGAGAAGGTTCATACTTGAAATAATGTTGCAAATGGTTTGACTAAATCTCTATCACATGATAGCTTTTGACACTGTTATCACTTGATGGGGGCTACTTGATTCATGACCTTACAGAATTACTTGTATACTGTGTAACATGCCCATCATGTGGGAGGTATAGTTTGTATACTTACACTCATGTATTCTTTATCATTCTTTATTTTTCTCCCAAAGTCACTTTGGCCATATTGGCCTTTAGTGGCGGATTGTTACATTAGTGTCCATGTGAAAGGCCAAATGGTTGCTGGACACTTTTGTATATGTTCCTTAATAAAACATATAGTGGTCTAGTCAGCTACAGACTATAAGTTCAATTGCATTTGCAACACCTATGAAATCTATCTTTGTGCTCCTTATGTACTGTGTTTTTATGCGTATTCTATAGCATCTGAGGAAGACTATTGTGTGTGGTGCCTGGAGTTCGGTATTCTACTTTGAGGGTATCGTCATGGAGCTTTCGAAAAGGAGAGTTCAACATGGTGCATGGCTGCCAAAAATACTTCCAATTTTGATGCTATATTTTCCTAGTTATAGGCTCAAGAAATGGATATGGATAATGAAATGAAAGTAGTCTTGTTGTTATGCACCTTGCCATCATCATGGGATGTGTTTTGCACATCTATTAGCAATACTGCACTTGATAGTAAATTGGTCACTCTTGAGTGAGGAGATGGTTGGCACTCAGAGTGGAGATGCATATAATGTTTGTGATTCTTACCAATCTAATGCAAAAGAAGCACTATGAGATCATCAATGAGTACGATATGACAGAGATGCATCTAATTTGCTATCTCACAAAGTCTAAACCAATAATATAAGCATAATTTTTGCCTCCTCTATACCAATCCTCTCATCAACAAGTGCATCATGTAAATTTGCATAAAAAAAGGAATGATATGCATCATCATGTGGAACCTGTAAAGCCTAAGAAATTGCCTCATTTGCAACAATTGACTGTCCATTTGTAAAAAGAGGTAGCAAAGTGTCATACACATCTTTGGAGCTAATTGATGTCTCCTTAGTACATGAAAGTAATGAATGAATTGCATCTTTCACAAGATAAAAATCACGACTAACCAAAATGTGTCTAGTTTGTGGATGATACAAATGATAGCCTTTGTTTTCAGAACTATACCCAACAAAAATACATTTCACTGCTTTATCATCTAATTTTCTATGTTGTTTTTCAAGAACTAATGCATATGACAAACAACCAAAAACACACAAATGAGCAACAGATGGCTTGCAACCATGCCAAGCCTCATATGGAGTGATAGATTGTAGTTCTTTGGTGGGACACCTGTTAAGTACATATGCTACACAAATAACAACCTCAAGCCAAAAACTATGTGGTAAAGCCTGACTTTTGACCATACACCTCGCCATCTCCATGAGAGGCTTGTTTTTTCTTTAAAAACTCCTTTGTTCTAAGGTGTATACGGTAGGGTACATTGATGTTTTATCCCACAGTCAACCAAAAATGCATTAAAATTAGAAGACATGTACTCCCCTCCTCGATCACAATGGTGGGTGCCCAATATACATGCTGATAGATTTTTAGCCAAAACCAGAAACTATGTGAACCACATAAACACTTTGGACTTTGGTTTCAATGGATAAACCTATGCATGCCTAGAGAAAATATCAATAAAAGTCATGAAGTAAAGGTAGTTCCCAAAAGAGGGTGTCTGCATAGAACCACATAAATCACTATGAACAAGTTGCAATTTTTGAGTAGCTCAATTGAACCATCCTTTTGGGAAGGAGTAATGGTGCATTTTGCCTAGAATACAGCCTTGATGGACATTTTTAGGCAGAGAGGACACCATTTCATATTTCTATATGCATAGAAAACTAGCATAATTAAGATGACCAAAGCATGCATGCCAAAGCTTTGCACCTAAGATTGCTTGAGAATCTTGTACTCCACATGCTGAATCATTCACATATTTTTCATAGTCTATAAGATTATACAACCCATGACATAAAATGGCAGAAGCAATAATGACATTGCCATTTGACAAATAATGAACTTTACATCTGTCATCAACAATTTGACAACCAAACCAATCTTTGCTCCTAAAAATAAAGCATATGAAAATGTGAAAGAACTACCACTAACCATAGTCAAAATGATCTTACCAACTCCCATTACAGGATAAGAGGAGTTCTTAGCACATTTGACAATATTCCTTGTAGGGACAAGCTTAAGTGAACTAAAGAAGCTACGTTGCGAGGTATTATGTTTGGCCGCCCCACTATCAAAGTGCCAAACATCTGAGTCTACTATCTACTATAGATATACACTTATCAAGAGAGGATGGGTATAGATCAATACAATAGTAAACATCCATGCTTCATTCTGTATAAGATTAGCAGACTCAATTTTAGGTGTCAAGATCTCTACAACAGCCATTCCAACCTCTTTCTTCTTTGCCTCTTTTGTAGCCATTTTTGGACAACTCTTTATGACATGATCATTTCCTTTACAAATATTTGCAAACCTATTTTTGCTTTTCTATGTTCTTCTCATATTTGTCTTCCTTCTTTGATTGTGCAACATTAGCATATTTAAGCTTAGTAGTAGCTAAAATTTATTTACCTTTGCCCTTTTGATTAGTTAAAGAAAGCTTGATCTACAACACACATAATGGACCTGTTATACTTGGACTCACCATCCTGCAACAAAACAGAGACTAGATCCTCAAATAATAAGGCATTTGGTTTGTCTTTCATTATCAATCAAAGAGCAGAAATGAAAATTTGATATGAATTTGGAAGACCATTAAGAACGGTCAGCTAAAATGAACTATGTCCCAAGACTCCATTAGCAAAAATCAACTCTTCCTTCAAATCTTTGAGCTTTGTCAAAAAACATTCCATTGAATCCCCTTGATTCATATGTTCACTCTCCAATTGTTTTTAGAGGTAAGCAACATGAGCCTCATTTCTTGCCTATTTTAAAGTGTTAAGTGTATGCCAAGCATCCTTTGTTGTTTTGTAGAAGCAAATGTGAGGGATAATGGCACGTTTGATAGACATAGCTATCAACGCATGTGCTTGAGCATCTCTGTCATCCCAATGAAGTTGCTCTATAATAGGTGCATTAGGAACCACAATAGGAACAAAAACCTGAAGATGATCATCTTCAACACCATCTACATTACCTTCAATAACTATATTTGCAGGTGTAGTAGGGCATTCTTCAATACCCTGCACAATATTCCACATCCTTTTTGCTACCGATACATGACACATCGTATATGCCCATAACAGGTAATTAGTACCATCCAACTTGTCCTCAATAGCCAACATACAGAATACATCATTGCTTTCAGCCATGACCACTAACTAAATACCTTGATGCAAAAAAATGAATGTATCTCAAAAACCTCTCAAGCTCTACTGAACTTGTAGTAGTCTTTGAGGGACTTGTATTGACGAATCAAAATCTGTATATATGTTTGGTACAAAAGGACAAAATTGCTTGCATAAGCACTATGATAGTGCATTTGGAGGCCAAAATGAGCCCAGATCAAAAGTTCAATGCCATAAAGCAAAGTGGTTTTGAACTCTTGATTGCCTTGAGTATGCTCAAAAGTTTCATGTGATTTTTGAGACTATGATCAGAGGGGTATTGAAGATGCCCTAGATGAAGCGGTGACCTAATCTGGTACCAATTATTGGATTTTGAGGTATGCGAAAGCATGCAAATAGCACAAGGAAGAAGAAGAATCTTGTAGCACAATACACAATACTAAATGAATTATCAAGTGAATGTACAAAGATAAGTAACCCATTAGGGTTATCGGTGTATATACAAGTTGGGAAAAAAACCTCCTAAAGAGGGAAAAAGTACCATGATGATCCTAAGTGTTCACACACACTACTATTGAAATATATCAACATGGTTTTTGTTTAAAAATTCTTATTTATGTTTTTTTAATCCATAAGTATACTTTTTTTGACTTGTGAAACTGTCTCTTACTTATATACTTTGATTAATTAAATTTTAAAACAATCAACTATTCTGATTATTTGACTCGATGCATTGATTCTTACTCTCACAATAGTATATGCTATGAGAATTATATCTGTTGAGATTGTTTGAATCTCCACCTTGATTCCTACTCTCTCAATAGTATAGGGACTATTGTGATTGTCCAATTATTTGACTCTTACTCTCACAATAGTCCCATAGATTCATCTGAGCATAGTCATACATAGTATAGGGCGTATAAAAACTATTGTGTTTGTCTGATTCTTTGACTCTTAATTTCACAATAGTTATATACATTCATCTAATGAGAATCTTACATAACATCAAAGACATTCAAAAAGAAAAAAAATAGGCTCCAAAAAGTTGCAACCTACATATTTAAGAGGTTTTGCACATGTCAACTATTGCACTAAAATGCTAACATTTAGCACTTCAATTTCTATGCATCGATTCCCAAGTTCATCCTAGATGCCACAAAGACATCTATCAAAGATACCAGAAAGGAATGAGGAGAGAGTGTTGGAGGAAGCTCAAAAAGAGACCAACAAAATTGTCAAAATCCAAGTGGTCAAAGCTCAATATGTTCTGCTTAGAATAGGTTATTTCAGATTTTCTACCCAAATTCTTTATAATAATGCCTAGTTTTGGCATAAAAACCTAACTTACTTATAATACAGGTCTTTACTATAAAATCCAAGTACTAATCAAGCTCCAATGGGCATGATTAAAATAGTCACATCAGGTTTCATAATCTTTTGATGTTGATTTGGCCTCCAAACAGCTTCTGAATATTATTTTTAAAACTAGGCTGAACACTACAATGTGAACAAAGCCCTTAAAAATTTTATAAAAGAGAAAGAGCTCTCATATGTTCTAGTTACTCATTTGGAGTGAGATTTGTATCTATTCTTGAGCAATAGAGGGCTTCTTGGAGCATGTCAGTTCTTGCATACTTGTGAGTGAGCGTGCATGCATGTATGTATGCACCTATGTGTGTGTTTATCTCTCTCTTGTTGTAGGTGTGCACTTTCATCTTGTTGCATGTGATCGTCATACAACTAATTAGTCACTCCATGGATTTCAATAATTTTATTGTGTTGGTATGTAGCTATAACGATATGAGCTTATATTGTTCTAATGAGTTCATTGGACATGATACGAAGAATGTAAATAGGAAAGAAGAAGAAAATTTGAATTTTCAAAAGTGAGCTCTTGATTATGGAAAAAATTCTTTACAATTGAGTCACAAGTGATGTTGCAGAAAAAGAGGCAAACAAAAGCATGCCCAAAATTTTTCAAATCTAAGCCTAATTTTTCTTCTTCAAAATTCCATAATACTCTATCAAGAGCCATGTAAATGCTCTAGAGGAATTCTCTAGATGCATAAATCCCAAACATTGTAGCATTATCCTTATACAATATTAGGAATTTAGTGATTTCCAATAAAAATGCCAATCTCTTGTGTGAAAGGACCATTTTTAGGGCACATATATATAAGCCACTTGATGACTCTTTGTGAAAACTTTTTGCCATTATGAGTAATCAAGTTGAAATTTCGAATTTGCTTCTTCTCTGCTGAGCATCTTCTTCTCCAAGAGCTTGTGTGTGTGTCTGATGCTTGAAATGTGTGTGTAGGACTATTATCTACCCCTCCCCTTCATGTTTAAACTATTGTGATGCATGTGTGAAGCTTGGTGAGTTGTAGCGTAGAATTAGTGTTTCCTGTCACTCACTATTTTGCTCATAACTTGAAGCATATTTGTCAAATTAGGCTGAGAATACTAGATTTAGATGCGTCTTGTCGAGAGCTTCAAAAAGAACCCGTTATTGACCATATTTGAAGTTTAGAGTCAAGAGAAAAGTCCTAATTTGTGCTCATTGCTATTGTAAGTATTGCGACGTACATTTTCAGAAGGAGAAGTGACTTGAGCAGTAGATGAACCTATGTTACATGTGTTGTTAGCACTTTCACTTCATTTTCCATCATGTGTGAACATGTCTTCATACACTTGATATGTCTAGATTCATGGATTGATAATTAAACCTGTATTAATCCACCACTATATGCACTTGTGGGCTATTGAGGTATAGTCTCAGTTGGCACAAGTCCCTAAGGCTCTATGACTTAGGTACACATGTTTTTGGCACCATTGCGAGGGAACTAGTCCAATCAATGTGCCTATGTGATGGCAATGGTTTAGGAGTGAATGTATCGTGTGAGAAGAGGCAATTCTAGTTAGTGACAAGTCTCTAAAATTTTTCACTTGTTACTTCACACTCTAGTGGTGTGTGTAATGAGTTTGTAGGGTTAGGTGTGAGGGAGTGAGAGAGAATAGGGATTGGAATAAGAAGGAAGAGGTAGGTATTGTGTAGGAAACTCATCACAAGAAAACCCAAAAATTTGAATCATTTTCATTTCTGGCCTTGGTCACCTCAAGGACCTAAAATACCCAAACACTTTAGTGTCTGATTTACTTGTACTAGCTTCAAGAATGTGAGTCAACTAGCAACCAATATCATTGAGCAGATATCATGGAGAACTGAGCACACAATGGGAGTTGACTATAGAGGAGTGAGCAAAGTAAACCACTAAAGTAAGTCTTGCACCCTTGTAACCTTCAAAATTCTTTAAAACAATTGAGCATGTGATACGGAGCAGTAGAAGTATCACAAGGTTGAGAAAAGGGATTTTGAGTGTGACTTAATGACCAAGGGCAAATGAGGGAGATGAGGAGTTTGTGAAAAGCACATTAAGCTAAAAACTTTGAAATTTAGACCTTGTTAGGCCCAAGTATCGTGGTCAATTGAGTTCAGGTATTGTGATACCTGAATTCCCTTGTATTGTGATACTCACCAAGTATTGTGTATCATCCCCCCATGCATCGCGATACCTCACAAATATCGTGTATCGCCGAGTCAAGTATTGCGAGGATCGTGTATCATGTGTGGTCTCCCTGTGTATCGCAATACCTCACAAGTATCGTGTATTATCAGGTCAAGTATCGCAAGGATTGTGTATCATGTATCACCTCCCCATGTATCATAATACCTCACAAGTATTGTGTATCACTGGGTCGAGTATCATGAGGATCACGTATTGTGCATCGTCTCCCCATGTATCATGATACCTTACAAGTATCGTGTGTCATCGGGTCAAGTATCACGAGGATAGTGTACCCTGTATCATGTCTTCTGTATCGCAATACCATAAGTATCATGTGTCATAGTTTCTCGAGGGTATCATGTATTGTTGAGTAGATATCATGGAGAACTGAGCACACAGTGGGATTTAACTACAAAGGAGTGAGAAAATTAAACCATTGAAGTAAGTCTTGCACCCTTGTAACCTTCAAAATTCTTTAAAATAGTTCAACATGTGACATGGAGCAGCAGAAGTATCGAGGGTTTGAGAAAAGGGATTATGAGTGTGATTTAATGACCACACGCAGATGACAGAGATGAGGAGTTTGTGAAGAGCACATTAAACAAAAAAATTTGAAATTTAGACCTTGTTAGGCCCAAGTATCATGGTTGGTTGAGTTCAGGTATCGTGATACCTAAATTCCCTTGTATTGCAATACTCGCCAAGTATCATGTATCATCTCCCCATGTATCGTGATAGCTCACAAGTATCGTGTATCACCGGGTCAAGTATCGCAAGGATCCCATATCGTGTACCGTCTCCCCGTGTATCGTGATAAGGTCAGAATTATTTCATGCTCCCACAATCAAGGAGAGAGAAATAAAGTTGCATGATGAAGCATCTCACACATTATCAGAACTCAAGAAAACAAAAGTCCAATGTTCTTTAATGATAGAATAGTTGCTATGAATGAGAACCCAGCTGTGGAAACATTTAGTTGAACAATTAAAGATAGAAGTGGAAGAGTAGCCCAAGGAGAAGAAGGAAGAAGAGGCCCCACCCACAATTCAAATTCCAATAGATAAAGTAGGAGAGTTTAGTGAGGGAGATGAAGGAAAAACCTGTCTTCCCATCACCTTCAATGGATACATGACCAAAGTGATTTTAGACATAGGAGATGGAGTAGGAATGGACACTAAAGAGATATGGCAGAAATGGGGAAGGCAAACCCTACAACCCACACAAATGAAACTCCAATTGGTAGACGGTCATGTTGAAAGACCTTTAAGAATCCTAGAAAAGATAATGCTGACCACATGTGGAGTAGAATTTGAGCATACCCTAGCAATATGTTAGTTTGGCAAAGCAAACAAATATGAAATGATTTTCGGACGACATTTCATGAGACAATTGAGAGTAGTACAATATTGGGGAAGAGATGCTTTGTGCCTACAACATCAGGGTGCCACCACTTCGCATATAGAGATGTACCTCCTTTACAGTGGAACCCTATCCACAAAGAGGAAAATGATGTGTCCATTCATAGCACTGGATCGAGTGATCAATCCTATATGAATGAAGATGTCCGATTATGGATGTGTAAGGAAGCCAAATGAGAAGAAAAAAGGCACATTTGTGGCCGATCGGGCATGAAAACTATAGACCTATAGAGGACCCATCATACATGCCACAAATATTTCCAGATGAAATGTTTGAGCCTCAAGGGTGGATGGAAATATAAGGCATGTTAGATGTTTGTGTGAATGAAGACGTCCTCATGATGAATGAATGTATAGATGAAGAAGGGTACAATGTAAGCTTTTACAAGGTAGTCCTTCAAGAAGTAGAAGTTGGAGAGTTGATAGAGAAATATGGGAGAGAGGATTACGAAAGCATTGAAATGGAGCCTCAATTTGATTCAGAGGATTAATACTTGAAAGAAAGCCAAAAAGAAGACCGACCAAAATTTGGAGTACTAGTCATAAAAAGGTATCATGAGAAACATAAGGAGGAGGAAGTTTGAGTTCAGGAAGATCAATACCTTGATCAATTTGAATTGCTAGAACATTTTAAGCGATATGAAGGTAGAGGAAAGAAAAATAGCTATTCAAATGCCAAAGAGAGAAGCTCAAGAAGGAGAAGGATATGACAACAAAGAACAAACTAATGAGGTTATATTAACCATGGAAGGAGAGGAAGAGAGATGTACATACATAGGAAAGGATGTATCCACGAAAAAGGAACAAGAACTAATCGATCTAATTCAAGAATATAGAGATGTGTTTGCTTGGACATATAAAGACCTCAAAGGGGTAGAGCCCTCTATTTTTTCCCATAGAATCCCCATGAGGTCAGATGTGAAACCCTCTAAACAAAGGCCTTACACCTATAATGATGTATATTCAGCAAAAATCAAGGAAAAAATCGACAAACTATTAGCAATCAGATTTATTTACGAGATTGAACATACGAAATGGGTATCACCTTTAGTCATAGTTCCTAAGAAGATTGGGAAACTTAGAGTGTGTATTAATTTGAAGAAGGTTAATGCTTCAATGATTTGGGCCAGTTACCCCTTACCCATAACAGACCATCTCTTGGAAAGAATAGCAAGAAAGGAAGTCGACAATTTTCTTGATGGATTTTCTGGTTAGAATCAAGTAGCAATTGCTATTGAAGACCAACACAAAACTGCATTTTGCTACTGAATGGGGAGTATATGCCTTTAGATTGATGCCTTTTAGACTTACAAATGCTCCTACAACTTTCCAGAGATTAATGTGTCATATATTCAAGGAATTTTTGAAGAAAAGCATGGAGGTCTATGTAGATGAAGGCTTTTGATGAAATCAAGAAAAGGCTAAGTTCAACACTCATATTGAAAGTGCCCAATTGGAATAAGGCCTTCCATATTCATGTGGATGCATCCAACTTCACAATTGGATGTATCTTATCACAACCTACAAATGAAGGAAAATTAGACCACCCAATAACATACACAAGCAGACAATTGAACCAAGTAGAAGGAAATTATACGACCACCAAACGAGAAGGCTTAGGAATGGTATACGCATTAAAAAAATTTAGACATTACCTCTTGTCCAACAAATTTAACTTCTTCATTGATCACCAAGCACTATTGTACTTGGTCAATAAACCATGTAATGCGAGAAGGCTAGTGAGATGGTTTCTACTACTCATGGAATTTGATTTCAAAGTAGTAGTGAAAAAGGGAAACACTCATCTAAGAGATAACCACTTGTCTAGAATGATGCATGGAGAACCACCCACAAGAGTAGCAGATGATCTACTAGAAACATAACTATTCAATTTAGAAGTATGTCCAAACTGGGCAGAAAAATTAATCCCAATAATCACTCATGGACCACATCATAGGATCAATAAGAACAACAAGAAGGAATTCATGCAATCACAAAACCTGCATATTGTAGCAGGAAGCCTATATTTTAAAGTCTCTAATGCAGTGTTGCTAAGATGCATAGAAGATGAGGAGCATAAGAGCTTGCTTGAACAAGCCCATATGAACAAGTGGAGGAGGCACAAGGGTGTTCATGGAACAACCAGAGATTTGAAAAGGTTAGGTGTGTATTGTCCAGCTATGCAAAAGGAATACATGAACACATCCATGATTGCCAAGAATGTAAGGAAGTTCCATCAGATGAATATTCATCCTTATGTTACTCCACCATAGCCCCCAAATGGAGCAAAGGGTTGGTCAATTTTTTGAGATCACAAAATTATCCGGAGGGAGCAAGCCTAGCTAGAAGGAGATCTTTATAAGAATAGAGCAATGACTATGACATCATAGGAGACAACTATTCAAAAGAGGAAGGATAACCAGTTATGATTATGTGTACATGAAGGACAATACTTACCAATCTTAGAAATGGCTCATGTAGGTGCAACTGGAGGACATTTTTCAGCAAACAAGATTGTCAAAATGATTCTCTTTGTTGGCTTATGATGGCCAACCTTACATATGGATACAAAAACTTATGTACAAAGTTGTGAAGTATGTCAACAAAACAAGTATCCTATAAGATGAGATGAAATGCCCCTGAGACCAATGATTAGTGCCAAAGCATTTTTGAAATGGGGTATTGATTTCATAGGACCAATAAATCCCCCAACAAAAGGGTCACATGTTGAATATATCATTGTAGCCATGGATTATTTGACAAAATGGGTAGAAGCCAAAGCAAGTAGGAAAAATGATGTCCAAGCCACGGCCAAATTCGTGTTCGAAAATATATTCACTCGCTTTGGACTCCCAATTGAAATCGTTAACGACAAGGGAACACATTTCATCATTGAGGTCATTGAGTCTCTCATGAATGAATTTCTAGTAATTCATAAGAAATAAGCTCCATATCACCATCAAGCCAATGGACAAGCTGAGAGTTCCAATAAGGTGCTATGCACAGTCTTAACTAAGATATTTAACAATGGAAGGTTAGATTGGGATAAACACTTGCACCATGCAATATGGGCCTTTTGTGTAGCTTAAAGACTGCTATTGGAACTACTCCATTCAATAAAGTCTATGGACATAATGCAATACTACCAATTTACTTCTTAGTGCCCACTTTGAGAATTTCCCAACAAAATGAATGGATCGAACACAAACTATCTAGACAATTCGATCACGTATTTATGCTACAAAAAGTCGACAAAAAGTCTATTATGACGCTCATGTTAAAGATAAGGGACTAAAAGAAGGAGGCCTAGTGCTAGTGTATACATTGAAACAACACATGAAGAAATTACAACAAGGACGGTATGGACTGCTATTGATAAATCAAATTTCAATTAGTGGAGCAATTAACTTGGTTACACTAGATGGAGATGCACTACCTAACTACATAAGCAACTGTAGAGTCAAGAGCTATGTGGAACCATTAACTAAAAAGGTGTTAGCAAGGCTCTTAGGAGCTCAAAACAGAAAAAGAAAAGAAGAAAGAATAAGGGAAGAAGCCTGAATGGAAGCACTAGAACACATAAGAAAACAGAAGGAGTGGATACAACAATGGGATAAAAGATATCTATAAGGAGAAGAACCTATCCCCATGGCAAACTATTGAACGGATAAAAAGGAGTCGCTAGGTAACCTTATCAAAAGACCATATTTGAACCTAGGTATTGGCATAGATGACTACCAATTAGTAGATGCATTGAGTGACATAGAAGCTGCATTGAGTTGCATAAAAACCTCGCTAACAAAGGAATTGAAGTCGAAAATTAATCCAATGATAGCATACATGATAGGAATTGGAGGAAACATCATTGAATGTCAAGGAGAGATTTCAATGTTCCTGCATCTTGGAAACACCACCATGAACCAAAGATTCCTAGTTTGCAATGATATAGACCTTCTCAAAGAACTGGTCCTAGGCCAAGATTGGATCTTTGAATATGAAGTCAGTATCCATCTCGCCCAAGGATACATATCGGCTAAAATAGACCATAAGGAAGTCTTTAGTCGTTTAGATGAAAAACCTTTGAAGATATTGGGAAACAAGACACCTAAGATCATGAGTCTAGAGGAACGAGTGCATGAAATCCAAGTAAAAACCTTGTACAATAAAAGCTAACTGAAGTAACACACAAACAGACATGATATTTCAAAGTAACATCCAAGGGTGAAGAACAACCAGAACAACCATAGTCAACTAAAGGACTAGGTCTATAACACAAGGATAGAGGCATATGGAGAATTACATCCAAGCACTCAATGACATCGATGCAACAAGAAAAGACACGAAGAAATCAGACTACAACATTGAAGTGGATACCAAAGGAGCAAGAAGGAGTGCAACAAAAAAATCAAGCAAATGTGTCCTGCACCCATGCTGAGTTAAATGCATTCCAAGTATGCAATATAGGGCCACCATACAAGGCCATGCATTTGGCACATACCTTTTTCAACAAACATAGTGGTGCACATTTCCTATATAGAAATAGAACTTAGCTTGTGCCATAATAGCCCAAATAAAACTGATATACACCAATAATTTCTTCGGCTATAAACTAACCTTTATGTTTTCTTTCAGCCATGAAAATAAGAAATTGAAAAAATATATATGGTCAGGTATCATACTCTACTAAAATTAGCAAGGGGGAATCCTGTTCACGAGAAATGCAAAGTCGCTGCACATGACTAGAGCGGATGCAATGCTTCGTACTTAAAACTAATTCTCAATTGCATTGCAAGTACAAATGGCTTCCGAGGATTCGGAAGCAATAGTGCAAGAAGAAATTTTGGAATTTCCACTGAAAAGCATAACTAAGGCAAAGGAACATTAGTTTCTTGAGGATCAACCAGTTGGAGAGCATCTATTTCTAGTCACCATAAAGATCATGGACATGGATCATCAGTTCCCTGTAATGTCATAGAATTTTTGGATGCTCCACAAAATTCCACCAACTATGGACATCTTGACAAAAACACGCATCACAAAATATTTTGCTTTACCAATTTTTACAAGCCGGGCTTTGAAAGATGCACTCAGGTGATGAACACTTTGCATCCGGCCTTGGATATGTCCTCGATACCAGAAGCAACAATACTAGATTTACAAGGGAATTGGATTACAATTAAGTTCACACACAAATTGATTAAGGAAGCATTCAACTGGACTAAAGATGGTATCATAGGTCTTAAAGAAGAAAGCCATGAAGCTAAAAAGATAACATTTGTGGACATCAATAGAGTCAACATTGAGGAAGTGGTTCATTTAGTGCACCAACATTTTTGCTTTTAGAATATGCATCGGTACACAACACCACTAAAAATAGTAGTTCAACTACTGTCCCATGCAATCAAGCAAGTGGGTAACCAGATAAATCTAATGCCCTATGTGTAGGAATGCTTATTCAAAGCCAAGAAACAATGGGGCCACAAAAAAATTCTCAATGGAAGTGTGACATTGACGGTGCTTATCTATCATGCACTGAACATCCGAGAATACCTATGGGAGATGCCTTCAACGGTTGAAATGGAAAAATATGAAAAATCCACTACTGTCCCTAAGAAGAGGAAGAGTGTAGTTATTATAGAAGCAGTTGAGATGAGCTCTAAACATTTAATGTGAGGAGAAAAGTGATTGCAAGAAGAACTCAAAGAGGAAGCAACTCCAACATCGGAGAGGATACATGTGCTCCCAAGAATGCAATTAGAAAAGTTGACACCAATTGTTGAGATTGAATTACAAGAGGAACTACTACAAACTCACGAGTATACGAAAGGACAAGTTAATTTATTAGTACAAGGTCATCATTACCATCAAACAAGTGCGGTATGTCATAATCAATCTGGAAAAAGATTAACAAAATTCCATAGATATAGAGAATTCGGATTAATTAATTAAAGATCGTCATCCAAATCCCAAGAAGAAAACAATCAATCCACTATGAATGTGGACATCCACACTGAAACAAACAATGAGGGTGGATGGGACAAAGTACATCAACTGGTAGACCAACCAGAAGTAGCAATCAAAGAGCAAGATGAAGACAGATCAAGCAGACTTGAGAAAGGGCCAATGATAGCCAATGAGATGAAGGTGTGCATACTATTCAAATAAATGAAGCAATGAAGTTGCAATTCTTAGAAATTAATATTGAAGATCAAGCAAAAATAAGGCATCCCAAGGAAGAGCCACATGAAGAAGAAATTCTTGAAAAGGAACTAATTGCACCCATTAGAGTAGTTGCAGAACCATCACCTATGGATGTGACATTTCAAAGCAACTCATCAAAGACAAACACAACCTACGAGGATGAACAACATGTTCACCTTCACATCAGACAACCATTTAATGAGACAATACATATTGACAAAGGAAAAGACGTAAAAATAGGTGAAGAACCAATCATACCACAAACATGGCTGAATGTGGACATGGCCCAACTCAAACCTATAGTGGAGCAACTGATACAAATGGCCATGGACACAGAACAACATTTAATGGAAGCAGATAAGGATTATGACCAAGCACTAGTCAAAAGAAATCGATTCAAAATATTAAGTGAAGAGCTATTTGCACAAGTATTACAATCTCAACAAGATCTACTAAGGAAAGAGGATGACCTTAAACTCATAGAAGAAAACAAGCAATTGGAAGATCAACTAAAAGAAGTCACACAAAAATACAAGACAAATGAAGCAAAAAAGGTATGCCTGATAAACCAATTCAAAATTTTAGAAACACAAATCAAGATATACATGGATGAGCTAGACATGCTTAGAAACAAAAACAAATAATTAATGACTTCAATCCTGCTCAATCAACCAATAGAGGTGTCAGATACTACACAAAGAGATATAGTGGAGCTCGAGGCACAACTTGCAAAGTATGTGGAAAAACTAAAGCAGGAGCAAGAATTACACGAATAATGGGACAGGAAATATATGCATGATTATTGTAGAGCAAAGGAGCACAGAAAAAGGACCCCAAAAATTTTCAAATTATGGGCGTAAATTTTCTTCTTCAAGTTTCTATAAGCCATGTAAATGCACTATAGGAGTCCTCTAGATGCATGAATCCAAATTATCGTAACATAATCCTTATAAAATAGTAGGAAGTTAGTGTTTCTCAATAAAAGCATCGGTCTCTTGTGTGAAAGGACCAATTTTAGTGCACTTGTATATAAGTCACTTGGTGGCTCTTGTAAAAAACTTTTTGCCATTGTGAGAACTAAAGATGATTTTCAAATTTTCCTCTTGCTAGCTGATTATCTTCTTCTCCAAGATCTTGTGTGTGTGATTCATGCTTGGAATGTGTGTGTAGGACTATTGTCTATCCCTCCCCATCGTGTTTAATCTATTGTAGTGCGTGTGTGAGTCTTGAGGAGTTGTTGAACGAGTGTTGGTGCTTCCCACTGTTCACTTTTTTGCCCATAACCTGCAAGTCATTTGTTAGATTCGACTGAAAATACCAGATTAGAAGCACATCCCTAGTATCGCGATACTAGCCAGATATTGTGTATTGTGAGCACCTCCTTGAGGTATCACGATACCATTAAGGTATCATGTATTGCCAAGTTGAGGTATCACATATCATGGTTTTAGTGGTATCATATCGTGAGCCACAAGTGGTATCGTATCGTGAGAGCAAGTGATACCGTGTATCGTCGGTCTAAAGGTATCACGTATCATGAGGCACTTGGTATCGTATCATGCCTTAGGTATCATGTATCGCTAGTCTTGTGGTATCATGTATCATCCTAGGGTAGTATCGTATCGCCACACAAGTGGTATCGTATAGTGAGCCACCTTAGTATCATATCGTCTAGAGCAGTATCATATCGCTAGTCTGGCAGTATTGTGTATCGCTCTAAGGTGGTATCATCACTACATTGGTATCGTGTATCAGGGTGGATCAGAGGTATTGTATCATCCAAGCCAGTATCTTGTATCACCTAGAACTAGTATCACCTCGAGTAGTATCGTGTATCATGGAAAACTCAAGCAACTTGAAAGTGAAAAGTGAGAGAAACAAAAACATTGGGGAGAGAATAGAGAAGATATAAACTTAAGAGGTGAATGAACTTGAGATCCGGATGAGTGTTAGGAAGTCGAAGAAGCATCATTTCATCTGTAGGAAGTGCTGCCCAATCTAACCCTCATTCTATCTACTTTGACACATCTAGTGACTCAGAGGAGGAAATACCCATGGCCTCTGAAGACATGCATGGTTCAGTCCCAAGAGAAGGCTTTATGTCCACCATAGAGGGAGAATACCGGACATCCCTGCAGTATGTGTCCACCAACCTACAAGGAGTACCCATTTACCTTGATGGCATAAATAGGTCAGTAGCATTGTCACTCTAGTACAATGGTGAATACCAACGTGAGGAGCTCCACCTCATGATTGTCAATCCGTGGAGAGGTTAGGCCGATATGAAGATCAAGAGCAAGTGAAGTGCACGACGCTGATGGTGAGAAATGCAATTGCACACACACATGCACACACACACAAGGAAAGTGGTGATGGGGATCAATGGAAGGCAAGAAAAGAACTCATACTCATATTCATATTCATCATCAACTAATTACAATAGCTCTTCTAATTACTAGCTCATAAGTTTAACAACCAACACAAAATGAGCTCTCTAGCTCTATTTATAGTTTTTGCCTAGTTTTGACCAGTTTCACATCTAGTGGCTGGCATATTTAAAAAATAGGTTCTACATATAATTTGAGGTACCTAACGGCTTCTAAAAATTACGAAAATTGGTATGAGCTTTCTACTTAGAGTCCCCAAGCTTGAGGACTCCTTGGCTTGCACAAAATGGAGTCGCACATGTGGTAATTGGATGTAGATACATATTTTACATTGTTTTAGTGATAAAAATCACTATTGAGGTTATGAAATAATCTATTTACTTACTCTATGTCTATGACAAGATCCTATGCTTGATCCTTTGCCTTGAACACTCCACTCCTCCTCGCTTCTGTCGTCCTTGACAAAACCTGATCGTGTGTGGGTAATGTAGTTAGTGAGAAGGTATGTCGCGAGAGGTGTGTTTGGTGATTTGAATTCCCTTGATAAGGTCTCATTCTAGCTTCTCCCAATGGATGGACTAGGGCTCATATGGAGGTGGCCTTTGATAATGTTCAGAGTACATTACTCGTTCACATGCAAACTAGTGGAGCAAATGAGTGGGTATAGTAATAAATACTTCTGAGTGGTACTCCCATAAGCCAGTAGTGAACATGTCTTCAAACATTTGCTTGTAGCAGGCGGGCATATAGTTCAGTCTTCAGTGCCATGGATAGCATACTTTGAGTGAAGATGTCATGCTTTATATCATACACTAAATCCAAATCGTCATGTTCGAATCCTGGGGTGTTCACCATTGGAGCCTTGACACACCAGAATGTCTTGAAGACCATCTGCATCATATCAAAAATTTTCTCGATCATTTGCATGGCAACATCAGTCATCTAATGCAGGTGGGGTAACCAATGAAGAATAATAGCCATCATATATCCAACGGTAGGAGTGTTATTCCGGGGAGGTGCGAGGTAGGGGTAGTTGAGCTAGTCTTTACATTGGTGATTGTTATGAACTTTTATTGCAAAGGCCTTCCAGGTATGTCTTCTAGGAATCGGTGCATAGCACGGGTTTTATTTTAAGTGGGTGCGTGTGCGTATCCACGTGTGCATCATCTCTGGGTATTGTTGGAGTAATTCTGCCCTCCATGTAGGTTGATAGATATGAACCCATTCCGCTTTCGAGGGAACATCTTCTTGCTCAAACTGAGTGGCATGCGTTGGACACTTCTTAGTGATGCTTTCAATTTGTGAATTGCTTGAAAACATGAGGGGCTGAGGGGGGGTCTCTGAGTTATCCAAGGTAGCCTCAAAGTTTTCACGGTTTTGTTGTTGGAGCCATTGGTTTTCTTCCTTTGCTGCGTTGAGATGCCGTCGAAGGAGCACCATGTTGCGTGATAATTGAGCATTGCACATTAAATAGACATCCAACTGAGACTTGACTTCTTTGATGCATGCTTGTACTTGTGCTTTGAGAGTTTGTTGTTGTTGTTGATGCTCTGCTTCCAAGGTTTGATACTTCATATTGAGTTCCTGATTTTATAAGGTTAGTGCATCTAACTGTTTTTGCAATTCCTGTGTGGTCTGGTGGAGGGCCGAATGTTGTTGCCCTAATGAAGAATACTCTACATTAATATGTTGAAGGCACTGTATCATTTGCTGGATGGCAACATCAACAGTGGAAGAGGATGACAATGCAAATGCGGGAATTGATACATGCATGGTGGGTTGTAATGCAATGGGTGTGGGAGTTGGGGTAGGGACTGTGGATGTTGTGGTGAGTGATGCAAGAGATGTGCGGATAGGTGTCATGTGGAGTGTGCTATGTGATGTGGGTGATACATGCAAATGTGCATCTGGTGAAGTAGAGGGTGAAATCTCCATGTCGCTGGAGGTGATTTCAGTGACTATAATGTGAAAGAGTGAGATGGGTGCGATGGTATGAGGTGGGGGGTGCAATTGTGTGGTGAGAGGTGAGTGGGGTGGTGTCATTGGTGGCCATAAGAAAGAAGCTTGTGGATGGAATTCTTGAGAGGGCCTTATAAAGGGAAGAGATGAGGTTCACCGATACAAAAAGAATGTGAAAGAGGAGTAGGACGAGGATGGTGATGTAGACACTATAAATGAGTACAATGGGTTAGTAGTGTACGAGGGGAAATGGGGGGTGGAGAAATGATTGGTGGTGTGTGGATAGGTGGAATGGGGACAGAGGTAGTGGGAGGAGTAGTCATAATGGGATTGGAGATTGGAGGCCAAATGGAAACAGGGGATGGAATATGAATGTCGGGGCTCTCTATAATGTGAGGGGAGGGTTGGGTTGGTGCTGGGGCAGAAGGGATGGTTTCACTAATGGTATATACATGGGTAGGGTCTTCACTTGCTGTTAGATCAATAGTAGAAGAATCCACAGGGGGTGCGGATGTCATAGGATCTATCGGTACACGAATGTATGTGCCTGGTCGTTTGAGGATTCTAACTCGCCAAGGGTCACACTTGGGAAGGTGTTTTTGTAGCGAGTAATGCAAGGCTTTTGGTACACCTACTGATTGGTGTTGGAGTTAGACGTCTACAAGGAAGAAGATGAAGCTTGAAGCACAACACATAATACTGAAAAAATATTACTAGAGAATGTACAAAGATAAGTAGCCCATTAGGGCAATTGGCGTATATACAAGCCGGGGGAAAAAACCTCCTAAAGAGGGAAAAAAGTGCCCCGATGATCCTAGAGTGTTCACACACATCACTACCTAAATATATCAGCAAATCCCCCCTGGGAGTGATGCGGTGAACAAGTAGCTGGTACTCATGTATAAGGAAGAGTGAAGCTATGTGGAAATCACTCCACAAAAGGAAGTAAGCCCAAAGCTTTGCAGAAAGCTTCAAACTTCTCCATAGGCAGAGCCTTCGTGAAAAGGTCTGCAATATTCTCCTGTGTGGGCACATATGCCAAGCGGATCTCCCCAACATAGAACCTCTCCCTGACATAATGATAATGCACCTCAATGTGCTTAGTGCGAGCATGGAACACAGGGTTCCTCACAACTGCCAATGAGCTCTGACTGTCAATGAAGATGGTGGTGGCAGAAGACTGACCAACACCCAAATCAACCATAAGACATCTGAGCCACACACACTCAACAGTAGCTGTGAAAGCTACCCTATACTCAGCCTCACAACTGGAAGTGGCCACAGTAGGCTTCTTCTTGCTCAACCAAGATATACATGAGCTACCAAGCATGAAGCAAAAGCCACTAGTGGACACACGAGTGTCATAGCAACCACCCCAGTTTGAGTAAGAAAAAGCATGCAAATGTGGTGGTAGTGATCCCCCCTTGGGATAAAACAACCCAAGTAGCCAAATACCACTCAAGTAGCAAAAGATGCGCTTAACCACTTGTCAATGCTTGACACCTTGGCAATGCATAAACCTTCTCATCTGTGAGATTGCAAACTAAATATCTAGCCGAGTAATGCGTAAGTAAATCAGACATCCAATAGCCTGCTGATAGAGGACAACATCAAATGCATCTCCAGCCTCATGAAGACTCAATGGTAAACTTGTCTCCATAGGAGTGGCAATAGGCTAGCAGTCTTCAAGTCCAAAGCACTGCAATAATATGTCAATATATTTTGTTTGACACAAAGCCATTCCACCATCAACTGGCATAAACGGAATGCCCAAATATTGATGCAAGTGCCCCAAATCAGACATCTCAAATGAGGCATGCAAATCAGCCTTAAAACCAGCAATAGGCTTCTCAATAGGACCAGTGAGTAGCATGTCATCAACATAGACAACAACGATCAGAAGCACATCATTAGCACGCTTAACATATAAGGTGCTTTCAGTTGGACTGTTCTCAAAACCATGTGCAATCAGATAGGCATGTATCTTCTCATACCAAGCACGTGGTGCTTGCTTTAAACCATATAATGCCTTCTTTAACCTGCACACCTGGTTTTCATGCCCTTTTTGCACAAAGCCACGGGGCTGAAAAACAGACACTTCTTCATGCAAGTCACCATTCAGAAATGCATTTTTAATGTCCAACTGATATACATTCCAACCATGATGGGCTGCAAGTGCACAGATGCTCCGAACAGTAGTCATACGACATGTAGGTGCAAAGGTCTCATCAAAATCAATGCCTCTTTCCTGCGCATAACCCTTTGCAACAAGCCTAGCCTTATACCTGTCAACTGTTCCATCAGGCTTATGCTTAAGCTTGTAAACCCACTTAGTGCCAATGGCCTTCTTGCCATAAGGAAAATCACATAAAGACCAAGTACCATTCTTCATTATAGCATCATATTCAGATTGCATAGCAGCCATCCAATTTTCTGAATTTTGTGCTTCATCAAACGAAATAGGTTCATTCTCATCACAGAGACTAGATGCAGCCATAGCATAGCAATCTGATGCAAAAGAGGCACTATGAGAGCCTGATCGAGTACGAGATGATAGAGCATCTAATTTGCTGTCACACAAAGTTTGCACTAGCCATTTTGGCATAGTTTTTGCCTCCTCAATGTAAGCTCTCTCATCAACAAGTGCATCATGTAAATCTCCATCAGAAATGGGATGATCTGCATCATCACATGAAACCTGCAAAGGTTGAGAAGTTGCCTCATTAGGACCAGCACTAGACTGTCCACTTGTAAAAAGAGGTAGCAAAGTATCATACATGTCTTTGGAGCTAACAGATGTCTCCTTAGTACATGAAAGCAATGGCTGAATAACATCTTCCACAAAAACAACATCACGGCTAACCAAAATGTGTTTAGTCTGTGGATGATACAGACGATAGCCTTTACTTTCAGAACTGTACCCAACGAAAATACATTTTACTGCTTTATCATCCATTTTTTTGCGATGTTGTTCAGGCACTAATGCATATGCCAAACAACCAAAAACACGTAGATGTGCAACAGATGGCTTGCGATAATGTCAAGCCTCATATGGAGTGATAGATTGCAGTGCTTTAGTGGGACACCTGTTAAGTACATATGCTGCACACATGACAGCCTCAAGCCAGAAACTATGTGCTAAAGCCTGACTCTTGACCATACACCTCGCCATCTCCATGAGTGACCTATTCTTTCATTCAGCAACACCATTTAGTTGAGGTGTATACGACACTGTACACTGGTGTTTTATCCCACGTTCAGTAAGAAATGCATTAAAATCAGAAGACATATATCCCCCCCCCTCGATTAGAACGGAGGGTGCCCATTTTACATGCTGACAGATTTTCAACCAAAACCAAAAACTGTTTGAAGCACATGAACACTTCGGACTTTGCCTTCAATGGATATACCCATGCATGCGTGGAAAAATTATCAATGAAAGTCACAAAGTAAAGATAATTTCCAAAAGAGGGTGTTTGCATAGGACCAGATACATCACTATGTATGAGCTGCAATTTCTGAGTAGCCCAAACTGAACCGTCTTTTGGAAATGAGGAACGTTGCATTTTACGCAAAATACAACCTTCACAAACATGTTTTCTAGGTGCCTCAAGTTTGGGCAAGAGGACGCCATTTCAGATTTCTGTAGGCATAACAAACTAGCAAAATTCATATGAACAAAGCGTGCATGCCAAAGCTTTGCATCTGAGATAGCCTGAGAATCATGTACTACACATGCCGAATCATTCATAGATCTTTCATAGTCCCTTATACAACCCACGACATAAAATGCAAGAAGCAATAATCACATTGCCATTTGACAGATCATGAATTGTACACCTGCCATCAACAAATTTCACAACCAAGCCAATTTTGGCTAATGCAGAAACTGATAACAGGTTCTTCTTCATCCCTAGCACAAATAAAGCATCTCGCAAGGTGAAAGAACTACCATCAATAGTAGTCAAAATTATCTTAGCAACTCCCATAATAGGATAAGAGGAGTTGTTGGTGCATGTAATAGTATTCCCTGTAGGGGCAGGCTTGAGTGAAGAGAAGAAACTACGTTGCAAGGTAATATGTTTGGTCACCCCATTGTCAAAGTACCAAACATCTGAGTCTACTGCAGACATGCACTGCTCATGAGAAGATGGGTCAAAACTGCAAACAGTAGTAAACACCCATTCTTCTTCTTGCACAAGATGAGCAGACTCCATATTTGGTGTAGAGGCTTGTGCAACAACCATTCCAGCCTCTTTCTTCTTTGCCTCTTTAGAAGCCAGTTTTGGACAGTTCTTTATGATATGATCATTCCCTTTACAGTACTTGCAAAACAATTTATGCTTTTCTGATTTTTTCTCATCTTTTTCTTGGCTCTTTGAATGTGCAGCATTTGCATATTTCTGCTTACTAGTAGAAGAGCTCCATTTTCCTTTGCCCTTCTGACTAGCCAGGAAAGCTTGATCTGCAACACGCATTATGGACCTGTTCTGCCTGGACTGATCTTCCTACAACAGAATAGAGACTAACTCTGGAAATGACAAGGGATTTGGATTGCCTTTCATCATCAACCGAAGAGTAGAAGCAAAACTCTGATATGAATCAGGAAGACCATTCAGAACGGTCTACACAAGTGAGCTATCTGGTATAACCTCATTAGCAAAAATCAACTGTTCTTTGAAGTCTTTGATCTTTGTTAGAAAACTGTCCATAGAATCACCTTCATTCATGTCCTCACTCTCCAATTGTTTTTGGAGATAAGCAACACGAGCCTCATTCCTAGCTTGGTACAATGTGGTAAGTGTATCCCAAGCATCCTTAGCTGTTCTACAAGAGCGAATGTGAGGAATAATGGAACGTTTGACAGACAAAGCTATCAATGCATGTGCCTAAGCATCTCTGCCATCCCAACGAATCTGCTCTACAGTAGGTGCAGTAGAAACCGCAACACGAACAGGAATATGCAGAATATCATCATCTTCGACACCTTCTGCATGAGCTTCAGTACCTGCAGTTGTAACAATTGCAGGTGTGATAGGATGTTTTTCAACACCCAAAACAATGTTCCACAGTACTTTTGCAACCAATACATGTCGCATCATATAAGCCCACAACGGGTAGTTGGTACCATCCAACTTATCCTCAACAGCCAACATACGAAATACATCACTGCTTTCAGCCATGGCCGGTGACTAAAATACCTTGATGCAGAAAATTGATTGTATCGCACAAAGTTGAACAAAACTACCAAGACGAGTTCTGCTAAACCTATAGCAGACTTCAAGATGCTTATACTGGCGAACCGAAACAGGTATATACTTTTGGCACAAAAAGATGAAATAGCCTGCACAAGCACTACGACATTGCATTTGGAGGCTGAAATGAGCTTAGATCGCGATTTCGGCACCACACAACAAAGCTGTTTTGATCTCTGAAATTTCGTGCAAATCTGAGACTGCAATCGGAGAGGTGTAGACGACGCCCTAAATGAATCGACGACTTGCGTTGATACCAATTGTTGGAGTTAGACATCTGCGGAAGCACGCGAATAGCACAAGGAAGAAGATGAAGCTTGGAGCACAACACACAATACTGAAAAAAATATTACTAGAGAATGTACAAAGATAAGTAGCCCATTAGGGAAATAGGCATATATACAAGCCGGGGGAAAAAAACCTCCTAAAGAGGGAAAAAAGTGCCCCGGCGGTCCTGAGTGTTCACACACATTACTACCTAAATATATCAACAATTGGACCAATTCATGCATAGTTGAGATGAAAGTCTCCTCAAATCCACCATTGACCAATTCTTGCTGCAAAATGGCTTGACTCTGTTCCTCAATCACCCTGGTCCGTGCCCAAACCTTATTCATAGTGTTATGTAGCCGTCTAATGGCTATCGTGTATGCAGCTGCTTTTGCTTGCTCCTCTTCATATGTGCTAGTTTCCCCTTGGGCATCGGCTTGTGTCTCCATTTGATGTGCTTCTTCTTCACTCTCTTCAGTGTCATTGGTGCCCTCATCAGTCACAATGCAGTCATCATCTTCGTCTTCAGAGTCAACCTTCTCTCCCTCCGATGGTGTTGTTGGGTAAGCAAGTCGTTCAAATTCTTGAGAAACAAATTGTGTGTCTGAAAACTGAAAGTCACTGGAGAACACCTCTGGGATCTCAAAGTCAAATGTAGTGTTGATATCCTCTGTACCCAAACTAGTGATCAGGAAGGTAAAAGATTCAGAGAAAAAGGTACAGGTCACCACAGGAGCCTCAACAGTACTGGTGGTTGTGGCCGCGATGGTGGTAGGAACAGTGGTGTATGCCTATGAGACCTCACACATTGTAGCATTGCGATTCAAGCAGAATCAGAGTGGGGGAACACTAGGCTACGGTTGAATTGGAGGCCATTGTGGGGAGGTCTTGGGTGTGGGTTGTGGTGAAGGTGATTTCAGAACTTGTAAACAAGGGATTGTTCCACGCATATGCTTTACTCTTCTAGCATTGGGAGATCGCATGGTTTTCTTTGAACCTTTGTATTGTTGTAACTACACGTCTGGAAGGGCTCTTTCAATGGCAATATCATAAGCCAAACACATATAGATAATGCGTGTGAGGGCACAACAACCATGGACAACCTTTTTGTTCTCCCAATGATGTCCTACTAGTAAAAGTTGATCCTGGATATAAGTTACAATATCAATCATTTGAGGCCTTGTAGTGGCAAGGTACAATCCAAACCATATGCGTTTGTGGGGAATTGTAAAGTGCTCTTGTGCCAGAAAAGCAAAATGTTAGAGGCATATTCTCAAAGGAGTGGTGAGTTGAGGAATGATGGCTGAGATTGCACACCATTTGTCCACATCACTTCGCTTCATAGCCTTTGGAATAAGGCGCTCTTTCTCCGTGGGCGTATGATTACCATGAATCTTAAGAGATTTTTTTATTAAGTCCAAGGACAAAGTGAACTTCTTGAATGGGGGATCATTGAGTAAGGAAAGTAGTACGAAGACTGGATCCAACTCCTTGCGCTCTTGTTCCTTTATAGAGGCAACCAGATAATAGCACCGATAAAAGTTGGGTTTGGGGAGTGGTGCATTGAAGTAGTTTGTGAATCTTGCCCTCTGCCAGATAGGCCTGAGTTCTTCACTATTCTGCACACCATTTGTCCACATCACTTCGCTTCATAGCCTTTGGAATAAGGCGCTCTTTCTCCGTGGGCGTATGATTACCATGAATCTTAAGAGATTTTTTTATTAAGTCCAAGGACAAAGTGAACTTCTTGAATGGGGGATCATTGAGTAAGGAAAGTAGTACGAAGACTGGATCCAACTCCTTGCGCTCTTGTTCCTTTATAGAGGCAACCAGATAATAGCACCGATAAAAGTTGGGTTTGGGGAGTGGTGCATTGAAGTAGTTTGTGAATCTTGCCCTCTGCCAGATAGGCCTGAGTTCTTCACTATTCTGGATGTCTTCAAACTCTTGAGAGAAGAACTGACATCATCACCACACATTTGCTCCATATGTCAGGTTGGCTTCATAGATAAATTCTACTTCTCCCAATGGCCCGAAGAGCCCTTGGAACCAATGCGCCTTACTACTCACTTTTTTCATCTTGCCCCTGGGTGGGTCTTCAATTGGCATGGGCCTTGTGAAACCTTGGAATTCGGGTGGTATAGCTATTAACATGCTCTCAAATGGAAGAGTTGAGAAGTCTGCTACTGGCCGTCTGAGTGCTACACTGGTGGAACTTTCCGGTTGCATGATGAAAGCTTTGGAATGAACCTAAGCTGGAGTGAAGAGGAAAACACATTAGTCATGGAAAATAATTAAGATCCCAAGAAGATGTGACCTCCATTCCTTTCCACCACCAACATGCTTCCCGTGCATTGTGCGTGGTCTTAATCATATGCGAAGTGAATGTGAGACATGCGTGATTTGAATGTGAGTGATACTGTGTGAGGTGCATGGCTTTACAATTGAAAACTCATGAGCACTACCTACAAAGTTAGTGTAGGTTACAAGGATGGTAATGAGATGGGTTTGTCAAGCTGGAGATGGGTGAAGTGGTAGTAGGTGTGTAGCTTTACCATGTTGGCAGTGGGGATGGGCTTGGTTAAGAGTTTTCATGATTAGTGAAGTCTTGGGAATCCATTTTGGTACAACATGGTGGGTACAAGCGATGAAGTGGAATATACAAAAGAGGGTTTGTAGGGTGTTCGGTTACTCGCAAAAAAGGTTTTCTTTGGGCTTACTAAAGTTGATGCATAAATTACACATTTCTTAGGTATCCAAAGCTAGCAAGACTTGGTATGAGCTGACACCAAGGTCTTGGGCAACCAAATCTGTCGAATACATTGCCGCAGTTGAATTTGAGAGGGATGCCGAAGATCTGGAGTGGTTGACTCACTGGATACTATGGCTTTGCGTATCCACCTTGGGCGTGGGAATGCCTTAGTGGACTGTCTAAAGGGCCACTCTGATGTGTTGCTCCTTTAAGTACATGGGTGGTGTGGCCGTGCTACCCGTCGAGGGTGAGATGTCATATCATCACTCTGCTTTGGAAGAAAAGGGAGATCCAATGCTAACATGTTTAGCCCATTGGGGGATGGGCATTCTGTACCATGGATCTAGGTTGACATCGTGTTAGTGAGAGTGATCCGATGGAGGTTTTGGAATCCTCCCCTGTGTAACTCCCTGATTGGGGGGTTTGTGGGGGTTTGTCAGGCTTGCCTGGAGTCTACAATAGTTCATTCCTAGTTGGAGGCTGAGCCTTATGCCACCATATTTGTCTGGTTCCTGTCTGCTTGCTTGATCTCACCTCCTGGATGGGTGGCATTTCCCGCTTCAGTTCAGTAGGGCTGGTTAACCCACACAAAGTTGGATTGAGGCCACACACAACTGGAGGGTCTTCTGTTAAGTCTAACACTTCTCTGCACTGCCCTCTGAGTGGTAGTTCATGGCACTATCCTGCAAGTTCCAACTGGAGCACACCTTTGTGAAGATTTAAGTTCACCGAGTAGTGGTATAACCATTCTTGGCCTAGGATCATGGGTTCTATTAGGTCATGGTCATGGCAAACAAAAAGTTTCATTGTCATATTCATGTCCTTGATGGATATTGGTAACTCGATCTCGCCTATGCAAGGGGTTTCTAATCCACCTAATCCTATGAGATGGGCTTCAATAGGCTTCACTTCATATTCCAGACAAAGGGAGAGCTGAATTGCATTCATTGCTACACCAGAGTCGATTAAAGCCTTAAGTTGCTTATGCATGGGGTCATGACCTAGAGTGATGTTAACAAATGGTCTCCTGTCAACAATACTAGGGACATCCCTTCCTCTAATTTGACACATAGCTTTAGGATATTGTGGATCGTCCTCCAGTTGAGGTTATCTACCTAGTCCTTCTTTCTTAGTCGCATGCGCCTAATGCATTCTAATGCCTCTGCTTGGGCTTCAGCTCTGATCCATTCCTCCTCTTCCTTTCGCTTCTTGGCAAGAGTTAGCCATTTAAGCATGTCCTCCATCAATGGTTCTGGATAGAGCTTAACTCTGCATCCACTGATATAATTAGGCATTACTTTTCCTTCTAGAGTTTCTAGTTGAACAACACCGCTAGTCAATATCCTACTGATGATCATAGGTCCATATCCTCATTTCTCTAACTTATGGGCATGTTGTTTGAAGGTGTAAACTAGCACCAAATCTGCTACTCGTAACCCCTTATCTTTGATATGAGCATCAAAGTAGGCTTTATGTCTCTGCTTAGCGGCATAAATTCCTGTTGCTGCACGCAGTCTCGTCTCTCCTAGTCATTCTAGGTCAAGTATTCTCGAGGAAAGTTCATGACCCATCCACTCATGCTCCTGAGCGATTTTGAGTGTGGATATCAAAAAGTCTAAAGGCAACACAACATTCTGGCCAAATACCATCTAGAATGGTGTGGCATTGAGCACTATTTTATAGGCTAATCAATATGCCCATAAGGCATGGTGTAATTGCTGATCTTGGTTAGGATGTTGCACAAAATCTTATTAGTACTCTTAGCCTGTCCATTAGCTTGCAGATGATATGGTGAAGATTTCTTATGTATTACCATGAAGTCTGGTAATAAATATTCATATGAAGTGAGTACCCCTATCACTTACAAGCTTGATAGGAGGTCCATATCTTGTGAAGACATTCTCAAACATGAATTTTGCAGTGGTACGTCCATCATTTTTCTTTGTGGCCTTGGCCTCTACCCATTTAGTAAGATAGTCGGTGGTAACTATGACATACTCGGCATGGGAGTTCTTTGGAGGGGGTTAATAGGTCCAACAAAATCTATTCCCCATTTTGAGAATGCACGCCCTCCCATCATGGGTCTTAGGGGCATCTTGTCTTTGCGTATAAGATACTGAATCCTTTGACATACATCACATCGTTTTACATATGGAGAGTGGGCCACCATAATCCTGAAAATAGTATGGCCTTGATAACACGGTCAGGCCCAAAATGGCCTCCTGTTGCACCGTGATGGGCAGCTTCTAAGAGGTTGAGATATTCACTCTCGTGCATGCATATCCTCAGACAATTGTCTCTCTATTGTTTATATAGATTATCACCAATGAGCTTGTAGTCTAGAGCCTCTTGCTCAAGGCTTCATTTACGTGGCAAAGTTATGTCTTCTAGAAAAGTCTTTGTCCTTAGATAAGTGACTAAAGGTTCACTCCAGTCTGGCATTAGGGTCACCTGGTATAGAGTGGCATGTTCTATCGGTGGTTTACTACAACACTTTGGGCATTCATCACAAAGTAGTCATACATCTTTTTCCATTGAAGGCCAATACACACCTAACCTTTTCAAGTTTAGTAACATCCCCTGTCTTGAATGGTGGTGCTCGAGTGCACCTACATGTGCTAGTTGCAACCAACTGTTATACTCCTTTTCTTCTACACAACAAGCAAGGATATTCTGATGATCCTCCTTATAAATACTACTAGCAAGGATTTGGTATCTCTGCACTTTCACTACCTCCTTTTCTTGGGTCCTCACTTGAGAATTCTTGGGTGCATATGTCAATATTGGAACTAATGGCTTGGCCCATTCCAAAACAATCTGATCATTGAATATGTAAGCATGTGGTAGTTCATCTACTACCCAATAGCTACTTCTCTAAAAGTTATCCTTGAGAGGTGGTCTTCTCTCAAGTGCATCTTACCCTTCTTGACTACGACTTCAAAGTCATATTCCATAAGTAATAGAGACCTTGTATTAACCTACCCATGTTGTAGGGTTTGTTTAAAATACAAGAGAGCCTGATGGTCTGCAAAAAACTTAAACTTATTTGCCAATAAATAGTGGTGAAATTTTTTAATGGCGTAGACCATTCCTAACCCTTCTCTCTCCATCGTGGTGTAATTCCTCTTTGTAGCGTTCAACTGCCTATTGGTGTATGCAATCGGTAAATCTATATTTCCTTCATCCATGGGTTATGCTAACACACAGCCTATGGCATGATTAAAAGCATCTACGTGTATGTGAAAAGGTTTGTTCCAATCAAGCACAACTAGAATAGGTGCAGAACACAATCGTCACTTCAGTTCACTAAAGGAACTCTCGTATTATTCTGTCCACTCAAAGTTTGTTAACAGGTTCTACAGAGGTTTAGCAATGATTGCATACATGTGTATGAATCATCGGTAATAACCGCAGTGGTCCATAAATTCTTATACCTCCTTTATGTTCTTTGGCTTGGGTAATTCATTGATCACTCATACCTTATCTTCATTTGCGGAAATTCCATTTTTTGAAACTATGTGACCAAGTATCTTACGTTGTCTTACCATAAAAACACACTTCTCAGGATTTAAACAAACTTGATATTACCTACACTTGTCAAAGATGAGTTCAAGCTCAGGGATATGATGTGGTCTAAGCACCGATTGAGCACATAAATAATCTACATGCACTTCTAGATTCTTTCTCAGAAACGCTTTGAATACGTGGCACATCAACCTTTGGAAAGTTGCAGGTGCATTCGTCAACCCGAAAGGCATCACACAAAATGCAAAGATACCCCATTCGGTGGCAAAGGCCATCTTATGTTGATCCTCGAGTGCAATGGTGACTTGATTATAGCCTGAGAATCCATCAAGGAAGTTATACACTTCCTTGGCTGACTCTTTGCAAGAGGTGTTATGTGATAGGCAGAGGGTAACTGTCCCTTATGGTAGTAGCATTGACTTTCTTTAAGTTGATACACAGTTTCAACTTATCGTTCTTCTTAAGCACAACTACAATGGGCGACACCCATTCGGTGTGTTCTATCTCGTAGATAAATCCAACTTCAATGAGTCTATCTATTTCTTCCTTGATCTTCAATGCATAGTTATCATTATACGTATAGGGCTTTTGCTTGGTAGGTTTAGCCTCAGCGATCATGGGTATCCTATGTGAACATATATCTGGATCTACTCCCTTCAGGTCCTTGTAACTCCACGCAAACACATCCCTATAGCTTTTCAGTAGCGCAATCAAACTTTCTTCCTCTTCATCAGTCAAATCATGTCTTATGTACATACATCGTTATTCTCCACCCTCGATTACTACTACAACTTTCTTTGTGGTTTCCTTATTATCATAAGCTCCTCTTGAATTTTTGTCTCTCTTATGCATTCTTATCATGATTTTTCATTTTTCCACTGCATATTTTCTAAAATTTTATGGCACTTCCATCAATGGTTCTTCTTCTTCTGGTTTCATGTTCTTTTCCTTTCTCGTCTTTTGATTTCATTGACTAGGGCTTGAATTATCCTTTTCCTCCCTAGGGGTGGTGAGGTCTAGGGATATGGCTTCTACCCAACCTAAAAATTCCTCTTCTGATGAACATTTGGGTCTGTCCGAGTCTTCTTCCCATTCTTCCTCTTTCATTTGCTTACTCCTTTTTGAAATTTCATCTTCAAGTTTATCCCCTTCAATTTCCTCCCATATAAGGTTTATAGTGAAGATGGATATATCATAACTATCTTCGTCACAATGGGGGTTCCATTGTTCTTCATTAATTGCTATATCCATAGTCACAAGAATCTCTGCCAGCCATAGGGTTCAAATTCTTTGTCTGGGAACACTATTGGCACATATGTTGGGTCCTCAATAGGTCTAGAGGTGTATCCTACTCCTGACATTCTTGTTGTCGCTCGCTCCTCCTCCTTTGCTGCAATTTTACACATCCATGTCATGAGGAAGGAGATAAGGAAGAGAGCTCACACACACGCTCTCACTCTCAAGGAGAAGCACACACACAGATTGAGGCAAGGAAGAATGATCTTCTTCTTCTTCTTCTATTACACAAAAAGTAATGTACAAGAATGACCTAAAACAAGAATACAACAAGTGCAATATATAAAGATCCGCACATAAGGAAAAACCTAATATCCGCGAATGAGTGAGCTGGCAAGGAACAAATGTGCCATCACTCTCGGTAGATAAATCTAATAAAGGTCAATGAAGTATCCCTGACATATACCGGCGTGACCACTATATATGTCAGAGAAATGCAAAACTGGTACGTGTCATCCTGGATCATCACATGTTGAGCTTGATATCTCAACACTCCCCCTCAAGCTCAACGCCATATCCTATAATCCAAGCATCTCCCGAAACTTCTTCAACTTCTCAGCTCCAAGTGCTTTGGTGAAAATGTCAGCAACCTGCTCATCTGCTCTCACATAAACAAGATCAATATCATCTGCTAATACCTTCTCTCTGATGAAGTGATAATGTACCTCGATATGCTTTGTTCTAGCATGGAAAACAAAATTCCGTGCTAACTGTATGCTGCTAAGATTATCACAATAAATAGTGATATGCTTTCCCACTTCCGCACCTAAATCTGCAAGTAGCACTTCTAGCCATGATGCCTCACATGCTTCCATTGCAACACCTCTATACTCAGCCTCTATACTCGACAAAGCAATAGTGGGTTGCTTCTTGCTGCTCCATGTAACAACTACACTCCCAAGTGAGAATAGAAAACCACTTGTAGATCTTCTATCTGGAATGCTACCAGCCCAATCTGCATCGGTGTATCCATACCTGCAAATCTACACCAGCCTCATAAAACAATGCATAATCCAAAGTAGCACTCACATAACATAGAGTGCACCTCAGAGCATCCAAATGTGGCTTCCTAGGAACCTGCATAAACTGACTTTCAAGTCCAACAATATAACTTAGATCATGCCTTGTAACTGTGAGATATATAAGACTTCCCACAATTTTCCTGTACATAGTAGCATTTTCCAATGCTTTACCTGATGTAGTATCCAATTTCAAATTCTGATCTAATGGCATAGAAATTAGCTTACAATCAGCCATACGATACTTTTGCAGCACATTCAAGGCATATTGCCTTTGCGACATCCATATACCTGTTTCTGTATGTATAAACTCAATGCCCAAGAAACAGCACATCACACCAAGATCTTTCATGTCAAATTCCTACATAAGAAGTTGGTTTACCTCTTTGATGCTTCCTTCATTATCACCACCTACAATCAGGTCATCAACATAAATAGCCACAATAGTGATGCCATCATCAGCCTTCCTTGCATATAGTGAGTGATCTGCATCACACATAGAAAGCCCAATGCTGGTTAAGTAATCAGCAATCCTTGCATGCCATGCACGAGGGGCTTGCTTCAGCCCATACAAAGGCTTTTGCAACTTGCAAACATATTCTGGATGCTTTGAATCTGCATATCCTTGTGGCTGGTCCATATATACTTCTTCCTGTAACTCACCATGTAGGAAATCATACTTCACATCCATCTGATGCAAAGTCCATCCTTTTGCTATAGCTAATGCAACAAGTGTTATGATTGTAGATATTTTAGCTATAGGGATCAATGTTTCCTCATAATCAATGCCATATGTCTGTGCATATCCTTTAGCTACCAATCGTGCGTTATACTTGCTTATGCTACCATCAGCATTATGCTTTACCTTGTAAACCCATTTGTAGCATATGGGTTTCTTTCATTGTGGCAATGGAACCAGCTTCCATGTATCATTTCCATAAAGTGCAGCCATCTCCTTATCCATAGCTTTTTCCCAATCTGCATTACCAATTGCATCTTCAAAATAAGAAGGTTTAGCATCTTGTATTACCTTTGTCATGTAGGCACAATGGCGAGCCATGTAACTATCATATGTCAATCGTTGCATTGAATTACGCATCCTCCCAGATCTTCTTGGTCCTGGGTCACTTCTCCTTGTATCATCTGCATGTGCCCTTCTTACTCCTGGAGTCTTCATAGAGGGCAATCCAAGTTCCTCATCAAGACTCTTTTCTGAACCACTTGAATCTCCATCAACATCTTCAAAACCTGCACATGTTTTACTACCAGTAGAAAGCTTTTCTTTACATTTCTTGGATGTATTTGATGAATTTGCTGGACTGAAATTTCCACGCAATCTTCCACTCCATGGATTTGAGTTGGAACTATTGCTTGGTGATGCATCCGGTCCACTCAAAACTTGAGATTCTGCACTTGATTTTTCAGCATTTTCTTTGTCATTTGGTTCAAGATTCAGTCCTTCTTTGTCATCTGCATAGAAGCTTGACATTTCATCAAATACCACATCTCTGCTCACCTTCACGTGTCGTGTGAGTGGGTTATAACATTTGTACCCCTTTTGCATAAGGGAGTATCTAATGAAGACACATTTTTCTGCTTTTGGATCAAGCTTCATACTTAACTCATCTGGAACATGTACATATGCAATACAGCCAAAAACTTTCAGATGTGATAAGTTTGGCTTTTTACCTATAAACTTCTCTTCAGGTGTAACTTGATGTACAACATCAATCGGAGTTCTGTTCATGATGTATACAACAATTTGCACAGCTCTCTCTCAGCCATCAAGGCTCTTGCTATTTCTACAATATGTCTATTTTTGTGTTTAGCAATGCCATTCTAATGTGGTGAGTACCTTCATGAAAACTGACGCCAAATTCCATGATTTTTTAGAAAATTGTTGAATTCATTGACATGTATTCACCTCCCCCATCAGAGCTTAATGTTTGAATGTACTTCCCTGTTTTCTTTTCCACCATAGCTTTAAAATTCTGGAAGTGAGTGAACACCTCACTCTTCTCTTTCATGAAATATACCCATACTTTGCATGTATGGTCATCAATGAAAGTAACATAAAACCTGCAACCACCCATAGATGTGGTCTTTGGTGGCCCCCAAACATATGTATGTACTACTTCTAGTACATTCTCACTAACATGTTTGTCATGTGGAAATGATGCTCTTGATTGTTTACCAAATTGACATGCTGCACATACCTTTTGCATTTCTACAACTTTGAAATTTGGTAGTCCATGGACAATCTCCTTTGACTGGATCAATTTCAGCCTTTGCAAGTTTGCATGTCCAATCCGTTTGTGCCACATCTCTATATCTGCAATAACTCCTGCACCTTTTGCAAACATGGCTGAATTCATTTCAGGAATCTTCACATTTAAGGTGAATATCCTACCCACTTTTTTTCCTTTGGCAACCAATCGTCCATCCTGCTTGTACTCTTCTACATATAATCCATCAGCATTGAACCTGACTTGTAATCCTTGGTTAACCATTTATCCAACAGAAACTAGATTCTTTGTTATATTTGGAACATGCATCACATCAAGAGATGTTTTACCTTCCATCGATAGTGCTATGTGTCTTGTATGCTCAATAGGATGTGATGTGTCATCACCTGTTTTAACATATCTAGGAATTGGCAATTTTTGCAAAGTACTAAACCATTCCACATGACTGGTCATGTGATTTGAAGCACCTGAATCAACATACTATACATTATCATTCGATTTTGAAACACCAGCAGACATCATATTCATCATGTGATGTTGAACCATGAACAGCTTCTAAGAATCATCTGTACTTGTGGATGCATAGTTGTTTTGCTGCCTTCTGTTATTTTGATTCTTCAACCTGCAATCACGTTCAAAGTGTCCAGGTTTACCACAATTCCAACATCCTTTACTATCATTACCTGAATCATTTCTTTGGAAATTTCTGCGACCTCTTTGGTTCAACCTGCCTCAAAACTGTCCTCTTCCTCCTGCATGATTCTGTTGTTGACCTTGGTCTTGGTTATTGTTTCTTCTTCCATTTCCAAAACCTCTACCTCTACCTCTTCCTCTGCCGGAATAGAATACCTGCTCAGAACTGGGCTTTCCTTGGGAGTTTGAATCCTCACCAAGATTCTTTTCTTCAATAATAATCAGCATGGATACCAAGTCAGCAAAATTCAAAATATTTTCCCTGGTCTGTATAGAAGTTTTGAACTACTTATATGCAGCTCCTAAAACATGAAGGCACACTTCCACCTTATCATAATCATCTACATTCATGCCAATAGATGCAAGTGACTCACATATGCTTTTGATTTTCAGAGTGTAGTCACTTATCGACATGCTCTTTTTCTCCAATGTATGCAGCTCGTTCTTGAGTTGCAATTTTTGTGCCTTTGTATTGGTCTTGTACAATGTGACCAAACTGTTCCAAGCCTCTTTCGGAGTCTTGGCATCCTGTATGTGCCCAATCATGCTATCCTGTATGCTAATAGATAGCTAGTACATTACCTTTCGTGCTCCTTGATTCCATTCCTCATATGCTCTTATTTGTTTTGTAGTCCGATTGCTCTCTAGTAACTGTGGAGCATTTTTGTTCTCTCCTGCGATGTACTTCCAGTAACCTTTTCCCATCAAGAAATTTGTCATTCTGAATCTCCAAGCATGGAAGTTATTCTTGTCCAGCTTATCACTCATAAGCTGACTCATTCCATCTGCGTTTTCCATTTCTGCAACAATTCACAACACTGCAAAACACTACAAGCAACACTTCTGCTTGAATACTGTTGCACTATGACGTGACAGTTTGATCTCAGAAAAACATAGTTTTCGTGTATCAACAGTACAAGGAATCACTTGAAATTCTAGATCTGGAATATATGAGTGTTGCCAAACACAACGCAATTTACAATTTCTGAAACTGACCTAGTTTTTATGTGGGCCCCACCTTGTGGGCTCGAAACAGAGGTCAAGATGGCTCCGAAACTTCGATTTGACAAAAACGAGTGACCCGAAAGGCGAAAGGGATAACTCACAAAAATATTTTGAGCTCTTCTACCTTCATGCCAATTTTCATAGCAAATGGAGGTCGTTTGTGAATCGCATTTTCTCCATGCCTTGCTGCGTACTCTTCACCGTCGCCTTCTCCACAAGCTCTCTACAGCCACGCTGGCTCTGATGCCATGTCACGAGGAAGGAGATAAGGAAGAGAGCTCCCACACACACACTCTCACTCTCAAGGAGAAGCACAAACACAGATTGAGGCAAGGAAGAATGATATTCTTCTTCTTCTATTACACAAAAGGGAATGTACAAGAATGACCTAAAAACAAGAATACAACAAGTGCAATATATAAAGATCCGCACATAAGGAAAAACCTAATGTCCACGAATGAGTGAGCTGGCAAGGAACGAATTGCCATCACTCTCGGTAGATATAGCTAATAAAGCTCAATGAAGTATCCCTGACATATACTGGCATGACCACTATACATGCCAGAGAAATGAAAATTTGGTACGTGTCATCCTTGATCATCACATGTTGAGCTTGATATCTCAACAATCCATAGGTGTGTATCCTCATGCAGCCATGATGGATCCAATGTTAAGGAATGTAGTGGTTCCTTCTCATCCTCACTCCTATGTACCGTATTCCATTGCAAGGGTGGTACATCCCCATGTGAATAGTCTGTGAGGTTCACTTTTGTGGTCACTCCTAGGTGTTGCAGGTATAAAGAGTTGGTTCCCCAATCTTGTACTACTTGTAATTGTTGCATGAAGGGTCTACCTAGAAGCATCTCATATGCTTGATTCTTTCCAAAATCACATATCGCAAAGATGTGATCAAATTCTACTCCGTAAGTGGATAGGGTAATGCCCTCCAGTAGTCCTAAGGGTCTTTCTATATGCCCGTCTGCCATCTGCAACTTCATTCTAGTAGCTCTAAGGACTGCTTTACCCCAACACTTCCACAAAGAAGTGGTAGCGATAGCTATGTCTGCACTTGTTTCTAGGATAGCTTTAGTAGTGTAACCTTTGTAAGTAATAGGCAAATAAGCGTTACCTTCCTCTCCTTCACTCACATCTCCCACTTTGTCTATGGGTATTTCAAGTACCTTTCCTTATAATCTTGGTCTAGAGGAGGCTATGGCTATCTCTGGGAACTGATTTGCTACATGTTTCCATAGTTTTGGTTTGATTTTTGATAGCTCTTCCAAAGTCAAATGGCATTGAACTCTGGTGTCCTAATGGCCTCCGTGTTTCTAAGAAGAACTGAGTCCTCTCCCCTTACTAGAATAGTGGGGGCTTTCACTTGAATGGATCGGTCTTCCCATGGTCTTGTGAAGTGAGGTAATTCTTGCAAAGAGTTAGATTCAAAACTAGTATGCTCACTGGGCCAATTGTCCACTTGATCTCCATAGATAGATGGGATATCTGCAGGGAATTGTTCTCCTTAGGCATCAATCTCTGGTATGTTTGGCTGTGTTTCTTTTTCCTACCTCCATCTTTCCTCTTGAATCTCTCTTAAGATGGCATGTGAATCCATGCAGCCCGTTCGATGGTTTTCTAAGTCTGATATAAGCCCTTTCGAATAGAGTTGACCTCAAGGGTTCCTCTGGGCTAGTTTGTGTGCTAGAGCTAACTTTTGTTGTGTTAGATGCTATTTGCCCTAATCTTTCTAGTAATCCTTGGAAATGTACCTCAAGCCTAGCCATAACTTCCCAATTGAGGTACTCGGATGCCTTGAACATTTCCTGGCCTAGCTCTACCATTTTCATGCATAGCTTGGTTCTCTCTATGTCCAAGTCGGCTCTAGGGTAGTCCTTGCTGGATTCTCCTACATGTGGTCCTTCTTGTATTCTAGCCTGATAAGCTTTGAGCATCATGTCAAGGTATTCTGGGGTGGGGTTTGCTAGTATTGATCTTGGCTTCGGGGTCACCACCTGTGGTTCTGCCTCTTGTGATGCCATTTCTAAAATTTTAGCTCTAGTTTCCCTTAGAATTTCCTCTAACTCATTAATATTTTTGCTCCATTTTCTCTTATGTCGCTCTTGTGACTCCTTTCAGGTTCTCATTTTCTTTCCTGTTGATTCTCCTACATCGTTGGCTTCTGCTATTCTTCCAGGGGTTTTTGGTTGTATTTGCCTTTGTGCTTGGCCTCTAGTTATTGCTTGAATGGGTATGTACTGGGGTATGGAACCTTCGGTGTGTTGCACAATTCCTATCACATGGATGGGGGTCACTTTCGTGGAGGTATTAGCGGGGTTCTTAGAACAATCTCTTATAAAGTGATCCTTCCCACATTTGGGGCAAATGCCTTGAATATTGAAATATTGTGACTGCATAGTGGTTGCGGTGTGTGGACAATCACGTATGAAATGGTTTCCCTAGCACTTAAAACATGGTCCTTTGGGTCCCTCGGGTGACCTGCGCATAATCCGGTTCCCAATTTCGCTCATACAGAGGATTCATAGTATGGATCTAAGTTCTCCAATATAGGAGGCGGGTGGGCTATCTACATGGGTGGAGTCGAAACTGTTTGCATTAGGGTCTGTTGGAAGTAGCCAGAGGCACAGACGCCACGGAAGCATGTAAAGAAGGAGTAGGGAGCCAGGCGGATCAATTTTTCAAACAAATATATTTCTTATTAATTCTCCAAACATTCAACAGTGATTGTTATCACTAATTGTAACATATGTATCATAGAAAACCCCATTTTGTAATCCATAGCTCCATTTTGTGCAAGCCGAGGAGTCCTCGAGCTTGAGGAGCTTAGGTAGAATGCGCGTACCAATTTTCGTTATTTTTAGACACCGTTTACCCTTCCAAATAGCATCTAGGACCTATTTTTTAACTAGCCCGGTCACTAGATGTGAAACCGGTCAAAACTAGTCTAGAAACTATAAAAAGAGCTAGAGAGCTCATTTTTGAGGTTGGTTCATTTTGGTTAGTGTGAGCTTAGAGCTAGTTTGAGCTTGTAAGAGTATTCTTGAGTAATAGAGCTAATTTCCCACCTTCCATTGTGTCTTGCTTGTCTCTTCATTGTGTGTGTGTATGTGTGTGTGCATCTTTGTGCTTCTCACCTTCACTCTCACATCATCTCACGTTCACGATCTTCATATCACTCCTACCTCTCCCTCGGATTGACATTAAGGAGGTGAAGCTTCTTAACGTGGTACTTACCATCGTGCTAGAGCAACACCAAATTTGGCGCCGTTGCCGGGGATCGAGTCTAGGACGAATGTGTGATGGTAAGAGTATAGCAAGAAGTGGCGTTGGAAGGTAAAAATTTCAGTTTTTGTTGTTGTTTTTACTTAGTTTTTAGCGTTTTTCACCTTCCCCATACTCCATCTTCATCATCGCATCATCATCTCCATTTCCAAAAAAATCAGAAAATTCACCATATCTCCCCATTCACCTCATTTCCCCTCATTTGTGCATGCGAGAGAGCGAGAGAGAGTTTTTGCGTTTGCATGTGCTTTCATTTTCTTGAGTTTTCTTGCAGGTACAGAGCTTCAGAGCATCAGGAGAGCTTCCAAAAGGTAAAACATGTACTTTCTGTCAGAAATTTCCGAGTAGGGCGGACCATCGCGATGGTCTGCAACTTTCGGATTTTGAGGTAGGCGACCACACCACGAGGTAGGCGATCCTTGCGCACACACGGCACCACATTTGCAATTCAAAAATTCGTTGTTTGGTGGACCATCGCGATTGGCTCGGACCATCGCGATTGTGTCGCACCATCGCGATAGGCTCACGCCATCGCGACGGCTCGGCCGGACCATCGCGACGGTTCGCTTTTTCGGACCATCGCGACGGTTCACTTGAGCCATCGCGACGGTCCACTTGGACCATCGCGATTGTTTAGCTGACCCCGGACCATCGCGATTGGCTCATGCCATCGCCACGACAGTGCCACGTGTCACGATAGACCATCGCGACGGTTCATTTTTCGGACCATCGCGACAGCCCAAAATCGGACCATCGCGATTGGCTCAAGCCATCGCATCGCGGACCATCGCGACGGTTCACTTCGGACCATCGCGATTGTCCACCTTTGACCGTTGACCGCGCCATCGCGATTGTCCGCCTGATCACGCCATCGCGACGGTCCATTTCCACGCCATCGCGACGGTTCATTTTTTGGACCATCGCGACGGTTCGACCTCACGCCATCGCGATCGTTCACTTCGAGCCATCGCGACGGTTCACCTTTTCGCACCATCGCGATTGTCCAACTTTGACCGTTGACCCGCGCCATCGCGATTGTTCGCCTTTTCGGGCCATCGCGATTGTCCAAATCCCACGCCATCGCGACGGTTCGCTCGGACCATCGCGACGGTCCCAGACCATCGCGATTGCCCACCCCCATCGCAAATTTTGGACCCCAATTTTTGACCAATTTTGAGGGTATTTTTTAAAAATTTTTGGACCATTAGACTCATAGGAGACCCCTTAGCTCATATTTGGAGGAAAATTGGATTGTCAGTTTTTACCCCCCAGGGCCTGAACGCTCATAACTTTTTCATCCGAAGTCCGTTTTTTAAGCATAATAGCTCGTTAGAAAGCTCGTGACGAGTACTACGTGACCTCAACTGTTTTTTTTTCATAAAGAATACATCTATTTTTGGATAAGCTATTTTGAGGTTCACCCAGTTTGGGACTAGGAAGCCAGGGGGCACACATTGAAAATTTTGGGCAAAAAGGGAAGGGATTAAAAGGTGTATATGCTCAAGTGTTTGATCATCTTGTGAATTGGTCTAATATTGGAATTTTCCAGGTCTAGCAAAGGCAATCAAGGGCAAGCAAGCAAGGCAGTGAAGGCAGCAAAGCTTGGGAAGCACGGCTTCTTGGGCAACAGGGCAGCAGAGCAACCAGAAAAGCCGACTCGAGGTTGGAAGATTACTCAACCCCCTCAGTCAATTCTTAGCTTAGGCTAAACGGTAGTTGTGGATTAACGACGATAGGAACGCCTCAAGTTCAAGATACCTAATTCTATCAAGTTTAAGACTTAAAGTAAAGGTGTGTGTGACGAAAACCTAAAGAAAAGAACATAAGTCTGACGGAACGATAACTCAAAATCATAACGAAAGTCGAATTCCTGACGCATAAATTAAGACAAGAATCCAGAGAAAATTAAAAAGAATCAAGAGAATAATCACAAAGGACCATTGACGATCTAAGTGTGTAATTGAGTGAGCAAGGAAGGAAATTAATGAACCTTAGATCGGGCAAACATATAGGTAAGTCGGACCGAAGAAGCCTTAGATCATCAGAGGCTAGTGTAAGAACTACCGCTCGATCTTGGGCTCAACAATTGAATAGTAGTTATCCCTACGAGTTGAGCTCAGAATCAAGCGAATCAGAAATGGCATTTAGCACAGACAAACCAGAAGTAGGGTCTCATGTTGCATACCTAGAAAAACCCAAAGGACCCTATAGAACGCAACTAGAGTTTCTCCGAACCAACCGACTAGGTGCTCGCATCTATGAGGATGGTTTGCAAAGGCAAGTGGTGCAACTGCACAACCCTGATCAACCCATTGGATTGGAAAGACCAGTGGTAAAATTTGAGAGAGACGCTTACATAGACAAAGAAGGAACCATGTACGTACTAAGTACGCAGCCAAACGATACTAATGAGTTTGGCACAATTCAATTAGAGACGAAGACGAAATTTCCAGGAAAAGAACCGATAGAAGAACCTAGAACACCTAGAGGGAAATCCGTATTAACAAGAGTACTCATCCCAGAATGGATCCCTCAAGATAACAGGAGCACCGAGTTGTTTGTAAATAAAGAGACAGATGAAGCCTTTTGGAGGTACAGAAAGGAAAACCCTGGTGAGGTAGGCATCATTACAATTTATGAATTCAAGGACCCAGATACACCTGGAAAGGTTGTATACCTGGATGAGACTTCAGAAAGAGTCTTTGTGGTGCCCGAACGCGCTAAAAACACATACACATGGAGAGGTGAATTGATATTCCCTCCATCCAGAACGCACATAAATGCAAGTCAACAAGGGGCAGGAACCTCCTCGGCCCATGGACATCAAGGAGAACGAAATAAAGAGAGACCGGAAGTAAGCTTTAATCATCCCATAGGGAGAGATAGAACAACTATGAACACTAATAGTGCGGATAGACAAAGAAATCATGGAATACTAGGTGGTAGAGATGATTTTCCTCTACCTAGACCACGTGAACACGCAAGAGTATTGAGACCCACTCAATTAGTAAAATCAATGAAGAATTACTTTGATGGGACAGGAGATCCCTATGACCATGTCGCAGAATTCAAGCAAGTACTGAGGGCAGAACAAGTTGAAGACATGTTCACGCAATACAATGCATTTGGACTAACGTTAAAGAATACCGCTTTAACTTGGTTCCAACCTTTGCAACAAAGGCAATTTAGAGACATCCATCACTTTTTAGAGTCATTCATCACTGAATTCTCTAAAAGTGGGATTAGACATGACACGTCTTCGTTGATTCATAGTTTTAAACAGACCCCTCAGGAAACAGTAAGACTGGCAGGTCGTAGATTCAGACAATATGTCGAACGATGTCCAATGCAAGAGCTACCCTCACAGGCCAAACAAGTATCACTGTTCCTAGATGGCTTGTTGAGCGCTAAACTACGCTCCTATGTGTACCTAAAAGAACCCAGAACGCTAGAGGAGTGTGTAAGAATATGTATAGACATTGAGGACAACCTAGGAGATGAATTAGAACTCTCAAAGGTCTATAAAGACTCGGATTGTTCTTCTCTAGCGTCCACAAAATTGTCGAATTCAATAGAGGATCTAGCAGAAAAAGTGGCCCAAAAACTAGGAATTTCTAGTAAACAGGTGCCCAAGCTACCAACAAACGTACGTTGTTACACTTGTGGTGGAAATCATTTGGCAAATGTGTGCCCCAATGCACCTCAACCACAAGCAAACCCTAGTGGCCAATATTGTACAATTGAGAGAAGATACACGAATCACACGGCTCAAGACTGCCCATACAACAAACAAACCGTGAGACAGAACTACCCGCAAACATACCAGCAGCCAGGTAGGTATCAAGGCCAATACAATGCTCAGCCTTATTACTATAGGCCTCCCCAGAACTACCCATACCAGGCTCAACAGAGACCTCAACCTGTTTTAGCTCAGCAGCCACCCCCACCAGCGAATGTCATCTCAGTCAAATACGCTGCTGCAGAAGAGAACCTAAGTAGGGCCTTAGTGCCTTCTTAACCCTTGATCACCGAAAGTGACCCGAGCTCAAACAGTTTTGACTCTGCCCATGTAACTAGTCCACCCGCTTATTACACGGAGTCACCAGAACATGTGGAGATATATCATTATGATAGTCCACCAATGGAACCTAGTTGGGAGCCAGACTATGCTAATGTGATGTACGCAAACCCAAACCCACGGCCCCAATTGAGACAACAGAGACCACAGGCCCTAGAGGACCATGCTTTAGGTGCCAAGGAGATCACTTCATAAAGGACTGTCCACATCCCCCAATAGCAAGGCAATCACAGTACTATAACATACAAGGCTTTTGTGCCGACTGTGGCAAAGAGCACATAATCAAAGATTGTCCTAAGAACCCAGTTAACGCTCCGAATGTGACACCGATCAACGTGATAGGCATTGTAAACAATGCAGATGGATCCAACCCTACGTACGTGCCTATCCAAGCTATAACCAGAGCCCAGGCGCTCTTACAAAATCAACACCTTAATCAAGAGAAAGTAGCCGGAACTAGTGAAGTTGCAGAATCGAGTAGTAAAAAGACAAAATCTTGGAAAGATTCTAGAGAAAGGATAAAGAGAAAGTGGAGTAAAAAGATAAGTGAGCTGGAAGGAAGTTTAAGAGAATCTAGAGCCAAAATACAAGAATTGGCTTCACAAGAATTAAATCAAGAAAACCCAGCTCAGAAATCAGGATCGGTTTTAGCGGAACCCATACCAGAAGATCTAGACATGATGTTTCGTGCATATCAGGCTAGATTAAAAGAGGGACCTCAAGTCACGGAAATGAGTAAAAACTACCCTCGAGCTGATCTAGAAATTGAGAGAACTAAACTTTGCATGAAAATGGTAGAACTAGCACAAGCTTTGTTTGAAGCCTCTAGATATCTTAATTGGAATAACATGGCAAAACCGGAATTACACTTTCAAGGACTAATGGAGAGGCTAGAACACTTGATAGAAAGCAAAGAGAAAAAGGATCAGCATAGGAACCCTATTGTCCCAGAGACACAGGAAAGGAATGCACCATCCCTGTCTCAAGTACCCAATACAGAAAGTCAAGATAACCTATCCTCCATACATAGGTACTCACATGAATTTTTAAGAGAAATACAAGAAGAGAAATGGAGAAAAGAACAAGGAACTCATCCTCCTATTCGAGAAATAGACGACTTGCAGGAACAATTTCCCCAATACATCCCCTCTATATACGATGAGGTAGAGGTGGAACAACTGAGTGAACCCACAGGATTTGAATCTAATTCTTTACAAGAATTACCTCAGTTCACAGGACCTTGGGAAGCAAAGTCTATCAGTATGAGAGCACCCACGATAATAGTGAGGAATGAAGAATCAGTGATCCCTAGAAATACGGAAGTGATCAAGAACACCAAAGTACAATGTAATCTCACTCTGGAGGAATTGTTAAAGGTAAAACCAGAGTTGTGGAAGCACGTAGCAAATCAATTCCCTGAGCTTGCTACCACATCCTCTCAGATAGGATCACATAAGAAGGTACCAGAGATACCCGTGGAAAAGATTGGAGATGTGAGCGAAGGAGAGGAAGGTAACACATATCTTCCAATAACCCATCAGGGCTACACCACGAAAGCCATCTTAGACTCAGGAGCCGGAGTAGCCATCGCTACCACCGCTTTATGGAAACGTTGGGGTAAGCCAGCACTCAGACCCACTAGGATGAAGCTACAAATGGCCGATGGACACATAGAAAAACCGTTGGGCTTACTAGAAGGCATATCTCTCACCACTTGTGGTGTAGAATTTGAGCATACTTTCGCCATTTGTGACTTTGCGAAAAATCATGCATATGAGATGATATTGGGACGACCATTCATGCGTCAGTTGCAAATTGTACAAGATTGGGGAACTAATTCTTTGTACTTGCAACATTTAGGAGTGACTACTAAAGTCAATCTTAAAGACTATTCACATAGAGATGTACCCCCAATACAATGGAATACCATCCATAAGACTCCAGTAGAGACGGAATCAGTGCACTCATTAGAATCAGATCCTTCTTGGTTGCATGAGGATACCCATTTATGGATGTGTAAAGTTGCCAAACAAGAGGAAGAAAGATTAGAAGCAAGGACCTTAGGTGCAGAACAACATCCACAAACCCTTCAAGATCCAGCCTACGCACCTGTAGTGTTCCCAGACGAAGAGTTTGAACCCCATGGTTGGGCAGAGATTCTAGCACCATGGATGTAGCCATCAATGAAGAACAATGGACACCCCACTGTGACAAGGATGGCTATGACATTTCAGTTTTCACGATAGAGCCAATCATGAGCGATGCAATTTTAGAAGAGTGTGAACCAGACACTGATGCATTTGAGGATGCAAGCGATTTTGATTTAGAATCAATTATCATGGACCCACCCTTTGCATCAGAGGAAGAATATTTCTACGAAGTAGAGACTCACAGTCAGAGACACGAGGAAAGTACGAACGAGGTAAGGTTAGCCACAGAAGTGACTACCAAGAGTGAAGGCAAGAAAAGAAAGAAGAAAGAAACCATGTCAGAAAAAGAAGAATCTTTATTCGAAGTACCCGAGAACTTCAAGAAATATGAAATCGAAGATAGAAGAATCATGGTACGAATGCCTAATAGAAAGGCGAATGATGGACAAGTATATGATAACCGAGAGAAAACCAAGAAAGTAATAGTTGCCATAGAAGGAGAAGAAGAAAAATGCACATACATAGGGCATGATTTGACGACTGAAGAAGAAGAAGAGTTAGTTGCCCTATTGCGCGAATATAGAGATGTTTTTGCTTGGAGTTATAAAGATTTGAAAGGAGTGGATCCAGATATATGTTCTCATAGAATCCCTATGACTCCAGATGCAAAACCGACAAAACAGAAACCGTACACGTACAATGATAACTACGCTGCTAAGATTAAAGAGGAGATAGATCGCTTGATAGAAGCAGGATTCATTTACGAAATTGAGCATACCGAATGGGTATCCCCCATTGTGGTAGTGCCCAAGAAGAATGGAAAATTGCGTGTGTGTATTAACCTTAAAAAAGTTAATGCCGCCACGATTAGAGATAGCTATCCTCTTCCTATCACGGAACACCTATTGGAAAGAGTTGCGGGCAAGGAAGTTTACAGCTTTCTTGATGGATTCTCAGGCTATAACCAAGTAGCCATTGCTCCAGAAGACCAACACAAGACGGCTTTTGCCACAGAATGGGGCATATTTGCATTTCGAGTAATGCCATTTGGCTTGACAAATGCACCCGCCACTTTCCAGCGACTCATGTGTCATGTTTTTAAGGAATTCTTACGCAAGAGCTTGGAAGTTTACGTCGATGACTTATGTGCTCATTCAAATGTAAGGCAGACACATATCCCAGAGTTAAGACAAATATTTGATAAATGTCGAGAATATCAGGTTTGTTTGAACCCAGAAAAATGCGTTTTCATGGTCAGACAAGGCAAAATTCTAGGACACATTGTGTCAAAAAATGGAATCTCTACGGATGAGGAAAAAGTGAAGGTAATTGCAGATTTACCTAGACCAACTAATGTGAAAGAGGTACAGGCATTTATGGGCCATTGCGGCTATTATAGGAGATTCATACACATGTATGCAATCATAGCCAAGCCTTTGTACTCTCTTTTGACCAATTTTGAGTGGACAGATGAATGTGAAAATTCATTCAAGGAACTTAAACGACGCTTGTGCTCAGCACCTATATTGACTACCCCAGATTGGAGTAAGCCATTCCATGTACATGTGGATGCATCCAATTACGCCATAGGATGTGTGTTAGCACAACCCACGACTGAAGGTAACATAGATCTCCCCATAGCCTACGCGAGCAGACAATTAAACGCAGCAGAAAGAAATTACACCACGACGGAACGAGAAGGATTAGGGATGATCTACGCAGTAAAGAAGTTTAGGCACTACTTGTTGGCCAACAAGTTCAAGTTCTTTACAGATCATCAAGCCCTATTATATCTAGTCAACAAACCATGTAACACAGGACGATTAATACGTTGGTTTCTATTACTCATGGAGTATGATTTTGAAGTGGTAGTCAGGAAAGGAAAGACGCATCTTAGAGCCGACCACCTTTCAAGATTAACCTCAGGAGAAGCTCCTCAAGGAGTAGCAGATGAATTACCAGATGCATACTTGTTTAACCTTGAGATAGCACCAGAATGGGCTAAGCCTATAGTCCCCATTCTCACATACGGAACCAAGAATCCTAAGTTAAAGATCAAAGAGGGAGAGATTACCAAGTCTCAGAGATACCAAATAATGGCAGGAAGCATATATAAACAGGATAATCAAAAGATTCTTGCTTGTTGTGTAGATGAATCAGAACATGCGAATTGGTTGCAATTAGCACACGTAGGTGCACTAAAGCAACATCATTCAAAACATCGAACACTACAGACTCTGCATAGATTAGGAGTATATTGGCCTACGATGGAAGCAGATGTCTACAAGTTGTGTAAGGAATGCAACGTGTGTTGTGAAAGACCACGAGTAGAGCATGCGACACTATATCACGTGTCTCTCACACCAGACTGGAGTGAACCTTTAGTGACATACTTGAGGACGAACACATTCCCTCAAGGCATGACCTTAGCTCGACGACGCAGTCTAGGGCAGGAAGCTCAAGACTACTCACTTATTGGCGATAACCTATACAAAAGAGGACGAGATGGATATCTAAGACAATGTGTTCATGAGAGCGATTATCTTAGCATACTAGAGACTGCACACCAAGGTGTTGCAGGAGGTCATTTTGGACCCGATAGGGTAATCAAAGCCATCCTCTTTGCAGGATTATGGTGGCCCACTCTTCACATGGATGCACATACCTATGTAAAGAGATGTGACGTGTGCCAAAGAACTCAGTTTCCTACTCGCAGAGATGAAATGCCATTGAAACCCATGATGGGCGGACGTGCATTCTCTAAGTGGGGTATAGACTTTGTAGGACCCATCAACCCCCCTGCAAAAGGTACACATGCGGAATACATTATTGTTGCCACAGATTATCTTACGAAATGGGTAGAGGCAAAAGCCACAAAAAAGAATGATGCTCACACGACTGCAAAATTCTTATTTGAAAATGTCTTTACAAGATATGGATTGCCTATAGAGTTAGTGAGCGATCGAGGCACTCACTTTCTAAACCAAGTCATTGAATATTTGTTACAGGATTTTATGGTGATTCACAAGAAATCTGCACCATATCATCCTCAGGCCAATGGTCAGACTGAAAGCACTAACAAGATACTTTGCACCGTACTGACGAAACTCGTGAACAACAAACGTTCAGATTGGGACAAACAGTTACACCACGCTGTTTGGGCATATCGAGTGGCCTACAAGACCGTACTCAATGCAACTCCCTTTCAGATGGTTTTTGGTCAGAATGCAGTGCTTCCCTTGGACTTCTTGATACCGACCCTTAAGGTTGCACAAGAACATCAGTGGACCGGCCATGAATTATCAACAAGAATAATGGACTTGGAACGATTAGGAGAAACCAGGCTGAAAGCAGCAGCAGGAATATACGCAGCGAAGAAGCGACAGAAAGCATATTTTGATGCACATGTGAAAGATAAAGGCTTAAAAGAAGGAGATTTAGTTCTAGTGTATACGCTGAAACAGCACGCACGGAAGTTAGAAAAGCGAGGTTATGGACCTATGATCATTAACAGACTTTCGACAAGTGGAGCAGTACAGCTAGCCACCTTAGAAGGAGATATAATGCCTAATTACATTAGTGGCTGTAGAGTCAGGTTATATCGAGAACCTCTTACTGAGGATATGCTTAGACGACTCACGTTGGCAAAGAAGCGTAAGGAGGAAGAAAATAGAATACGAGCGGAAGCTCAGGCAGAAGCCATAGAACGCATTAAGCGCATGAAGCTAAGAAGACAAGGACTAGGGAGAGAACATTATAACCATCTGGAGACATCACCCAGATACCCCATGGCCATGTGTCAAGTGAAATCAACCACTCATCCTAGCATAGTGGACAGGAGACCATTCATTACAGTTAGGCTAGAGCACGGTAACCATAGCCAAGAACTCAGGGCTTTGATTGACTCAGGTGCTGCGACTAGTGCGATTAGATGGTCCCACTATAAGGATTCAGGAATAGAAATGCGGCCAATTGAGGCATACCTCATAGGCCTAGGAGGCATGGAAACCCCTTGCATGGGTGAGGTGGACCTTCCTATCCTCATTAAGGGTATGACCATGACAGCGAAGCTATTAGTGTGCCATGATGACGACCTGATAGAACCTCTAATCCTTGGCCAAGATTGGCTATACGATCACTCAGTGGACCTAAATCTTAGACAAGGCTCCTTACAGATTGGAACCTTCGAGCAGAAGCGAGTGATACCGCTTGACTTCCCTAACGGCATTCCGCTTGACGGTTGTGACCCTAGACCCTATGAAATGCATGCGACGGAAGACAGGAAGATTTTTGGGCAGACCAGTCACGTTACGTCCACACCAACCCACTCGGGCTTGGCTATAGACAGTTGTCAATCAGAAGGACGACAGGAGATCTTCCCTGGGACTTCCTGCAAACTAGAAGAGACAGTTACCCAACCGCAAGGGCAGAAGGGCACAATCAGAGGTCAGGTGGGTTGCATCAGCGGCCAAATGAGCACGACACCCTGCGGTGCTCATCCTTCCAAACTTGTTGCGGACTGGCCTAGATTAAAGTTAAATAAGGCATCACTTCCTAATGGGCAGGTCACGCAAGTGTTGGATCTCCCTTCTTTTCCAAAGCAGAGTGTCCATCCGACCTCTCAACCTCAACAACAACAGAGTCAACCACGACGAAGGAACCCAGACCGACGACAGTATCAGAGGAAACAACAAGGAAAGCAGTTTAGGCCACCCAAAGGAAGCGGCACCAGACAAATATGGGTGCCAAAAGGGAAAAAAGCATCGAAGATCTCCAACCAAGTAGAGATCGACAAGAAAAAGGCAGAACAGAAACAGAATCAGTATCCACCATCCCCTCGACCTTCTTCTACAGGTCCGAGCATTCGACAAATGTGGATCGCCAAGAAGTACCTTACCCATAGACCCACGCCCACGCAGATTTGGGTACCCAAACTATGTATCATAGCTCAACCCACAAGCCATGTAATATATAAACCCCACAACTCATTTCATCCCTTGATACCACCACACCCGACACCACCCTTTGCCCCTCAGCAGAAACCCACCACCCACTCCAAGATCCTTAGGAAATGGATACCGAAACGTGTCCAACCGTCTTCCCCTAACCCATTGTCTAACTACCCCCCGACTAACATACAACCTTGTACTAAATCACTAACCTTTAAACCTTGTATAAATTCACACACCATCATCACACATCACTCGTAATCTCATCTCATCAAGAAATGTATGCATGATCTGAAACGTGTAGGAGTCTAGAGACCTGCACTAGTGCTGCAAGAGACATTGCATCCACCACATCACAGCACTTGGCTACACGGGTTACGCATCAGTTATGGAAAGGGATTGCGGTCTCACTTTAATGGGATCATGATTAATTTCCATGCTAATGTGTTAATCTTTTGTAGCAGATCTTTCTCATTAGCGCATCCGTCACCATGCAAACCGACGAAGGAACATCAGGAGCAGGCCCCAGTGTAGCGGCGGTGCCCCTCAACGTGCTACGAGCAGAGTCCCACCCGACTGCTCCACCGCCGGAATTTCAGGGATTTCCAGGGCCCATGCCTATCGACAACCCACCCATGGGCTACACCGAAAAGATACACAGGAACTCTCATTGGTTTCAGGGCCTTGCAGGACCCCTTGCGGACGCGGACTTTATATTTGAATCCTCTTTGACATTTGATGACCGCACGTGGGGAAAATACCAGTTTTTCTCCAGAGAGTTCGAAGCCCTACAGAGCACCCAGGATTTAACTCATGTTCGGGCCAGAGCAGGCTTCACAGAGTATTTCAGTGATCCCCTGCCCAAACCGGACTTTTACAGGTGCTATTACTTAATCACTACTTTGCTGGCATCAGAGAATAAGGACATCCCAGGAACCTTCATTTTACCTTCTTTAGTGGATGATCCACCTTACAAAAGGTTTTACCTATCTAAGGATTTAATCAGAGCGGCCATCAAAATTCATGGCACCCACACACCCACAGATCGAGAGAGATTAATTCCAGAACCGATGAAACGTGGGGACGTCACGAAGTGGGAGGAGATTTCAGCAATTACACCTGAGCTGTCGAAGCCACTAAGGATATGCATGCAACATTTCGCATTTCCAGCTCAGGACAGATTTACCATGCCTCATAAACGAATCTGGTTCGGATTGTATTTGGCATGCACGGGACCTCAAACTGTTGATTTGGCAAGCTGGATCATAGACCAAATGTATCTGGCACAGCACAGATGGGAGCGCAAGAAGGTGCTTAATGGATGTTGTGCACTGACCAGAATTGTTTATATGTGCTTGGCTTATGACTTGCCAATTGAGCGTGCACTAACAGGAGAAGAACTGAAGGCATTCAAAGGAACAACGAAGAAAGCCAGGAAGCCCAGTCGGACACGGGCAGGTAAGCGCATGCAAGGCACCATCCCTTGCCTTCAAGTGCCAGAGTCGCCATCACCACAACCCTCTCCAGAGCGACCACAGACAGAAGCTGCTCCCACAGTACAACCCATTCACATAAGGTTGTCTAGACCAGTGGTTCCGGAGGCCACCACTAGTACCGCTGCACCTCAGGCAGCTGCCACCTGAGAACCCACCACCACAACAGCAGAAGCTCCCACCACTATTGGTGCAGAAGCGTTTTCTTTCCCGATACCACATATGGAGGCCGACCCAATAAACACGACATTTGATTTTGAGATGCCCGATGCATTCTCAAACGAATTCCAGTATTCAGAAGCACAACTGTTCTCCCAGGAATATGAACGTCCCAGCTACCCTACCACACCACGAGATCCGCCACAGGGACAAGCTGTGTCGAGCTCTGAAGAAGAAAGAACCGAAACGGACGACGAGGAAGGCGACGATGAAGCCAGCCAGGGCTCACATGACGGACAGACAGATGGCCAAGGCCAACAGACTGACGCACACGGCGACACCAGCACATATGAAGATGAGACTTTCGAAGCCGCAGCGTACACGCTGGCTATAAAGAAATTATATCGAACGATGGAAAAAGTCTGGGCACGGAAAAAGTTAACTGAAGAGGAGAGCCAGGCATTAATTGAACAGGAACTCATCTCCGGAGGATTCGAAGATGCCTACATCAGAGGGTTCAGAGAGTTAGTCAAATCAGTAGGCTCCCATGAAGCACTCAGGTTTTTACAAAGAAAGCAACTACCACAGTTTGACCCCCCCTGAGTGCGACTACTTTCAAAACCCGGGGAGTATATTCGCGTACCAACAGGCGCTCAATCTTCAGCACAAGCCAGGGAGGCATGCCTCGTCCCCGAAAGTTCATTGACCGCATAACCCATCCTTGTAGATTCCCCACCCCGTACTACCATTGTACATACCACTACTATGCTCGAAATAACATCCACCCCTTCTACTCCCCTCTCACCTCATCTTTCACCAACCCATCCTGTATCCCCCGCACACCCACTTGTTCCCCCCACATCCACACCAATCCAAGGCGACATAGCCACAACCTTTTCCTTACCCATTTATACCACCATGCCCACACCCAACCCTCCGCATCCATATGTTAACCCCTTCACCCCTTCATCTTTCCCCGCGTTTCCCCCACCTCTAAGACCCCCATTCCCCTTTCTAACCCCACTAACCTTCTCACCAGTCTCACCTCCCCAACCTACCATAACCCCTATTTCCCCGTTTCACCAAGGTGCTCCAACCATCCCCCCTGTAAACTACTCTACATTTGTAAATCCCGTATTCACACCTACACAACCACCCACAATCACACCACTTTTCACAGTCACAACACTAAACACGTCCAATGGCATGGACATATCACCATCCACCTCACCACCACCCACTCCACTCACAGCACCCTCATATTTAGGCACGTCACAATTTTCCACAATCACCACTGCATCCACTGTCCCAACCCCATTTCCCATTCCCGATGCATCTACTCCCACTGCATCCTCATTTAGCACTTCACTACTACTATCGCCCACCATAGACACCGCATTTCAACACATGTTCACATGCATGACGCAAGTCCGCGATGAGTTTGCATCACTCGGCACCAACTATCAACAGCTGCAGAAAACGACGAATGAATTACAAACGCAGCTTAATTCGTTATCAATTGAGAACGCCTCACTGAACAGCCGATACCAAGATTTACGAGAGGCCTATCACAAATTAGAACTAGAAAGTGAGGAGAAAACAAAAGAAGCCACCGCGGATTTGGACAACCTACTTCGAGCCCAGACCGTCCGCAATGCAACGCTCACTAGAAATATGGGCTTACTAAGAAGACACTTAGCCGCAGCAAAAGAGGAGAACCAGAGACTCCAAGAGTAGAATAGAGAAAACTTGGAGGCGGCTTTAGATCATCCAGAACAACCACTAAGTCCGAGCAGATTCAAGGCCATCCCATCCGAGTCGATGCGGATGTTGCTAGACGACCATGTTCGATTGCTCGAGGACTATGATCGTATGAACGAAGAACATCAAAAGTTAAAAGAAGATCACAAGCTGCTACAGCTCAGAGAACCAGCAACACAACAAGTACAAGTAGCAGCAGAATTACCAGCGCCTGCGGACCCTGCCCCTGAAATTTTAGAGGAACTCAACGCACTCCGGGCCCAGGTAACAAATCTTGAATCTAGAATTGCAGTCTATGAAGCACCACCAAGGCCAGACTCCCCACCTGAGCTACCAGCTGAGGAAGAAACCGTCACTATCCCGGTGGAGGAGACATTTGAAGAGGCATACGAACCGATACCCATCCCAGGCGGACGTGTCACGGCCGAAGGCCAGATGACCTATGAATTACCTACCCCCGCGTGGATGAAGACAGTGGAAGAACTCGGAACGACACACTCGGCCAGAGTAGAGGCACAGCTACATGCCATGGCCATAATTGAAGAGAAAATTTTACAGTCACCATTCTTTGCTCAATTGGCCCCGCGACGATACATATCTGGGCATGAGCTCCAATATAAACCGTACTTCATGTTAATGGCCGAATACCAGTTAGCCATAGAGAAAGAAACAGGTATGAAGCCAACGCATGCCACTCAATTCGAGCCAGAGGACTTGCCACCAAGGGCGCAGAGAGGTGAAATCCTTCAACCAGACTGGCGCAAAGATTTATTGCAAAATTATCCAGAGATGATGAGCACGTGGGTAAAAGCGCCGCTGCACTTAAAATTTAATCCGTGCTGGGGACCAGTACCACGACGCCGCTCTTGGACTGCCTTCGCTATTAAGCTACAGAACAATAAGCAGTGCCAAGACTGGTTGAACTATCCCTACTTCAAGCCACCAGTCGCGTTACCCACAGTAGGCTACATGATGGCGACGATCCGCCACTGGCTCCCTAGGTTAAAGCATATGGATGATATTGCCGCGCACATGACTGTCAAAATCTTTGACATGATGCAGATGGTCTTTAAAGTCTTCCGACGCATCAAGGCTCCCCATGTAAACACCCCGGGCTTTGAGCATGGCAACTTTGATTTAGTCTATGATATGAGCACAACGCCATCGCTACGGGTGTGTTACGCCTGGCACTGCAGGATCAAATATCTACCGGCATGTTACAAGCAGACATTCGAAGAAATGTTCACCACCGGCTTTTGGGAGTACCATTCAGAGGTATTTATAAGCAAGCCCACACACTTATTGCAATTATTCGCCTGTGAACGAATGGTGTACTCCACACATTATCAGCTCCCACCACCAGACGAGCCACAACCTATCGACTGGGAGAAACTCGAGGCTGATCTAGCCCGAGGCATTCGTATATCAGAGCACACCCTCGCTCAAGACCTCCTACAGAACTACATCCGGCAGACCTCACAACAAGGTTCTGTCAGGGACGACAGAAGCGAGAGGGAGGGGGGTGTTGGAAGCAGCCAGAGGCACAGACGCCACGGAAGCATGTAAAGAAGGAGTAGGGAGCCAGGCGGATCAATTTTTCAAACAAATATATTTCTTATTAATTCTCCAAACATTCAACAGTGATTGTTATCACTAATTGTAACATATGTATCATAGAAAACCCCATTTTGTAATCCATAGCTCCATTTTGTGCAAGCCGAGGAGTCCTCGAGCTCGCGTACCAATTTTCGTTATTTTTAGACACCGTTTACCCTTCCAAATAGCATCTAGGACCTATTTTTTAACTAGCCCGGTCACTAGATGTGAAACCGGTCAAAACTAGTCTAGAAACTATAAAAAGAGCTAGAGAGCTCATTTTTGAGGTTGGTTCATTTTGGTTAGTGTGAGCTTAGAGCTAGTTTGAGCTTGTAAGAGTATTCTTGAGTAATAGAGCTAATTTCCCACCTTCCATTGTGTCTTGCTTGTCTCTTCATTGTGTGTGTGTATGTGTGTGTGCATCTTTGTGCTTCTCACCTTCACTCTCACATCATCTCACGTTCACGATCTTCATATCACTCCTACCTCTCCCTCGGATTGACATTAAGGAGGTGAAGCTTCTTAACGTGGTACTTACCATCGTGCTAGAGCAACAGGGTCATTGTCTATGATCAAAGGGGTTGTGGGTACTAGTGCCATATTTTAATTCTCTTTTAGAGTGGCATAATTCACAGAAACTACATTAGCAGGGGGTGGAGGTTGTTTTCCTAGGACAGGTTGGGGTCTAGGATGTGCTTGATATGGAACTTGATAGTGAGGAGGGGCACAATAGTATTGCTGCGGCTAGTACTACCCTTGGTATCTACCTGGCTGATAAGGCTAAGGATAACTCTGCCTAACCACCTGTTTATTATACGAGCAATCTTGAGCAGTGTGGTTAGTGTATCTGCACTCTATGGTACAATATACTCCATTGGAGTTTCCTATGGGTTGCATTGCATTTGGGCACATATTTGCCATGTGGTCACCTCCACAAGTGTAACACCTTCAAGGGGGGGCTAATTTGATGCCAGGTTTGCTAGAGACTACCAATCGTTTGGCCACTTATTCCATTAGGTCCTCTATTGAATTGGAACATCTGGTCAAGGTCTCTATAGTACTATCTGAATCTTTAGGCACCTTGGGAAGTTCTAACTCTTCTCCTAGATTATCTTCTATGTCTACACAGATGCACAAGCATTGATCCAAGGTTCTTGGTTCCTTCAAGAATACATATGACCTAAGCTTAGCACTTGATAGGCTGTCTATGAACAAAGCTATCAATTTGGCTTGAGTGGGTACTTCCAATGGGGGGCATCTCTCTATGTAACGTCTGAATCTTCACCCTATCATCCTCATTGTCTCTTGAGGTGTTTGTTTGAATGTGTGTATTAACAAAGACGGGTTGTGTCTAATTCCACTCTTGGAAAAATCCGTAATAAAGGACTCCATCATGTGGTGGATGTCTCAAAATTGGTGCTGGTGCAATGGTCGAAACCAATCTAGCACGTCACCCTTTAGAGTGAGTCCAAAGGCATTAAATTGTGTGAACATGTCTTCGACTTGTTCAACTTGTAACACTTGTTTGAATTCAGCTACATGCTCACAGGGATCTTTAGATCCGTCAAAGCAATTCTTCATAGCCTTCACTAGTTGAGTAGGCCTCAAAGTTCTAGGGTGGTCTCTAGGTCTAGGTAGGGGAAAATCATCCCCATGCCTGTGAGCTCTATGATCCCTAGTTTGTTCTCGTTCAGTTCTCCCACCTTTTGTATTGGTTCTTTCTCTTCGTGTGCAATGGATGAAACTACTCTCTGATCCTTCCTTGTTCTTCTCTCTATGTCCCTCGGATGTGCCGATACCCGAATTCTCCTTAGATACCTGTGATCTCATTAGTGGGAAAACTAATTCTCCTCCCCATGTATATGCATGACGACCATGTTCTGTGACTTTATACACCCTTTCTAAAGTGTCATCTAAGTATACTATTTTCCCTAGGACATCTGGGTCCTTTAGCTCATAAATCATGGTTGCTCCTACAGCAATAGGGTGCTTTGGCCTATATCTCCAAAAAGCTTCATCGATTTCTTTATTCCAAAACAGTTCTATGCTCATATTGTCCTCGACATCCACTTAGGAGTTAGCACTCTCGTTAGCACATAACTTCCTCTAGGCATGCTAGGTTTTTCGACCTGTTTCCTTCCACTCCTAGGTCTGCAGTTTCTAGCATCTCACCTAGTTCATTCGTTGAGTCGGCCTTACTCATGACTATGTACATGGTTCCTTCTTTGTCTATGTAAACCTCGTTTTCAAACTTCATGACTGGATGTTCTAATCCCATAGGTTGATCAAGGTTATGTAATTGGATTACTGACCTACGAAGGCCATCTTCATATACCCAGCTACCCAATCTATTCATGTGGATGTACTCCAACTGAGTCTTGTACGGTCCCTCCGTCCTCTCTAGATGGGCTACATTAAACGAAACCCTTGGTCTTCCTGTGTTGAAAGACATGTCTGATTCGCTTGTGTTTGAACTAACTTCGCATTGATAACTGCCTAATTGTTAAGCCCACAATTGTGTTGTAGTTCTCACGTTGGCGTCAGAAGATCAGACACCCTACGTATTACTTTTCCCTAGGTATTTCCCAGATCTAAGGTTCATTAATCCTTTTCTCACCTTATCGTGCTCACCCTTCTGATTAAGTAAATCACTTAGTTCTTTGTGAGTTTTCTTTAGAGTTTCTGTCTCAAGTTTATCGTGAGGAATCGTTTTAATATGTTCAATTTTGATTCATTTGAGCGGTGTGTAACCAAATCATACAATTCCTTTGGGCTAGATCCCTACACCCACTTGCTCTCTCTCTCTCTCTCTCTTGTCAGCCACTTGTCACTTAGTATGCTAGAGCGAATCCTTGCTATTCTAGGAGTCCTAAAACACTCCGTTTATCACAAAGTACATTTACTAAAAGAAATCACCAACTTAGAATGGAAATTCTACTTATAGCATTCTCCGAGACTTTTGAAGCAGCGGTTCTCGTTTTGCCCAAGAGTTCTAGGTAATATCTGCATCTCCCCTTGCCCTATGCCAAACACCTAAAAGTTCACAATTAATGGCCAAAATATGCCAAAAAAATTGGAAATATAAAAAAAAACTCTAATTTTGGCATTCTAACTGAGAGTCGCAATGGTTAGATGCAATCGCGATGGTGTGTCAGCCTCACGATGGTGTGTCACGATCACGATGGTGTGAACATCCACGATGGTCAGAGATCACGATGGTCAAGCAATGACGATCAATCAAAATTGCAATGATTAGGGAAAATCGCGATGGTCAAGCTATGATGATCAAGGCGCAATGGTGTGTCATCATCACGATGATCAAGTCACGATGGTTAGACTGTGATGATGGTCATAGTTGCGATGATCAAACCACGATTTTCAAGTGGCAATGGTTAAACTATGATGCTCAGTCATAGTCACGATGGTCAAGTTTGATGATCAGGACCATAATGGTCAGCGGGATTGTGATTGTCAAGCACCATCGCGATGATGTAACACGATCGCGATGGCGTGAGCCAATTGCCATGATGGTCACTGACCATCACGATGGTCAGACACAGTTGCGATGATGTGTCATCATCACGATGGTAAGAAAAACATGTGATCTCAAAAAACAACTGTAGATTTGTGCAAGCGCTTACCTGGGCTCCTCCTTCATGCAAAAATTTCACCCATATACATACCTTGGTCTCACAGTCATCGTGTCAGCTTCTACGATAATTTTTAAGAGAAAATGGAGTTTTTACCTGCCTTTCCTACAGATCCGTGATGTCCAGAGGTTTCCCTGCAAAGTGAGTGCACCAAAAAGCACGAACAAACACCTGCAAAAGCTCTCTCTCACTCTCGCATACACACAAATGAGGAAAAGAGAAGAGAAAGAGGAACTATGACAGATTTTTGGTGGTTGTTGGAGTTTGGGATGATGACGGGTAATGAAACTAGAGGAAAAGTGGAGTAAATGTGTGCAAAAACTAACTACAAACAACAAAACAACAATGAAATTTTACCTTCCAATGATTTTCTCCAACGCACTTACCATCACATGCTCAAGCTAGAGCTTGTCCCCAGCAATGGTGCCAAATTTGGTGTCACTCTAGTACAATGGTGAATACCAATGTGAGGAGTTCCACCTTATAATTATCAATCTGTAGAGAGGTTAGGCCGATATGAAGATCAAGAACAAGTGAAGTGCGTGAAAGTGATGGTGAGAAATGCAATTGCACACACACATGCACACACACACACAACAAAAGTGGCAATGGAGATCAATGGAAGGCAAGAAAAGAACTCATACTCATACTCATATTCATCATCAACTAATTACAATAGCTCTTCTAATTACTAGCTCATAAGTTTAACAACCAACAAAAATGAGCTCTCTAGCTCTATTTATAGTTTTTGCCTAGTTTTGACCAGTTTCACATCTAGTGGCCAACATAGTTAAAAAATAGGTTCTACATCTAATTTGAGGTACCTAACGGCTTCCAAAAATTATGAAAATTGGTATGAGCTTTCTACTTAGACTCATCAAACTTGAGGAATCCTTGGCTTGCACAAAATGGAGTTGCACATGCGGTAATCGGATGTATGTACATATTTTACATTGTTTTAGTGATAAAAATCACTATTGAGGTTATGAAATAATCTATGTGCTTCCTCTATGTCTATCACGAGATCCTATGCTTGATCTTTTGCCTTGAACAAGCATGAATGGTAAACACTACAGATTCAGAAATAGTTCCGAGACCTGCCATCAAGTATGGAGGTGGAGTTTATATGGACAAGTTGGGCTAGATCTATGTGGTGACTGAGAATCTAGACCAGATCAAGGACGGAGGGGAACTAGAAGGGCAAGGAACTTCAGGAAGACCTAACAACATGTTGATATATTTAGGTGGTGATGTGTGTGAACACACTAGGACCGCCAGGGCACTTTTTTCCCTCTTTAGGAGGTTTTTTTCCCCCGGCTTGTATATACGCCTATTGCCCTAATGGGCTACTTATCTTTGTACATTCTCTAGTAATACATTCAGTATTGTGTGTTTTGTGCTCCAAGCTTCTTCTTCTTCCTTGTGCTGTTCGCGTGCTTCCGCAGACGTCTATCTCCAACAATTGGTATCAGAGCAGGTTGTCGCTTCTTCTAGGGCACCGTCGACACTCCTCCGAACGCACTATCGCAGCGCTTGTGCAAGCTATTTCGTCCTTTTGTGCCAAAGGTATATACCAGTTTCTAATCGCTAGTTTAAGCGTCTCGAAGTCTGCTACAGGTCTAGCAGAACTCGTCTGGGAAGTTCCGTTCAACTTTTTGAGATACAGTCAATTTTCTGCATCTAGGTATTTTAGTCACCGGCCATGGCTGAAAGCAGTGATGTATTCCGTATGTTGGCTGTTGAGGATAAGTTGGATGGTACCAACTACCGATTATGGGCTTATATGATGCGACATGTACTCGTTGCAAAAGGATTGTGGAACATTGTGTAGGGTGTTGAAAGACGTCCTGTTACACCTGTAACGACAGGTACTACAAATACAGGTGGTGGAGCTGATGAAGATGGTGTCGAAGATGATATTCCGCAGATTCCTGTTTGTGCTGCTGTTTCTGTTGCACCTACTGCAGAGCAGATTCGCTGGGATGGCAGAGATGCCCAGGCACATGCATTGATAGCTTTATCTGTCAAACGTGCCATTATTCCTCACATTCGCTCTTGCAGAACAACAAGGATGCTTGGGATACACTTACCACTTTGTACCAGGCTAGGAATGAGGCTCGTGTTGCTTACCTCCGAAAACAGTTGGAGAGTGAGCACATGAATGAAGGTGATTCTAGGGACAGTTTCTTAACGAAGATCAAAGATTTGAAGGAACAGTTGATTTCTGCTACTGAGGTTATACCAGATAGCTCACTTGTGCAGACCGTTCTGAATGGTCTTCCTGATTCATATCAGAGTTTTGCTTCTACTCTTCGGTTGATGATGAAAGGCAATCCAAATGCCTCGTCATTTGAGGAGTTAGTCTCTGTTCTGCTGCAAGAAGATCAGTCCAGGCAGAACAGGTCCATTATGCGTGTTGCAGATCAAGCTTTCCTGGCTAGTCAGAAGGGCAAAGGAAAATGGAGCTCTTCTACTAGTAAGCAGAAATCTGCAAATGCTGCACAATCGAAGAACCAGGATAAAGATGAGAAGAAATCAGAAAAGCAGAAATTGTTTTGCAAGTACTGTAAAGGAAATGATCATATCATAAAGAACCGTCCAAAACTGGCTGCTAAAGAGGCAAAGAAGAAAGAGGCTGGAATGGTTGTTGCAGAGGTCTCTACACCAAAAACAGAGTCTGCAAATCTTGTGCAGGAAGAAGAATGGACGTTTACTACTATCTGCAGTTTTGACCCATCTTCTCATGATCAGTGCATGTCTGCAGTAGACTCAGATGTTTGGTACTTTGACAATGGGGCGACCAAACATATTACCTCGCTGCGCAGTTTCTTCTCTTCACTCGAGCCTGCCCCTATAGGGAATACTGTCACATGCGCCAATAACTCCTCTTATCCTGTTATGGGAGTTGGTAAGATCATTCTGACTACTGCTGATGGTAGTTCTTTCACTTTGTCAGATGCTTTATTTGTGCCAGGGATCAAAAAGAACCTGTTATCAGTTTCTGCATTAGCCAAGATTGGCTTAGTTGTGAAATTCGTTGATGACAGATGTACAGTCCATGATCTCTCAAATGGTGATATGATTATTGCTTCTGGCATTTTATGTTGTGGGCTATATAAGCTCATAGACTATGAAAGATCTGTGAATGATTCGGCATGTGCAGTTCATGATTCTCAGGCTATGTCAGATGCAAAGCTTTGGCATGCACGCTTTGGTCATCTGAATTTTGCTAGTTTGCTACGCCTGCAGAAATCTGAAATGGTGTCCTCTTTGCCCAAACTTGAGGCTCCTGGAAAACATGTTTGTGAAGGCTGTATTTTGGGCAAAATGCAACGTTCTTCCTTTCCAAAAGATGGTTCAGTTCGGGCTACGCAGAAATTGTAGCTTGTACATAGTGATGTCTGTGGTCCTATGCAGACACCCTCTTTTGGAAATTACCTTTACTTCATGACTTTCATTGATGATTTTTCCAGGCATGCATGGGTATATCCACTCAAAGCAAAGTCTGAAGTGTTCATGTGCTTCAAACAGTTTTTGGTTTTGGCTGAAAATCTGTCAGCATGTAAAATGGGCACCCTCCGTTCTGATCGAGGGGGGAATATATGTCTTCAGATTTTAATGCATTTCTGGCTGAACGTGGGATAAAACACCAGTGTACAGTGCCGTATACACCTCAATAGAATGGAGTTGCTGAACGAAAGAACAGGTCACTCATGGAGATGGCGAGGTGCATGGTCAAAAGTCAGGCTTTACCACATAGTTTCTGGCTTGAGGCTGTCATGTGTGCAGCATATGTACTGAATAGGTGTCCCACTAAAGCATTGCAGTCTATCACTCCATATGAGGCTTGGCATGACCGCAAGCCATTTGTTGCTCATCTGCGTGTTTTTGGTTGTTTGGCATATGCATTAGTGCCTGAACAACATCACAAAAAATTGGATGATAAGGCAGTAAAATGTATTTTTGTTGGGTACAGTTCTAAAAGTAAAGGCTATCGTCTGTATCATCCACAGACTAAACGCATTCTGGTTAGCCGTGATGTTGTCTTTGTGGAAGATGCTATTCAGCCATTGCTTTCATGTACTAAGGAGACATCTGTTAGCTCCAAAGACATGTATGATACGTTGATGCCTCTTTTTACAGGTGGACAATCTAGTGCTGGTCCTAATGAGGCAACTTCTCAGCCCTTGCAGGTTTCATATGATGATGCAAATCATTCTATTTCTGATGCAGATTTACATGATGCACTTGTTGATGAGAGAGCTGATATTGAGCAGGCAAAAACTATGCCAAAATGGCTGGTGCAGACTTTGCGTGACAACAAATTAGATGCACCTTTGTCATATCGTACTCGTTCAGGCTCTCATAGTGCCTCCTTTGCATCAGATTGCTATGCTATGGCTGCGTCTAGTCTCTGTGATGAGAATGAGCCTGTTTCTTTTGATGAAGCACAGAATTCAGAAAATTGGATGGCTGCCATGCAATCTGAATATGATGCTATAATGAAGAATGGTACATGGTCTTTATGTGACTTGCCTGCTGGCAAGAAGGCCATTGGCACTAAGTGGGTATACAAACTGAAGAGTAAACCTGATGGTACAGTTGATAGGTATAAGGCTAGGCTTGTTGCAAAGGGTTATGCGTAAGAAAGAGGCATTGATTTTGATGAGACCTCTGCACCTATATGCTGTATGACTACTGTTCGGAGCATTTGTGCACTGGCAGCCCATCATGGTTGGAATGTACATCAGTTGGACATTAAAACAACATTTCTGAATGGTGACTTACATGAAGAAGTGTATGTTTTTCAGCCCCGCGGCTTTGTGTAGAAAGGGCATGAAAACCAGGTGTGCAGGTTAAAGAAGACATTATATGGTTTAAAGCAAGCACCACGTGCTTGGTATGAGAAGATACATGCCTATTTGGTTGCACATGGTTTTGTGAACAGTCCAACTGAAAGCACCTTATATGTTAAGCGTGCTAATGATGTGCTTCTGATCATTGTTGTCTATGTTGATGACATGCTGCTCACTGGTCCTATTGAGAAGCATATTGCTGATTTCAAAGCTGATTTGCATGCCTCATTTGAGATGTCTGATTTGGGGCATTTGCATCACTATTTGGGCATTCAGTTTATGCAAGTTGATGGTGGAATGGCTTTGTGTCAAACGAAATATATTGACACATTATTGCAGCGTTTTGGCCTTGAAGACTGTAAGCCTATTGCCACTCCTATGGAGACAGGTTTACGATTGAGTCTTCATGATGCTGGAGATGCATTTGATGCTGTTCTCTATCAGCAGGCTGTTGGATGCTTGATTTACTTATGCATTACTCGGCCAGATATTCAGTTTGCTGTCTCACAGATGAGCAGGTTTATGCATTGCCCAGGAGTCACGCATTGGAAGGCGGTTAAGCGCATCTTTCGCTACTTAAGTGGTACTCGGCTACTTGGGTTGTTTTATCCCAAGGGGGGATCACTACCGCCAGATTTGCATGCTTTTTCTGACTCAGATTGGGCTGGTTGCTATGACACTCGTGTGTCCACCAGTGGTTTTTGCTTCATGCTTGGTAGCTCATGTATATCTTGGTTGAGCAAGAAGCAGCCTACTGTGGCCACTTCCAGTTGTGAGGCTGAGTATAGGGCAGCTTTCACAGCGACTGTTGAGTGTGTGTGGCTCAGATGCCTTATGGCTGATTTGGGTGTTGGCCAGTCTTCTGCCACCACCATCTTCACTGACAGTCAGATCGCATTGGCAGTTGCGAGGAACCCTGTGTTCCATGCTCGCACTAAGCACATTGAGGTGCATTATCCCTATGTCAGGGAGAGGTTCTCTGCTGGGGAGATCAGCTTGGCATATGTGCCCACGCAGGAGAACATTGCAGACCTTTTCACGAAGGCTCTGCCTAGGGAGAAGTTTGAAGCTTTCCGCAAAGCGTTGGGCTTACTTCCTTTTGTGGAGTGATTTCCACATAGCTTGGCACTTCCTTATACATGAGTGCCAGCTCCTTGTTCACCGCATCACTCCCAGGGGGGATTTGTTGATATATTTAGGTGGTGATGTGTGTGAACACATTAGGACCGCCGGGGCACTTTTTTCCCTCTTTAGGAGGTTTTTTTCCCCCGGCTTGTATATACGCCTATTGCCCTAATGGGCTACTTATCTTTGTACATTCTCTAGTAATACATTCAGTATTGTGTGTTTTGTGCTCCAAGCTTCTTCTTCTTCCTTGTGCTGTTCGCGTGTGTTGCTCTAGCACAATGGTGAGAACCACGTTAAGAAGCTTCACCTCCTTAATGTCAATCCGTGGGAGAGGTAGGAGTGATATGAAGATCGTGAACGTGAGATGATGTGAGAGTGAAGGTGAGAAGCACAAAGATGCACACACACATACACAGACACAATGAAGAGACAAGCAAGACACAATGGAAGGTGGGAAATTAGCTCTATTACTCAAGAACACTCTTACAAGCTCAAAAGAACTCTAATCTCAAACAAGCTAACCTCAAAAATGAGCTCTCTAGCTCTTTTTATAGTTTCTAGACTAGTTTTGACCGGTTTCACATCTAGTGACCGGCCTAGTTAAAAAATAGGTCCTAGATGCTATTTGGAAGGGTAAACGGTATCTAAAAATAACGAAAATTGGTACGTGCATTCTACCTAAGCTCCTCAAGCTCGAGGACTCCTCGGCTTGCACAAAAAGGAGCTATGAATTACAAAATGGGGTTTTGTCTATATTACATATGTTACAAGAGTGATGAAAATCACTGTTGGGTGTTTGAAGAAATAATAAGAAATATATTTGTTTGAAAAAATCATCCGACTGGCTCCCTGCTCCGTCTTTACATGCTTCCGCGTCGTCTGTGCCTCTGACTGCTTCCAACACCCCCCTCCCTCTCGCTTCTGTCGTCCCTGACAGAACCTTGTTGTGAGGTCTGCCGGATATAGTTCTGTAGGAGGTCTTGAGCGAGGGTGTGCTCTGAGATACGAATGCCTCGGGCCATATCAGCCTCGAGTTTCTCCCAGTCAATAGGTTGCGGCTCGTCTGGTGGTGGGAGCTGATAATGTGTGTAGTACACCATTCGTTCACAGGCGAATAATGCAATAAATGTGTGGGCCTGCTTATAAATACCTCTGAATGGTACTCCCAAAAGCCGGTGGTGAACATTTCTTCGAATGTCTGCTTGTAGCATGCCGGCAGGTATTTGATTCTGCAGTGCCAGGCATAACACACCCGTAGCGATGGCGTTGTGCTCATATCATAGACTAAATCAAAGTTGCCATGCTCAAAGCCCGGGGTGTTTACATGGGGGGCCTTGACACGTCGGAAGACTTTAAAGATCATCTGCATCATGTCAAAGATTTTGACAGTCATGTGCGCGGCAATATCATCCATATGCTTTAACCTAGGGAGCCAGTGGCGGATAGTTGCCATCATGTAGCCTACTGTTGGTAACTCGATTGGTGGCTTGAAATAGGGATAATTCAACCAGTCTTGGCACTGCTTATTATTTTGTACCTTAATAGCGAATGCAGTCCAAGAGCGGCGTCGTGGTACTGGTCCCCAGCATGGGTTAAATTTTAAGTGCAGCGGCGCTTTCACCCATGTGCTCATCATCTCTGGATAGTTTTGCAATAAATCTTTGCGCCAGTCGGGTTGATGGATTTCACCTCTCTGCGCACTTGGTGGCAAGTCCTCCGGCTCGAATTGAGTTGCATGCGTTGGTTTCATGCCGGTTTCTTTCTCGATGGCTAACTGGTATTCGGCCATTAGCATGAAATAAGGTTTATATTGAAGCTCATGCCCAGATATGTATCGTCGTGGGGCCAACTGAGCAAAGAATGGTGACTGTAAAATTCTCTCTTCAATCATGGCCATGGCATGTAACTGTGCCTCTACTCTGGCCGAATGTGTCGTTCCGAGTTCTTCCACTGTCTTCATCCACGCGGGGGTAGGTAATTCATAGGTCATCTGGCCTTCGGCCGTGACACGTCCGCCTGGGATGGGTATCGGCTCGTATGCCTCTTCAAATGTCTCCTCCACAGGGATAGTGACGGTTTCTTCCTCAGCTGGTAGCTCAGGTGGGGAGTCTGGCCTTGGTGGTGCTTCATAGACTGCAATTCTAGATTCAAGATTTATTACCTGGGCCCGGAGTGCGTTGAGTTCCTCTAAAATTTCAGGGGCAGGGTCCACAGGTGCTGGTAATTCTGCTGCTACTTGTACTTGTTGTGTTGCCGGTTCTCTGAGCTGTAGTAGCTTGTGATCTTCCTTTAACTTTTGATGCTCTTCGTTCATACGATCATAGTCCTCGAGCAATCGAACATGATCATCTAGCAACATCCGCATCGATTCGGATGGGATTGCCTTGAATTTGCTAGGACTTAGTGGTTGTTCTGGATGATCCAATGCCGCTTCCAAGTTTTCTCTATTCTGCGCTTGGAGTCTCACGTTCTCCTCCTGGGCTGCGACTAGGTGTCTTCTGAGTAGACCCATATTCCTTGTCAGCGTCGCGTTTCTAATCGTTTGGGCTCGAAGTAGGTTGTCCAAATCCGCAGTGGCTTCTTTTGTCTTCTCTTCACTTTCTATCTCTAGTTTATGATATGCCTCCCTTAGTTCTTGGTAGCGCGTATTTAGCGAGGCATTCTCGATCGATAATGAATTAAGCTGCGTTTGTAGTTCATTCGTCGTTCTCTGCAGCTGTTGATAGTTGGTGCCAAGAGATGCAAACTCATCGCGGACTTGTGTCATGCATGTGAACATGTGTTGAAATGCAGTGTCTATGGTGGGTGATAATAGTAATGAAGTGTTAAGTGAGGATGCAGTGGAAGTAGATGCAGCGGGGATGGGGAATGGGGTTGGGAAGGTGGATGCAGTGGTGATCGTGGAAAATTGTGACGTACCTAAATATGATGGTGCTGTGAGTGGAGTGGGTGCTGGTGAGGTGGATGGTGATATGTCCATGTCATTGGACGTGTCAAGTGCGGTGACTGTGAAAAGCGGTGTGTAAGTGGGTGGTTGTGTAGGTGTGAAGACGGGATTTACAAATGTAGAGTAATTTACAGGGGGGATGGCTGGAGCAGCTTGGCGAAAAGGGGATATAGGTGTTATGGTGGGTTGGGGAGGTGAAACTGGTGAGAAGGTTAGTGGGGTTAGAAAGGTGAAAGGGGGTCTTAAAGGTGGGGGAAACGCTGGGAAGGATGAAGGGGTGAAGGGGTTAACATGTAGATGCGGAGGGTTGGGTGTGGTCATGGTGGTATGAATGGGCAGGGCAAAGGGTGTGGCTATGTTGCCTTGGTCTGGTGCGGATGTGGGGGGAGCAGGTGGGTGTGCGGGGGATACAGGATGGGTTGGTGAAAGATGAGGTGAGAGAGGAGTAGAAGGTGTGGATGTTATTTCGAGGATAGTGGTGGTATGTACAACGGTAGTACGTGGTGGGGAATCTACAAGGATGGGTTCTGCGGTCAATGAACTGCCGGGGACGAGGCGTGCCTCCTTGGCTTGTGCTGAAGACTGAGCTCCTGTTGGTACGCGAATATACTCTCCGGGCTTTGAAAGTAGTCGTACTCGGTGGGGGTCAAACTGTGGTAGTTGCTTTCTTTGTAAGTACCTGAGTGCTTCATTGGAGCCTACTGATTTGACTAACTCTCTGAACCCTTTGATGTATGCGTCTTCGAATCCTCCGGAGATGAGTTCCTGTTCAATTAATGCCTGGCTCTCCTCTTCAGTTAACTTCTTCCGTGCCCAGACTTTCTCCATCGTACGATATAATTTCTTTATTGCCAGTGTGTACACTGCGGCTTCGAAAGTCTCATCTTCGTATGTGCTGGTGTCGCCGTGTGCGTCGGTTTGTTGGCCTTGGCCGTCTGTCTGTCCTTGTTCTTGGGAATCTTGCGTGCCCTGGCTGGCTTCGTCATCACCTTCGTCATCGTCGGTGGCTGTTCGTTCATCATCCGAGCTAGACACAGCTTGTCCCTGTGGCAGATCCCGCGGTGTGGTAGGGTAGCTGGGGCGTTCATATTCTTGGGAGAACATCTGTGCGTCTGAAAATTGGAATTCATTTGAGAATGCATCCGGCATCTCAAAATCAAATGTTGTGTTTAGTGGTTCTGTCTCCATGTGTGGTATTGGGAAAGAAAAGGCTTCCGCACCAATAGTGGTGGGAGCTTCTGCTGTAGTGGTGGTGGGTTCTGTGGTTGCAGCTGCCTGAGGTGCAGCGGTACTAGTGGTGTCCTCCGTAACCACTGGTCTGGACAACCTTATGCGAATAGGTTGTACTGTGGGAGCGGCTTCTGTCGGTGATCGCTCTGGAGAGGGTTGTGGTGATGGCGACTCTGGCACTTGAAGGCAAGGAATGGTGCCTCTCATGCGCTTACCTGCCCGTGTTCTACTGGGCTTCCTGGCTTTCTTCGTCGTTCCTTTGAATGCCTTCAACTCTTCTCCTGTTAAGGCACGTTCAATGGGCAAGTCATAAGCCAAGCACATATACACAATTCTTGTGAGTGCACAACATCCATTAAGCACTTTTTTGCGTTCCCATCTGTGCTGTGCCAAATACATTTGATCTATGATCCAGCTCGCCAGATCAACAGTTTGAGGTCCGGTACATGCCAAGTACAAAACAAACCAAATTCTTTTGTGTGGCATGGTAAATCTGTCCTGAGCGGGGAATGCGAAATGTTGCATGCATATCCGTAGCGGCTTTGACAGCTCAGGTGTAATTGCTGAGATCTCCTCCCACTTAGTGACATCCCCACGTTTCATCGGGTCTGGAATTAATCTCTCTCGATCTGTGGGTGTGTGGGTGCCATGAATTTTGATGGCCGCTCTGATTAAATCCTTTGAGAGGTAAAATCTTTTGTAAGGTGGATCATCCACTAAAGAAGGCAAAATGAAGGTTCCGGGGATATCCTTATTCTCGGAGGCCAGCAAGGTAGTGATTAAGTAATAGCACCTGTAAAAGTCCGGTTTGGGCAGAGGATCACTGAAATACTCCGTGAAGCCTGCTCTGGCCCAAACGTGAGTTAAATCCTGGTTGCTCTGTAGGGCTTCGAACTCTCTGGAGAAGAACTGGTATTTGCCCCACGTGCGGTCATCAAATGTCAAAGTGGATTCAAATATAAAGTCCGCGTCTGCAAGGGGTCCTGCAAGTCCTTGAAACCAATGAGAGTTCCGGTGTATCTTTTCTGTGTAGCCCATAGGTGGGTTGTCGATAGGCATGGGCCCTGGAAATCCTTGGAATTCTGGCGGTGGAGCAGTCGGGTGGGATTCTGCTCGTAAAACATTGAGGGGCACTGCCGCTACACTGGGGCCTGCTCCTGATGGTCCTTCGTCGGTTTGCATGGTGACTGATGCGCTAATAAGAAAGATCTGCTACAAAAGATTAACACATTAGCATGGAAATTAATTATGATCCCATTAAAGTGAGACCGCAATCCCTTTCCATAACTGATGCGTAACCCGTGTAGCCAAGTGCTGTGATGTGAGGGATGCAATGTTTCTTGCAGCACTAGTGCAGGTCTCTAGACACCTACACGTTTCAGATCATGCATACATTTCTTGGTGAGATGAGATTATGAGTGATGCGTTATGATGGTGGGTGAATTTATACAAGGTTGAAAGGTTAGTGATTTAGTACAAGGTTGTATGTTAGTCGGGGGGGTAGTTTTGTTAGACATGGGGTTAGGGGGAAACGGTTGGACACGCTTTGGTATCCATTTCCTAAGAGTCCTTGAGTGGGTGGTGGGTTTCTGTTGATGGACAAAAGGTAGCATCGGGTGTGGTGGTATTGAGGGATGGAAAGATTTGTGAGGGGTATATATTACATGGCTTATGGGTTGAGCTATGATACATGGTTTGGGTACCCAAATCTGCGTGGATGTGGGTCTATGGGTAAGGTATTTCTTGGCGATCCAAATTTGTCGGATGCTCGGACCTGTAGAAGAAGGTCGAGGGGATGGTGGATATCGATTCTGTTTCTGCACTGCCTTTTTCTTGTCGATCTCTGCTTGGTTGGAGTTCTTCGGTGCTTTTTGTCCTTTTGGCACCCATATTTGTCTGGTGCCGCTTCCTTTGGGAGGCCTAAACTGCCTTCCTTGTTGTGTCTTCTGATACTGCCGTCGGTCCGGGTTCCTTCGTCGTGGTTGACTCTGTTGTTGTTGAGGTTGAGAGGTCGGATGGACGCTCTGCTTTGGAAAAGAAGGGAGATCCAATACTTGCGTGACCTTCTTTAACTTTAATCTAGGCCAGTCCGCAACAAGTTTGGAAGGATGAGCACCGCAGGGTGTCGTGCTCATTTGGCCGCTGATGCAACCCACCTGACCACTGATTGTGTCCATCTGCCCTTGCAGTTGGGTAACTGTCTCTTCTAGTTTGCAGGAAGTCCCAGGGAAGATCTTCTGTCGTCCTTCTGATTGACAAGTGTCCATAGCCAAGCCCGAGTGGGTTGGTGTAGACGTAACGTGACTGGTCTGATTAAAGATCTTCCGGTCTTCCGTCGCATGTATTTCATAGGGTCTAGGGTTACAAACCTCAGGCGGAATGCCGTTAGGGAAGTCAAGCGGTATCACTCGCTTCTGCTCGAAGGTTCCAATCTGTAAGGAGCCTTGTCTAAGATTTAGGTCCACTGAGTGATCGTATAGCCAATCTTGGCCAAGGATTAGGGGTTCTATCAGGTCGTCATCATGGCACACTAGTAGCTTCGCCGTCATGGTCACTTCCTTAATGAGGATAGGAAGGTCCACCTCACCCATGCAAGGGGTTTCCATGCCTCCTAGGCCTACGAGGTATGCCTCAATTGGCCGCATTTCTATTCCTGAATCCTTATAGTGGGACCATCTAATCGCACTAGTCGCAGCACCTGAGTCAATTAAAGCCCTGAGTTCTTGGCAAGGGTTGCTGTGCTCTAGCCTAACTGTAATGAATGGTCTCCTATCCACTATGCTAGGATGAGTGGTTGACTTTACTTGACACATGGCCATGGGATATCTGGGTGATGTTTCCAGATGGTTATAATGTTCTCTCCCTAGTCCTTGTCTTCTTAGCTTCATGCGCTTAATGCGTTCTATGGCTTCTGCCTGAGCTTCCGCTCGTATTCTATTTTCTTCCTCCTTACGCTTCTTTGCCAACGTGAGTCGTCTAAGCATATCCTCAGTAAGAGGTTCTTGATATAACCTGACTCTACAGCCACTAATGTAATTAGGCATTACATCTCCTTCTAGGGTGGCTAATTGTACTGCTCCACTAGTCGAAAGTCTGTTAATGATCATGGGTCCATAACCTCGCTTTTCTAACTTCCGTGCGTGTTGTTTCAGCGTATATACTAGAACTAAATCTCCTTCTTTTAGGCCTTTATCTTTCACATGTGCATCAAAATATGCTTTCTGTCGCTTCTTTGCTGCATATATTCCTGCTGCTACTTTTAGCCTGGTTTCTCCTAATCGTTCCAAGTCCATTATTCTCGCTGATAATTCATGGCCGGTCCACTGATGTTCTTGTGCAACCTTAAGTGTCGGTATCAAGAAGTCCAAAGGAAGCACTGCATTCTGACCAAAAACCATCTGAAAGGGAGTTGCATTGAGTACGGTCTTGTAGGCCACTCGATATGCCCAAACAGCGTGGTGTAACTGTTTGTCCCAATCTGAACGTTTGTTGTTCACGAGTTTCGTCAGTACATTACAAAGTATCTTGTTAGTGCTTTCAGCCTGACCATTGGCCTGAGGATGATATGGTGCAGATTTCTTGTGAATCACCATAAAATCCTGTAACAAGTATTCAATGACTTGGTTTAGAAAGTGAGTGCCTCGATCGCTCACTAACTCTATAGGCAATCCATATCTTGTAAAGACATTTTCAAATAAGAATTTTACAGTCGTGTGAGCATCATTCTTTTTTGTGGCTTTTGCCTCTACCCATTTGGTTAGATAGTCTGTGGCAACAATAATGTATTCTGCATGTGTACCTTTTGCAAGGGGGTTAATGGGTCCTACAAAGTCTATACCCCACTTAGAAAATGCACGTCCGCCCATCATGGGTTTCAATGGCATTTCATCTCTGCGAGTAGGAAACTGAGTTCTTTGGCACACGTCACATCTCTTTACATAGGTATGAGCATCCATGTGAAGAGTGGGCCACCATAATCCTGCAAAAAGGATGGCTTTGACTATCCTATCGGGTCCAAAATGACCTCCTGCAACACCTTGGTGTGCAGTCTCTAGTATGCTAAGATATTCGCTCTCATGAACACATTGTCTTAGATATCCATCTCGTCCTCTTTTGTATAAATTATCGCCAATAATTGAATAGTCTTGAGCTTCCTGCTCTAGACTGCGTTGTCGAGCTAAGGTCATGCCTTGAGGGAATGTGTTCGTCCTCAGGTATGTCACTAAAGGTTCACTCCAGTCTGGTGTGAGAGACACATGATATAATGTAGCATGCTCTACTGGTGGTCTTTACAACAAACATGGCATTCCTTACACAACTTGTAGACATCTGCTTCCATAGAAGGCCAATATACTCCTAATCTATGCAGAGTCTGTAATGTTCGATGTTTTGAATGATGTTGCTTTAGTGCACCTATGTGTGCTAATTGCAACCAATTCGCATGTTCTGATTCATCTACACAACAAGCAAGAATCTTTTGATTATCCTATTTATATATGCTTCCTGCCATTATTTGGTACCTCTGAGACTTAGTAATCTCTCCTTCTCTGATCTTTATCCTAGGATTCTTGGGTCCGTATGTGAGAATAGGGACTATAGGTTTAGCCCATTCTGGTGCTATCTCAAGGTTAAACAAGTATGCATCTGGTAATTCATCCGCTACTCCTTGAGGAGCTTCTCCTGAGGTTAATCTTGAAAGGTGGTCGGCTCTAAGATGCGTCTTTCCTTTCCTGACTACGACTTCAAAATCATACTCCATGAGTAATAGAAACCAGCGTATTAATCGTCCTGTGTTACATGGTTTGTTGACTAAATATAATAGGGCTTGATGATCTGTAAAGAACTTGAATTTGTTGGCCAACAAGTAGTGCCTAAACTTCTTTACAGCGTAGATCATCCCTAATCCTTCTCGTTTCGTTGTGGTGTAATTTCTTTCTGCTGCGTTCAGTTGTCTGCTAGCGTAAGCTATGGGGAGATCTATGTTACCTTCATTCGTGGGTTGTGCTAACACACATCCTATGGCGTAATTGGATGCATCCACATGTACATGGAATGGCTTACTCCAATCTGGGGTTGTCAATATAGGTGCTGAGCACAAGCGTCGTTTAAGTTCATTGAATGAATTTTCACATTCATCTGTCCACTCAAAGTTGGTTAAAAGAGAGTACAGAGGCTTGGCTATGATTGCATACATGTGTATGAATCTCCTATAATATCCGCAATGGCCCATAAATGCCTGTACCTCTTTCACATTAGTTGGTCTAGGTAGTTCTGCAATTACCTTCACCTTTTCCTCATCCGTAGAGATTCCATTTTTTGACACAATGTGTCCTAGAATTTTGCCTTGTCTGACCATGAAAACGCATTTTTCTGGGTTCAAACAAACTTGATATTCTCGATATTTGTCAAATATTTGTCTTAACTCTGGGATATGTGTCTGTCTTACATTTGAATGTGCACATAAGTCATCGACATAAACTTCCAAGCTCTTGCGTAAGAATTCCTTAAAAACATGACACATGAGTCGCTGGAAAGTGGCGGGTGCATTCGTTAAGCCAAATGGCATCACACGAAATGCAAATATGCCCCATTTTGTGGCAAAAGCCGTCTTGTGTTGGTCCTCTGGAGCAATGGCTACTTGATTATAGCCTGAGAATCCATCAAGAAAGCTGTAAACTTCCTTGCCCGCAACTCTTTCCAATAGGTGTTCCGTGATAGGAAGAGGATAACTATCTCTAATCGTGGCGGCATTAACTTTTTTAAGGTTAATACACACACGCAGTTTTCCATTCTTCTTGGGTACAACCACAATGGGGGATACCCATTCGGTGTGCTCAATTTCGTAAATGAATCCTGGTTCTATCAAGCGATCTATCTCCTCTTTAATCTTCGCAGCGTAATTATCATTGTACGTGTAAGGTTTCTGTTTTGTCGGTTTTGCATCTGGAGTCATAGGGATTCTATGAGAACATATATCTGGATCTACTCCCTTCAAATCTTTGTAACTCCAAGCAAAAACATCTCTATATTCGCGCAATAGGGCAACCAACTCTTCTTCTTCTTCAGTCGTCAAATCATGCCCTATATAGGTACATTTTTCTTCTTCTCCTTCTATGGCAACTATTACTTTCTTGGTTTTCTCTCGGTTATCATATACTTGTCCGTCATTCGCCTTTCTATTGGGCATTCGTACCATGATTCTTCTATCTTCGATTTCATATTTCTTGAAATTCTCGGGTACTTCAAACAATGATTCTTCTTTTTCTGTTATGGTTTCTTTCTTCTTTCTTTTCTTGCCTTCACTCCTAGTAGTAACTTGAGTGGCTAACCTTACCTCGTTCGTAATGTCCTCGTGTCTCTGAGTGTGAGTCTCTACTTTGTAGAAATATTCTTCCTCTGATGCAAAGGGTGGGTCCATGATAATTGATTCTAAATCAAAATCGCTTGCATCCTCAAATGCATCAGTGTCTGGTTCACATTCTTCTAAAATTGCATCGCACGTGATTGGCTCTATCGTGAAAACTGATATGTCATAGCCATCCTCGTCACAGTGGGGTGTCCATTGTTCTTCATTGATGGCTACATCCATGGTTGCTAGTATTTCTGCCCAACCATGGGGTTCAAACTCTTCGTCTGGGAATACTACAGGTGCATATGCTGGATCTTGAAGGGTTCGTGGATGTTGCTCTGCACCTAAAGTCCTTGCTTCTAATCTTTCTTCCTCTTGTTTGGCTACTTTACACATCCATAAATGAGTATCCTCATGCAACCAAGAAGGATCTGATTCTAATGAGTGCACGGATTCCGTCTCTACTGGTGTCTTATGGATGGTATTCCATTGTATTGGGGGTACATCTCTATGTGAATAGTCTTTAAGATTGACTTTAGTAGTCACTCCTAAATGTTGCAAGTACAAAGAATTAGTTCCCCAATCTTGTACAATTTGCAACTGACGCATGAACGATCGTCCCAATATCATCTCATACGCATGATTTTTCGCAAAGTCACAAATGGCGAAAGTATGCTCAAATTCTACACCACAAGTGGTGAGAGATATGCCTTCTAGTAAGCCTAATGGTTTTTCTATGTGTCCGTCAGCCATTTGTAGCTTCATCCTAGTGGGTCTGAGTGTTGGCTTACCCCAACGTTTCCACAAAGCGGTGGTAGCTATGGCTACTCCGGCTCCTGAATCTAAGATGGCTTTCGTGGAGTAGCCCTGATGGGTTATTGGAAGATATGTGTTACCTTCCTCTCCTTCGCTTACGTCTCCAATCTTTTCTACGGGTATCTCTGGTACCTTCTTATGTGATCCTATCTGAGAGGGTGTGGTAGCTAGATCAGGGAATTGATTTGCTACATGCTTCCATAATTCTGGTTTTACCTTTAACAATTCCTCCAGAGTGAGATTACACTGTACTTTGGTATTCTTGATCACTTCCGTGTTCCTAGGGATCACTGATTCTTCATTCCTCACTATTATCGTAGGTGCTCTCATACTAATAGACTTTGCTTCCCAAGGTCCTGTGAACTGAGGTAATTCTTGTAGAGAATTAGATTCAAATCCTGTGGGTTCACTCAGTTGCTCCACCTCTACATCATCATATATAGAGGGGGTGTCTTGGGGAAATTGTTCCTGCAAGTCGTCTATTTCTTGGATAGGAGGATGAGTTCCTTGTTCTTTTCTCCATTTCTCTTCTTGTATTTCTCTCAAAAATTCATGTGAGTACCTATGTATGGAAGATAGGTTATCTTGACTTTCTGTATTGGGTACTTGAGACAGGGATGGTGCATTCCTTTCCTGTGTCTCTGGGACAATAGGGTTCCTAGGCTGATCCTTTTTCTCTTTGCTTTCTATCAAGTGCTCTAGCCTCTCCATTAGTCCTTGAAAGTGTAGTTCCGGTTTTGCCATGTTATTCCAATTAAGATATCTAGAGGCTTCAAACAAAGCTTGTGCTAATTCTACCATTTTCATACAAAGTTTAGTTCTCTCAATTTCTAGATCAGCTCGAGGGTAGTTTTTACTCATTTCCGTTACTTGAGGTCCCTCTTTTAATCTTGCCTGATATGCACGAAACATCATGTCTAGATCTTCTGGTATGGGTTCCGCTAAAACCGATCCTGATTTTTGAGCTGGGATTTCTTGGTTTAATTCTTGTGAAGCCAATTCTTGTATTTTGGCTCTAGATTCCCTTAAACTTCCTTCCAACTCACTTATCTTTTTACTCCACTTTCTCTTGATTCTTTCCCTAGAATCTTTCCAAGATTTTGTCTTTTTACTGCTAGATTCTGCAACTTCACTAGTTCCGGCTACTTTCTCATGATTGAGCTGCTGGTTTTGTAAGAGCGCCTGGGCTCTGGTTATAGCTTGGATAGGCACGTATGTAGGGTTGGATCCATCTGCGTTGTTTACAATACCTATCACGTTGATTGGTGTCACATTCAAAGCGTTAACTGGGTTCTTAGGACAATCTTTGATTATGTGCTCTTTGCCACAATCGGCACAAAAGCCTTGTATGTTATAGTACTGTGATTGCCTTGCTATTGGGGGATGTGGACAATCCTTTATGAAGTGATCTCCTTGGCACCTAAAGCATGGTCCTCTAGGGCCCTGTGGTCTCTGTTGTCTCAGTTGGGGCCGTGGGTTTGGGTTTGCGTACATCACATTAGTATAGTCTGGCTCCCAACTAGGTTCCATTGGTGGACTATCATAATGATATGTCTCCACATGTTCTGGTGACTCCGTGTAATAAGCGGGTGGACTAGTTACATGCGTAGAGTCAAAACTATTTGAGTTCGGGTCACTTTCCGTGATCAAAGGTGAAGAAGGCACTAAGGCCCTACTTAGGTTCTCTTCTGCAGCAGCGTATTTGATTGAGATGACATTCGCTGGTGGGGGTGGCTGCTGAGCTAAGACGGGTTGAGGTCTCTGTTGAGCCTGGTATGGGTAGTTCTGGGGAGGCCTATAGTAATAAGGCTGAGCATTGTATTGGCCTTGATACCTACCTGGCTGCTGGTATGTTTGCGGGTAGTTCTGTCTCACGGTTTGTTTGTTGTATGGGCAGTCCTGAGCCGTATGATTCGTGTATCTTCTCTCAATTGTACAGTATTGGCCACTAGGGTTGGCTTGAGGTTGAGGTGCATTGGGGCACACGTTTGCCAAATGGTTTCCACCACAAGTGTAACAACGTACATTCGTTGGTAGCTTGGGCACCTGTTTACTAGAAACTCCTAGTTTTTGGGCCACTTTTTCTGCTAGGTCCTCTATCGAATTAGACAATTTTGTGGATGCTAGAGAAGAACAATCTGAGTCTTTATAGACCTTTGAGAGTTCTAATTCATCTCCTAGGTTATCCTCAATGTCTATACATATTCTTACACACTCCTCTAGCGTTCTGGGTTCTTTTAGGTACACATAAGAGCGTAGTTTAGCGCTCAACAAACCATCTAGGAACAGTGATACTTGTTTGGCTTGTGAGGGTAGCTCTTGCATTGGACATCGTTCGACATATTGTCTGAATCTACGTCCTGCCAGTCTAACTGTTTCCTGAGGGGTCTGTTTAAAACTATGAATCAACGATGACGTGTCATGTCTAATCCCACTTTTAGAGAATTCAGTGATGAATGACTCTAAAAAGTGATGGATGTCTCTAAATTGCCTTTGTTGCAGTGGTTGGAACCAAGTTAAAGCGGTATTCTTTAACGTTAGTCCAAATGCGTTGTATTGCGTGAACATGTCCTCGACTTGTTCTGCTCTTAGTACTTGCTTGAATTCTGCGACATGGTCATAGGGATCTCCTGTCCCATCAAAGTAATTCTTCATTGATTTTACTAATTGAGTGGGTCTCAAAACTCTTGCGTGTTCACGTGGTCTAGGTAGAGGAAAATCATCTCTACCACCTGGTATTCCATGAGTATGTTCAGGCATTAGGTTAATGCCAGAACCACCATCCACAATAACTCCTTGAAATTCATGACCTTTGATAGATACTGTTAGCCGAGGGCTTTTATAATCTGTAAGTGGTGCTTCCCCTACACTGTTACCTTTATGTAAAACAGCAGTCTTTGCTACCAAACTTATAGTTGAAGCTTCATCAATTATTTGCAAGAGTTCTGACCTGAATTTCCCATCCATCTTTATTAAATAAAAAATACTAACCTCCTTTTTCATGGACTTGAGTAGTTTCAAAGCCTCTGATTCCTTAAGAGCATGGGCTCTAATTGACTTACCAAACTCCTCCTGAGCCCTGTTGAATGCATGCCCAATGGCATCACTGGTACATATGGGATCTCCTTTTTGCCTTGTATCTGCACATGCAATGGCCTTGTCTTTAGAAGTCTCTTTGTCTTTGTTCAATCCATCAATTCTTGGTTGTTGAGCTATATCTACTTGAGAATTTCCTTTATTTCTTGTCTGCACTGTAAGGGACTCGATCTCTTCTAACTGCACCACCCTGGTAGATGGTGATGGCTCATTGACTTGATCTAACATTTCTTCTTTGTGTACAGAAATCATTTGAATATGGGGCCCGGATGAAGAGGCTTGATTCTTAGGACAACAATTGGTATAATGGTCTCTGGCCTCTAGGGCGTTTCTGCAAGGAGGGGCATTTTCTGGTAGAGTGCACCTACTTTGATAGTGCCCACATTCTCCACATCTGAAACAAATGATTGGCCTTCTAGGCCCATTTCCAAAGTTATTCCTCTGTCTAGGGTTAAAATTGTTACCTTGATTGGTTGCAACCGCCATTACATTTGCTGGTGGTAGGGATCCTCCTTGTGTCCAATATGTTGTTGCAGGTATTCCCCTTGATTGGCATTCTTGGGCCTCATGACCAGCTTTCCTGCATAATTGGCAAGTCACACTTAACAGAGGACATTCACTTAGTATATGCCCTTGCTTGCTGCACATGGAACACCAAAGTCCACTCTTGATGCCACCTTCTTTGAGTTCCCTCAACTCCAATCGCAGCTGAGCCAATTCCACTACTTGGGCCTCCTCCTCCTTTTGGAGCTTTAGTGCTTCAATCTCCCTTCTCAACTGAGTTACAACATTCTCCTCCTCTCTATGGGGCTTATTTCTTTTTAAGCCCTCCAACTCCTTCCTTAGCTGGATTACTGGATCCTCCAATTCCGTGGAATATGGTAATTGAGAAGAAGTAGCTCCATACTGCTGCCTTATCTGCTCCAATCTTGTAGCTGTGTTGATGAACTCCTCTATGGAGGCTGTAGGTAACACTAATTCCTTTATTTTGCATTGGGTGGCCACTGGTAAGGGCTTGGCTAACCATTTCTTAACAAAAAAATCATGTGGTGGATCTGGCAAATTAGCTATTAGTGCCTTGGCCCTAGTCACAAACTCTGGGAACTTTTCACCTGGGCCCAATCTCAAATTTTCTAGTTCTTCTATGATGATCTCTGCCGTATTCCCATGCTGGAATTGATTTTTAAATGCATCTTTCATCAAATCCCAAGTTGTAAAATGGTTCTCAGCAAATTGGCTGAACCATTTATCTGCTAATCCCTCTAATGTGGTAGGGAAAAGTATCAAAAAGGCATCCTCCCTGCCCATTAAGCCTCTAGTCTTACATAGTGCTAAAAACCTTCTAATGTGTTCATTTGGATCCTCCTGAGCTAGGCCTTTGAAAGAAGGAAACTTTATATTTAATCTTGAGAGTAAGGTTTACAAGTCTACCTATCCTGCCATGCTCTTTACTGATGAGGTTGAAGATAGTGGACTGGAGGATCTTCTAACAACCTTCCTTCTTGTTTGCTTGTAGGTGACCCTCAATGTTTGGGACCGGGTTGCGGTCATGAGCAGCTCATAGTCCACTTAATGTGAGACACTTAATAAGAATGTTTACCTTTTGGTTAATGAAATAGCATTGTAGTACTGTCGACACTTGATCTCTTCTATACTTTGCACTTGGTTTCTCCTAAGCTCAAATCTCCTTGGAAGTCCCACCAGGTGTACCAAATTTTGTTGGGGGATTCTTAGACAAGAAGGGATTTGAGTGTTTGTAGGAGAAAAGGGGAAGACCATAAGAGAAAATACACATTGGAAGCCTCTGTCGATTGATTACAGTAAGACAAATACAAGTTTGAAACACAATACAACCAATGCTTCTGTGCAAAAATCCCAGAGAGTGCTCAATTACAAAATACCAAATACCCAAGGGACTTGTTGCTGTCGGCCTCCTCTGCACCAAACCTCCACCTTCTACAAGCCTGCTCTTGTGCACACCTTGCACCAAGCTTCCACTAAGGGGGAGGGATGGATACCTTCTGTCGGCGCGCGCACACTTCAGTAAGACCTTGGGATACTTGGGGGACAAGCTTAGCACTCCTCTGCACACTTCCTTGGTCACTCTTCATGCACACCTTGCACTTCACTTCTCTGCATCGCACTCTGTGTGTGTGTTGCACTTCTCTCTCTTGCTCCTCTTAGACTATGCTTCTCTTGCTTACACTAGAATAGTCCAAGAATAGTCCTTGCCTTGATTTGAGTGTGTCGATCACGTACCCTCCTAACTGCAATAGTATCTTGGTGCTCACTTTGATGTCCCAAGATTGTCTTCATAAGTGGCATCCAACGACTCCCTGTTTTGTCCTGTAGTGACTTTAGACTAAAACCAAAAACTTTAATTGGAGGGCCATACTTTCACTTCTGCATACGCTGTCGCTTCACATACCTTCACATTTTCCTTTTAACTCTTCACTTTTGCACATAAGAGAGGGTTCACCTGAACCTTCCAAAACACTTTAAAAACACTTTGAACCTTAGGGAAATTAGAGAAAATACCTCTGCAACCTGCAACCCACTTTCTCCAATTTACCCTTTGTGGACAATTAATTGTGCATTAACTGTGCACTTTGACACCTGCACCTTAGCACTTTGACTTTGACCTTGACTTTGACCAATTTGACTTTGACCCATTTGACTTTGACCTTTTGACTTTGACTGCATCTGACTTTGACTGTAGTTGACTTTGACCAATATGACTTTGATGGGCTCAACATATACCTAGCATGACTAGGTAACCACTTGTACTCCTTCTATCCTCCATTGAAATGCCCCAATCCACATAAGATTAAGATATAATCTGCATATCATCATCAAATGAGTAGAACAATCATTCATCTTTGAGATATCTTAACATTTCTCTTACACCTTGCAAGTGTGTAGTCTTTGGACTATGCATAAACTATGATAACACTCCAACTCCATATGCTATGTTGGGCCTCGTTATTGTGGATAATTGAAAGAGCCCACAATAGATTGATACAAAGTTACATCCTCTAATAGTTTTCCATCATTGGATCTTAGCTTTACATTAACTTCCACGGGATTTGAAATAGGCTTGCAGTGTAGCATCTCAAACCTCTCAAGTAGGTCTAAAACATAATTCCTTTGTATGAGCTTAGTACCTTCTTCTTTTTATACAACTTCAATGCAAAGAAAATACCTAAGATCTCCAAGATAAAAGATCCTAAACTCCCTTCCAAGCTTTTGCTTGATCTCTTCAATGCCTTTTGTATCATTACCTATAATGATAAGATCATCTACATACACACACATGTAGATTTCAGCTTCTCCTCCTTGTTTGATGAAGAAAGATGGATCCCCCTTGCATTGATTGTAACCAAATTTAATCAAATACTTCACCAATCTTTGGTTCAAAGCCCTTGGAGCTTGCTTTATGCCATAAAGTGCCTTCTTCAAACTACAAACATGATGTTGAAGGTTATTATTAACAAAAGCTAGTGGTTGCTCCATGTATATCTCTTCCTGCAAGGCATTCTCTATTGGAAGAGCTTCCATCATTTGCTTGCAGTCATTGCAATGAATGTCCTAGTGGTTCTCATCTTTGCCATGGGGTTGAATGCCTCTTCAAAGTCCACTCCATAGGTTTGTGCAAAACCATTGGCCACTAATCTTGCTTTGAACCTAGAAATAGATCCATTTGAATTCCTCTTTACTTTATACACCCATTTATTATCTATTATCTTCATGTTATCCTTCTTGGGCACTAGACTCCATGTATGATTCTCCTCAAGTGTAGCAAGCTCTTCTTGCATTGCCTCTTCCCTTTCAGTGTACTTGCTTGCATCTTCATAACAATGAGCTCATGATCTTAAACTACTTTTTTCATATATGCATAATGAGTTGCATGCAACAATCATAAGTAAATCTTTGAGTTGGATACTTAACCCTAGAAGACTTCCTTTCTTCATGTTTTGGAGGAATAAACCTCCTTTTCCTTGGGTACTTGATCTCTTTCTCTGATGTGGCTTCTTTCTCCATCATGTGTCCATCTTCTTCAACTTCATTAACTTCTTCATCCAACTCTAACAATGTTGCTTTTCATTTGTTAATTGGTTTTTCTTCATAGCTTAATGAAGATCTCCCACTCCATGGTGTGGTCATGCTTGAACTATCTTCATTGATGGAACTCCTTGGGCTGCTTAGCTCTAAGTTAATTTGTCCTTCATCATCTCCATGGTTTTCATCTTCATATTCTTACATGCAATCATATTTCTTATACCAATGGAGTAGCTCATCAAAGCCTACATCACTTGATATCCTCAAGTCCTTTGTGTTTGGGTTGAAGTAGTTGTAATGTTTATGAACATTTGAATATCCTAGAAACATACACTTTTCCACCTTTGGTTGTAGCTTGTACCTTAATTCACTTGGCACATGTACATAACAAGCACATCCAAATATTTTCAAGTGGGAAAGATCACATTTCTTTATCATAATAAGGTTGATATGGTTCCAAGCTATGAAATCCCTAATGTAGGTACTCTATTCATAAAGTACACAATGGTATTTTTTGCATCACTCCAAAACATATTAGGTACATTTGTGTCGTTAAGCATTGCTCTAGCAATCTCCACAATGTATCTATTCTTTCCCTCTACTACCCCATTTTGTTGGGATGTGCACCTACATGTTACTTGCCTCTTGGTGCCTTGATCCCATGATAAATTAGAAAACTCATTGGAGAAATATTCTCATCCTCCATCTAACCTTAGCTTCTTGATATATGTAGCTAATTCCTTCTCTACCATTGCCTTGAAAGCTCTGAAAAATGTAAAGACATCTAGTTTGTGTTTGATGAAATAAACCCAATCCATCCTTGTGCAATCATCTATAAAAGTGAAAAAGTACTTGTACCTTCAATGGATTGCTCTTTGGTTGTTCTCCACACATTTGTTTGTATCAACTCCAATGACTGTTGGCTTATGTAGCAACTCTTCTTGAATTGAAGTCTCAATTACTTCCCTAATTGACAAGATTCACATACATTCTTCATACCTTGTCCTTGGAAGTTGAGAAGCCCTTTGACCAACCTCTTGTATTTCATTTCTTTCATTCTTTGTATATTCATGTGACCTATCCTCTTGTGCCTCAAGTCCAACTCCAAAATGTTCTTTTTGCCATATGTGAAGTAGACATGTTGAGTGGAATGAGACTTTACCTCCAAAGTGAAGAGTTTTCTTTGCTTCCTTCCTCTTGCTATGAGCTTGTACCATTTGTTCGGGTTCTTGACAAAGCATCAACCTTTGTTGAACATTACTTGATACACTCTTTCAACCATTTGCCCTATGGACACCAAGTTATTTCTGATGGTAGGTACATGCAAGACATTGTTGAGACATCTTCCTTCCTCCTTGTCATCAAAATCTACATCTTCAACATGGGAGATCTCATGGATTGTATCATCACCTATTTCTAAATTTCCTTTAACTTTGGGAGCATGTAGATTGGTAAACCAAGAAGCATTGCAACTCATATGGTTGCTAAATCCACTGTCGATATACCAAGTATTACCTACTTTGCTTGAATTCCCATTCATGTAAATCATCAAAATATTATCATTTTTTTAAATTGTGGAAGCATAATTAACTTGGCCTTTGTATGAAGAACTTTGATTATAGCTCCTTTGGTTTCCTTGTTGGTCACAATCTCTAGCATAATGGCCAAACTTGCCACATATGTAACACCCTTCTCCATCTTGATTCATGTTTTGTTGATGCCTTCATCCTCTTATTCGTTCTTCCTCTACCTCATTATCATAATGTGCCTTGGTCATGATATTCATTGCTTGACTAGCCCT
>MU260131.1:217500-257500 GCA_020310875.1 Ceratopteris richardii | reverse complement strand
CTCACTTCACTCCAGCAAACTTTTCTCAGAGATTATACAGAGAATGAATCTCACACTTGAGTCAACTTTAGAGCACTCTAATAGCTACCCAATGACACCAAAATCATAGCAAATGGATACATAGAGAAGGAGAACCAGCCCTTACAACAGAGAGCAAAATATTTGCAACAGAGCCTACACAAAGAGAGAGATATCAATCACACAACTTCACTAAAATGAATGTTGCTCCCAGATTACTCAGAGAATGCTCCAGAGAATTGGTAAGCATAAAATAGACTCTTATAGCTATCCAATGAGACAAGAATTACATCAAATGGATACCATATGAGGGAGAACGAATGCTAACAACTCAGGGGTAGAGAGTTGCAACACTGCCTGCGCACACACATAGATATGCCTACTAAAAGAAAACAAACAAGCAAGCAAGGGGGTTGCTTAAGCAAGGGGCTTGCTTATCACAACTCCAGCACTTAGTGCTCACTTTACATGAGCTAAAACTCCAAGAAGATGGCCCAAAAGAAGTCGGGATACATGCTCCTTTTATAGTGAGAGGTGTGCCCCTAAAATCTAGGAACTACCTTTCCAAATCAGCCTCCTAACTTGGAGGAATTAGTTGAGATGACTTGGGGAGTGGTTGAGTGACTTTTCTTGATGGAATCTCGTGGCTTTTGGCTTCCTTTGATTGCTCCACATGTCCATAAAAGATTCCCCACGAATTTTTGGCTTGAAGCTTGATTTTTAACACTCCCCCTCAAGCTTCAATTCTTCATCCTCATCCAAGCTCCTTCATGTTGATGCATTGCTTGAATTTTGAAATCTTCATCCCATCCAAAGCCTTTGTAAATATGTCCGCAACTTGGTCCTTAGTACCAATATGATGTACTGAAACTTCCTTGGATATCACCTTTTCCCTTATGAAGTGATAGTGCACTTCAATATGCTTGGTTCTAGCATGATAGACAGGGTTCGATGCTAGATGAATGCTACTCATGTTGTCACAAAAAATTGGATATGTGTCAACCTGCAAATTAAGCTCCATAAATAACTTCTTAATCCACATTAGCTCACATGTGACTTGAGCCAAAGCTCTATACTCAGCCTCGGTGGAAGATAATGCCACCGTGGGTTGCTTCTTTGAAATCCATGAGATGATCTTGCTACCTAGCATGACTAGGTAACCACTTGTACTCCTTCTATCTTCCTTCGAACCGGCCCAATCGGCATCGGAATAAGCTTTGACCTGCATATCATCATCAAATGAGTAGAACAATCCTTCATTTATAGTGGCTTTGAGATATCGCAACATTCTTCTTGCAGCTTGCAAGTGTGTAGTCCTTGGACTATGCATAAATTGTGATAACACTCCAACTCCATATGCTATGTCAGGCCTGGTTATTGTGGCATAATTGAAAGAGCCTACAATAGATCGATACAAAGTTACATCCTCTAATGGCTCTCCATCAATGGAGCTTAGCTTTACATTAACTTCCATGGGATTTGAAATAGGCTTGCAATGTAGCATCCCAAACCTCTCAAGTAGGTCTAGAATATACTTCCTTTGTATGAGCATAATACCTTCTTCTTTGTATACAACTTCAATGCCAAGAAAATACCTAAGATCTCCAAGATCAGAGATCTTAAACTCCTTTCCAAGCTTTGCCTTGATCTCCTCAATGCCCTTTGTATCATTACCTGTAATGATAAGATCATCTACATACACACACATGTAGACCACAAGTTCTCCTCTTTGTTTGATGAAGAGAGATGGATCCGCCTTGCATTGATTGTAACCACATTTGATCAAATAGTCCACCAATCTTTGGTTCCAAGCCCTTGGAGCTTGCTTTAGGCCATAAAGTGCCTTCTTCAACCTACAAACATGATGTGGAAACTCTTTATGAACAAAACCTAGTGGTTGCTCCATGTATACCTCTTCTTCCAAGTCTCCATTGAGAAAGGCATTCTTGATATCCAATTGGAAGAGCTTCCATCCTTTGCTAGCAGCCATTGCAATGAGTGTCCTAATGGTGCTCATCTTTGCCACGGGGCTGAATGTCTCTTCAAAGTCCACTCCATAGGTTTGTGCAAAACCCTTGGCCACCAATCTTGCTTTGAACCTAGAAATAGATCCATCTGAATTCCTCTTTACTTTATACACCCACTTATTACCTATTACCTTCATGTTCTCCTTCTTGGGCACTAGAGTCCATGTTTGATTTTCCTCAAGTGCGTCGATCTCTTCTTGCATTGCCTCTTTCCATTTGGTGTACCTGCTTGCATCTTCATAGCAATCGGGCTCATGATCTTCTACTACTTTGTTCATATATGCATAATGTGTTGCCATGTATGAATCATAAGTAAACCTTTGAGTTGGATACTTAACTCTAGAAGACTTCCTTTCTTCACCTTTTGGAGGAATAAACCTCCTTTGCCTTGGGAACTTGATCTCTTTCTTTGACGTGGCTTCTTTCTCCATCATGTGTCCTTCATCATCTTCAACTTCATTACCTTCTTCATCCAACTCCACCAATGTTGCTTTGCCTTTGTTGATTGATTGTGCTTCATAGCTTGATGAAGATCTCCCCCTCCATGGTGAGTTCATGCTTGAACTATCTTCATTGATGGAACACCTTGGGCAGCTTAGCTCTAGGTCGATTTGTTCTTCATCATGTCCATGCTTTTCTTCTTCATAGTCCTGCATACAATCATACTTCTTATACCAAGGGAGTAGCTCATCAAATGCTACATCCCTTGATATCCTCAAGTCCTTTGTATTTGGGTTGAAGCACCTGTAACCTTTATGATCATTTGAATATCCTAGAAACACACACTTTTCTGCCTTTGGTTGTAGCTTGTGCCTCAATTCACTTGGCACATGTACATAACAAGTACATCCAAATATCTTCAAGTAGGAAAGATCAGGTTTCTTACCATAATAGGCTTGATATGGTGTCAAGCCATGGATCCCTGAGGTAGGAGCCCTATTCATTAGATACACGGCGGTATTTGCTGCATCACTCCAAAACATGTTAGGTACATTCATCTCATTAAGCATTGCTCTAGCGATCTCGGCAATGTATCTATTCTTTCTCTCTGCTACTCCATTTTGTTGGGGTGTGTACCTGCATGTTACTTGCCTCTTGATGCCTTGATCCATTAAAAAATCAGAAAACTCATTTGAGAAATATTCTCCCCCTCCATCGGACCTTAGCTTCTTGATATATGTACCTGTTTCCTTCTCTACCATTGCCTTGAATGCTTTGAAACATGTAAACACATCTGATTTGTTTTTGATGAAATAAACCCAAACCATCCTTGTGCAATCATCTATAAAAGTGACAAAGTACTTGTTACCTCCAATGGATTGCTCTTTCGTTGGCCCCCACACATCTGTATGTATCAACTCCAATGGATGTTGGCTTATGTAGCCACTCTTCTTGAATGGAAGTCTCGCTTGCTTCCCTAGTTGACAAGATTCACATAAATGCTTCATACCTTGTCCTTGGAAGTTGGGAAGACCTTCAACCAGCCTCTTGAATTGCATTTCCTTCATTCTTTGTATGTTGATGTGACCTATCCTCTTGTGCCACAAGTCCAACTCCGAAATCCTCTTGTTTCCATATGTGAAGTAGACATGTTGAGTAGAATGAGAATTTACCTCCAAAGTGAAGAGTCTCCCTTGCTTCTTTCCTCTTGCTATGACCTTGTAACCTTGCTTAGGGTTCTCCACAAAGCATCCACCTTTGTTGAACCTTACTTGATAGCCTCTTTCAACCATTTGCCCAACGGACACCAAGTTCTTTGTGATGGTAGGTACATGCAAGACATCCTTGAGACATCTTCCTTCCTCCTTGTCATCCAAAGCTACATCTCCAACATGGGAGATCTCATGGGCTGTATCATCACCTGTTTCTACATGTCCTTTACCTTTGGGAACATGTAGATTAGTAAACCAAGAAGCATTGCAACTCATATGGTTGCTACATCCACTATCAATATACCAAGTGTTATCTACTTTGCTTGAATTCCCATTCATGTGCATCATCAAGAGATTGTCATTTTCTGAACTTGTAGAAGCATAATTACCTTGGCCTTTGTATGAAGAACCTTGATTATAGTTCCTTTGGTTTCCTCCTTGGTAGCAATCTCTAGCATAGTGGCCAAACTTGCCACATATGTAACATCCTTCGCCATCTTGATTCCTGTTTTGTTGATGTCGTCCTCCTCTTCCTCTTGATCTTCCTCTCCCTCTTTGTGATGAGGTGCCTTGGTCATGTCCTTGATTTCTTGAGTGGCCTTGCCTTCCTCCAAACCTTCCTTTGCCCCTTCCTTGTCCTTGTCTTCCTTTGCCCCTTTGATTACCTGCATAGAAAACTTGTGCATCTTTGCTTTTAGTTGAACTTCCACCTATGTTCATTTCTTCGGTGACCATGAGAGCAACCAATTGCTGAAAATCGGGAAGATTATCCCTTACATAAACTGAAGTGGTAAAGGGTTTCCACTTCTCATCATCTCTCAAACCATTGAGAGTATAAGCCACAAGATCGTCATCGTCTACGTGGCTTCCAATGGATCCCAATGCATCTGATAACTCCTTGACCTTAAGTATGTAGTCATTTATGCTACTCCCTGAGCTCTTCCTAAGGTTGTTGAGCTCATTCTTGAGTTGGATCTTCCTTGCTTTGGTGCTTGTTGAATAAAGCCTTTCAAGTGTCTCCCATACCTTCATGCTTGAATCCAGGTCTTGGATATGGCCGATCATGCTATTGCTAATGTGTTGGGAAAGAATAAAGATAACCCTCTTGTCTCTTTCATTCCATTCCCTAAAGGCCCTTCTCTGGTCATTGGTTGGATTCTCATCCAACCTAGGTCTTGGTTCACTTCCACTAATCAACCCCCAAAGGCCCTTGCCCATAAGATAGTTGGAGACCCTAAATCTCCATGGTTGATAGTTACCTTTGTCTAGCTTTTCAATTTGAGTGTTGAAGTCTCCCATATCTAGTCTTTGATACTTGACCTAGCCCTTGGCTAATGCTCCAATGTGTGTAAAATGAAAATGAGGCTCTGAGGTTACCTCAATCCAAAGCTTTCCTTAGATGGACACCTTGTGCTCTTGCAAATTTGAGTAGAATAGCTCCCCCTTGATGTGAGCTACCTCCAAGAAGCTTTTGTTGATGCAACTCTTCAACCACCAACTCCAAGAGGTCTTCTTGCTTGTATGTGATACCTCCAAGATGCCCAAATGCTCTGATACCACTGATGGGGGAAGTATCTCAACCCCTAAGCAACGACGAAGCGCTAATGACCTCCACAGGTATCCTTCTTTGACCTCTGCACACCAAAAATGCTCTTACTCAGAGCTTATGCAGAGAACTCCAGTGAGCTTTTGTAGACCTATAGTAGACACCAAGGGCTTTCCAACAAAACAGATTTCACTTGAAATGGATGCTTACACAAAGAGAAACAATGTCTACAACATGAGCTAGTTTAATGCTCACAACTGATAGTCAAGCAGAGACCTCACTTCACTCCAGCAAACTTTTCTCAGAGATTATACAGAGAATGAATCTCACACTTGAGTCAACTTTAGAGCACTCTAATAGCTACCCAATGACACCAAAATCATAGCAAATGGATACATAGAGAAGGAGAACCAGCCCTTACAACAGAGAGCAAAATATTTCCAACAGAGCCTACACAAAGAGAGAGATATCAATCACACAACTTCACTAAAATGAATGTTGCTCCCAGCTTACTCAGAGAATGCTCCAGAGAATTGGTAAGCATAAAATAGACTCTTATAGCTATCCAATGAGACAAGAATTACATCAAATGGATACCATATGAGGGAGAACGAATGCTAACAACTCAGGGGTAGAGAGTTGCAACACTGCCTGCGCACACACATAGATATGCCTACTAAAAGAAAACAAACAAGCAAGCAAGGGGGTTGCTTAAGCAAGGGTCTTGCTTATCACAACTCCAGCACTTAGTGCTCACTTTACATGAGCTAAAACTCCAAGAAGATGGCCCAAAAGAAGTCGGGATACATGCTCCTTTTATAGTGAGAGGTGTGCCCCTAAAATCTAGGAACTACCTTTCCAAATCAGCCTCCTAACTTGGAGGAATTAGTTGAGATGACTTGGGGAGTGGTTGAGTGACTTTTCTTGATGGAATCTCGTGGCTTTTGGCTTCCTTTGATTGCTCCACATGTCCATAAAAGATTCCCCACGAATTTTTGGCTTGAAGCTTGATTTTTAACAATTCCTTGTCCCCAGTGATATCTGCTTTGTCCGTCTTTGTCATTGGAAATACCTATCCCCTTCTATAGAATCTTTTCTCCTTCCTCGAGATGGAGTAGTGGATTCAATAGCTGCTAATTATGAAACTAACAAAGAAACTAAGCTTCGATTCACTCACAGAAAGGCTTAGCTTCAATGCCTCTAACTTGTTTAGCTTAGCTCCCATCAATTCACCCTTTGCCTTGCCCCGCAGCTCCTATGGCAAACTTTGCACCTTGATTGAGGCGTATTAGCATTTACTAACAGTGAACATTTATGCTAATATGTGTTGTTTTTGGCTATGCTAATATGTTAGGCAACGTGCTATGCGAGCGAACATGTGTTGTAAACATTACAGTATTAGCCTCGTTTATGTTTACAACACGTAAACTATCGCTCCTAATTGTTTAAGCATTTACTGATAGGTATTAGTGCATTTAGCGATAGGTACTAGTGCTAAAGAAAACTGAAAACATTTACTTATGGTGCTAAAGAAAACCATAAAGGTATTAGGGCTATGCTTAGCTCCTTTAGGTTAAGAGAAAACGTTTAAGCAACACCATAATGGTCTTCCCTTTGGGCGGGCCTTTTAGGGGCTTTTCCTAAAGGTGCTAAAGTTGTTAGGGAAGCGGAAACAGTTTCGGCTAAATGCTTAAGGTATTATGCTTAAGAAAGACCTTAATGGCTCGTAGTGCTCCTTTACTTTAGGTTAAGCTAATACCACAAAGGGGCAAAGCGGTAAAGTCCCGTTAGGCTTAAACAAAGACCATGTCCCGAAGGGTTAATATTACCATTCAATCAAGAAGGCTTAAGCAATTACGCTTTAGCCAATAGGTATTAGCTTAACCTAAAGGTTTTGCTTAATAATACCATGAAGTAAAGGGCAAGCCGGAGGGAAGACCATGTTGGTCTTGAGTGCACCTAGCCATGTAGGCACTAAAGAGACCATGTTAGTCTTGTCTTGCACTAAAGAGACCATGTTGGTCCGGGAATGCTACAGCGTATTAGCTTAACCTAAAGTTAAGTGTTTCGCTTAAACATTTAGGAGTGATAGTTTATCGATTCCCATACCGATATTAGCTTAAGCCTAAAGGTCCGAAGGGGCGAAGCCATTAAGTCAAGAAGGGCTCCATGACAGTTAGGGAATCGTGCTAAAGAAACCCTAAAGTAAATGGTTAGGCATAGCATTTACCTATATGGTAGGCTAAAGAAAACTAATGCTTATGCAAGACAAGACAAGACCAGAATGGTGTATCTTAAACAAGAACAACATGGTCTTCCTTCTCAGCCAACATTGTTTGCCCAAAAACTTCATGGTAATAGCTTTGCCCCTTCTTGACTTTATGTCTCTTTAGCTCAAGACCTTAATGGTCTTCCCTCCGAGCCTTTACTTTATGGTAATAGCTTAAGCAAGAACTTAATGGTGTAGTTGTAGCCTAAAAGTTAAGCTATTATGTTGTAGCCTATTGGATTTCTTTAGCAGGCTACACGGCTTAAGCCCACATGGTGTAATTAAGATTCATTGTAGCCTACATGGTCTCACTGTAGCATGGTCTTCCCTCCGCTTTATGGTCTTGCTTAGCGCAAGACAAGACCATGTTGGTCTTCCCTTCTTGACTGAATGGTCTCTTTAGTGCCTACATGGTCTTCCTTCCGGGCCAACATGGTTTTGTAAACTCCCTAATACCTAAAGTTAAACTTTAGCTCGTTTACAAAACCATAAGGTGTGCTTGGTTTATTGTGTAGTGAAACATTTTCTTTAGTGTAAACCATTTTCTTTAGCTCCATAGGTAAACATAGTTGTTGCGCACCTTTGGGCCTAAAGTAAATGGTTTTGGGTTAGTTTATTGTAAAGGAGCGAAGCTAATACCTACCGGTCCTAACAGTTTCCTTTAGCTCTAATACCTTATGGAGTTAAAGTTTGCCGGGTAGGTAAACATTTTCTTTAGCTCTGAGATCTTTACAGGTTTCTTTAGCACAAATCGTTTCCGAAACCGAAACCGTTTTTGTTTCCCATTACGAAAACTAATGCACGTACCACGTATCATCAAGAGAATGGTCCATAATGACATGGAACCCATGCAACCCGATAGCTAAATAAAAAGTAAACCCATAGATACCATCAGAGATGATAAAAAGTGCTTCATAGTAATCCATTCCTTAAAACCCAATGAAGACTAAAGCCAACCAAATGATAGCTACTAGAACGTGAATTGCTTGTTATTTTAACCTTGTGAGTATGGCATAATGAGCCCAAGTCACAGCAGCTCCAAAGAGAAGAAGAATTAGGGTATTTAGAAAAGGGATTCCCTAGGGATTTAACACTTCAATTCCTTGGGGGGGCCAAATAGCTCCAATCTCTACCGCGGGTGCCAAAGAGGAATGAAAAAAGGCCCAAAAAAGGCTAAAGAGAACATAACCTCCGAGACTATGGACAAGAAAAAACCATAGCAAAGCCCTACTTATACCGCTTTGGTGTGATTTCATTCATAAGTAGATTCACATGTAACATCATGCCACCATATGAACATGGTATATAAGATTAATACTAAGCCCAAGGTAAGGTGTGCTCTATCTCCTGTAAATGAATGCATATACATAACAGCACCAATAGTGCTGGCTAGGGCTCCAAGTCAACCTAACAAAGGCCATGGACTTGGATCCACTAAATGATAGGGATGCTCTTGAGCAAAGAAACGGATCTCAGCTTCTAATCTTTTTTTGTTTTTTCTGTAACTAGCATTACGATTGAGATTCATGGTGTTTTTCTTCTTTTCCTCTTTGGAATGTTATCAATACGTATGCTTTTGTGTTGTGTGTGCCAGTGAATATTCCTTAAGTTAAGCAAAAGGAGTATCCATGGGAAAGTTACTTAAAACCTTAAGCTTGCCAAGGACTAGCCAAATCAGAATAGCGAAATTCTTGAGCCATTTATATTAGTTCATAAACTACACATTTTTCTAAATCATCATAACATTATGTATCCACTTAAAGGAAAGTCTTTCCTTAATGGGTGACCTTCGAATCCATAATCAGATTAAGATACGGTGTAACTCGTGATAATTGCAAAAACGGACTCCAGACATGTCCCACACTTCTCGCTCCCACTCGCTTGTTGATGGAGATATATTGATTACCGAACTTACAATAGTGATCTTGTTTACACCAATTTTGAAACGAATGCATGAGTTATATTGAGTGGTTGGTAATTAATAGAGAACTCGGAGTCTTTGTTCTTGGAAAGGGCAATCCAATCTGCAAATATCAATCAAAACATCGAAACAGGTATTGTTATGGCACCTAAAAAATAACAATATTTCATACAGATGATCTAGAGTTACATAGAATGTGCTTTCTTGTTTCTTTGCTTCAACTCTATGTATCCATTCGGGAACCAATAGAACGATAGCAAATGATTCAAGCAGCTTGCATGTCATGATAAATAAGTGTTGTTTCGAGGTTGGTTCTTCCGACATTGGTTCTTAATAATCATGGCTGCTATTCTGTTTCTTTCAACTTTGTGAATAGAAGGGTGCACCTATCTCCCTTGCCAAGTCAAGCAACTTGGTAGCTTTAGCTGGTATCATCACTCAACTCCCATATATCTCTAATCTATATTAGATTAGCTAGCCAATCTTGTTTATCGTTACAGTCAATAACACAAACTAGGAAAAAGAAAATGTAAAATAGAACAAAAAATAGGTTTAGTAAACCAGAAAGAACACGCTTTTATGGTTCTTTGCTTATATGTTGAGTTAGAAGCGTTGATGATCTCTTGGTTAGTCATTAGCCAAAGGTCTAACAATTGCAGAATGGAGGCAAGGCAGATCATCTTCCATTCCCCCAAGAATCTCCGGTCACCATACCAGTTCTCAACTTAATGACAGAGTAGTAGATGATCCTTTCGAGGAAGTTTGGCTCATGACCGGGCTTGTACTAGAATGTTTCACATAGGAAGAGTATATCCTTTTAACATGAGCATAGAAAAACTACTGCCAACCGCTCAACCCCAAGGCAGAAGAGGTGAAGCCTCGAAGCTAATACGTGTTGTAAACGTAGAAGAGACATAAAGGTGCTATGCAAGCGGTTCATCGAAGCAAGCCGAGAGCACAGTTAGCCCAAAAACTAATGTAGAAGCTAATACCATTAAGTAAACTCTTAGAGTTTACCAGGTGGTAGTGGTAGAAAACATTTACAACACTATCGCTCCATACAGTATTAGCTTTCCACCTAGCTAAAGAAAATGTTTCCCATGTTTTCTTTAGCTCCATAAGGTATTAGGCATTATCGCTTTGCCCCATAAGATGCTAAAGAGCTAATACCTATACCTTTATGGTATTGGCCCGTTTACTAACAGTATTAGCCCATTTACTAATGGTATTAACCTATTTACTAATGGTATTAGCCCGTTTACTAACGGTATCGGCTTAACCCTTCAGGTCTTAAGTAAATGGGCTAAAACTATAATGGTAAACATCGGTATTAGCTTCTACATTTTCTAAAAACCAAAAACTTTAATGTATTAGCTTAAACGTTTACTATTAGTTTTCTGTTTACTTTTAGTTTTCTGTTTACTGTTTGTTTTCGCTTCAACTCTGTAGATTGTTGGGGTTGGATTTGTGTCCGCAGTTTCACTTAGCTTCGCCCCTTGTTGAGCTTAGCTTCTAACAAGTTGAGCTTAGCTTCACACCTGGGTTGTTGGTGGTGACCCCGTGTAGGGTCCGGGCTTGTTGGTGGGGTTGGGCGGTCCATAGGAATCAAGTCCTGGGGGACAGAGAATCAGTAAGGCACGTTCTATTTGAGACATAATAGGTGTAAGACAATAGTTACGCAATATAACACAGGAGCAATAGCAGAGAAGATAACAGATATAGGAGAATCTCAACAATTTTCTACTAGCAGCAAGTACAAAGATGATGGCGTTGTCCACCCGTGCGCTCTCAAGGTAGAGCTTAAATGGTGATCTAGACAACTCTAGATAGGGAGATACAAGGTAGAGGTATGCTGGCTCAACTCAATGTCTTAGGTAGTGCAGAAGTCATGTATATATAGGATCATGGGTGGCCTGCCATGGACGGCTATACATGGGCGGTAGGGCGTGGGCGGCCACCGCCCGCGTAATTGCCATACACGGCTTAGACTGGTTGAACCGACCTAACAAATATAAATGATTTCTGACTCCGACAGGGAATATTCCATGGAATATTCCCTTTACCGTCGCGCCGGGGGCGCTGCCCCCGGACCCCCACCAGGGGGCCCGCTGGCCCCCTGGGACCCCCCAGCCAGGGGGCCCGCTGGCCCCCTTGGACCCCCTAGCCGGGGCTGCTCACCGCTGCCCCGGACCCCACAATTGGGGACCCTGGTAACTCCCTTTCCTTATAATATCTTACATGGTCCAATATGACCTTCATCCAACATTCAAGTTGGGATTCCCATCAATTGGGTAATGCACGCTTGGCTTCTCCTCATAAAGGGGGCCTTACAAAATGTGCATACAATCATGAGGGGTAGACATTGATCATACTCTAACAATAGGGGCTAAGGAAAATTGTTAGGTTTTTGTTTCCCTAATAGTTGAAATTTCTTCAAAAGTATGAAAAGCTAGAGGACTTTTGACCATCCATACAAATATGGTTGAATTCTATTCACCAGTCTGAGGACTTGGAGCACACCTGTTCCCACCGCTTGAAGTTTTGAAAACTACTATGAAAAAACAAGGGATCCCCGATACAAGAACATAAAGGTTGAAACTACTTAAGGCATTCCATCCAATGTAAGCATCTGGATAATCAGGGATGCGACATAGCATACACAAAAAACCTAGGAAATGTGTGAGAGAGAAAGTCAGATTCTCTCCAAAGAGAGTAATCCGAAGATGAATTTAACCCAAAGTCTCTAGGTATTAAAGACCAGGCATTTTACCTATCCGATAGTGGAACCCTACAAATAGGGCAAAAATAGCTCCCATAAAAGATGCATGATAGAAATATGCAACCATGTAGTAGGTATCGTATGGAACAATGTCTATCCTAGAATTAGCAAAGACTATACCAGGAGGTCCTCCTATAGTAAACGAAAAGATAAACCCTACTGCAAATGACATGATTGTTTTATATTCTATCGAGCCTCCCCACATGATGACAATCTAACTAGGAACCTTGATTTCGGTAAGCACGGCGATAGTCATGATGGCCACCATAAAGTAGGCACATGTATCCACGTCTAAGCATGTGGTGAGCGTATAATAAGCCCGAATAGTAAATCTGAGAACTCCAATACTGATCATGGCTTACACCATGGTTGAATAATCAAAGATAGGTTTTCTAAAGAAAGTGGAGACAATGTAGCTAATGATACCAAGTCCTGACAGAATAGGGGTATGAACCTCTAGATAACCAGGGAGCCAAGGAGGATGCTAGTATGAGATAGGGTCCCCTCCTCGTGCTTGGTCAAAAGAGGTGATATTAGAGTTTCAATCAGTCGATGACATGGTAGTTGCACCCACCAACATGGGAGGGGATGGTAAAAGTAGGAATGCTATCACTGAAATGAAGCAAACAGATAGGAGTAATCTATACATGGTCATTCCATGCCCGCGCATGTTAAGGATAATGGTTATAAAATTAATGAAGCCTAAAATAAATACAACACCTGATAGGTGGGGACTGAAAATGGCTAAATCAATAGCTCCTCCGCAATAACTGGTTATACTACTCAAAGTGGGATAGCACATGTGTGTGTGAAAGAAATAGCATCAGCTACTAACTGCTCACTTCTGCATGCTATATGCCATATGTCTCCGTATGGATCGGATTGTACTTTTATCCATCACCCTATCACAAAGCTCTTCTTTCCTCTTCCCTAGAGGAGGTTTATTCAAACTAATTAAAGCCCGAATGTTTACTTAATATTTTCTATCTACGTTTACGTTTACGGTTTTCTTTGGCCCCTGATTAGCTTTATTCCGCAAGTTTCCGGCATGCATCTCCCATGCCAAAGAACACGCTTCCAAAGAGAGAGCGTAGTTCCCCCAAATACATAAAGAAGCTAGATCTTTCTTGCCAACGCCCATGCATCAACTCGCATTGACAAACCCATTTACCTAAGGTAGAAGCTAATACATGTTGTTTTCAATTAAGTGTTTACGTTTACTTTAGGCATTATGTGAGTGCACCAATTGGTGCATGGTATTAGCTTGAACCTTTAGGTCCTTAAAACAGAAGGAAATACATGTTGTAAACATTAAACGCTTCATATTGGCCTTTTAGGGAGAAGCTAATACCATTAATAAATGGTTAAGCTAATACATAAAGGCTACAACAGGTTAGTTTACAATTAGTAAACAATTAAGCTAATACATATACCTATCGTAAAGTTTATTTAGGCTAATTTTTTTTAGCTCGATAGGGAAAGTAAAGAAAATTGGTTTTGCGCTTAGCTAATACCCTTAAATGTTAGAAAGTTTACCGTTAGGTAAATGTAAACTATTACTTAACTGTTTACTAATAGTAAACTTTAGCACCTTAACTGTATAGGTTAAGCTATTACACTTAAGCAAGACCTTAATGGTCTTCCCTCTAGGCCAACATGGTGTAGCATTTACCAAAACCTTTTAGGGGCTTTTCAGGTGCTAAAGTTTCCTATTGGTGCTTTAGTTTCCTATTGGTGCTAAAGAAAATCTATTAGGAAACAAAAAGGGTTTCAGTTTCTAAAGAAAATGTTTCCCATTCACTTTAGCTCCTAAAAGGCTTGAGCTATTACCATTCAGTCAAGAAGGCTTAAGCGATTATGCTTTAGCCAATAGGTATTAGCTTAACCATGTTGGTCTTGCTTAATATACCATGAAGGCTTAAGCTACACCATGTAGGCTATAGCGAATGCTTAAGCATATTAACTTCACCTAAAAGAAAGGGGTTCTCGAAATCGAAACCATTCCCTGCAAAACAAATTGCGAAGCTTCATCGCAGAGTTAGCAGCTAAGCAAAGCTTGTTTGTTTAAAATTGCATGTGCAATGGACATTTTCATTCTCTAAGAAGCTTTCACCTTCTCACAAGCTCCCATGGATATTAAGAACAGACCTCTTCACAAAAAATAGAACAAGAATAAAAGAAAGCAGAACGAGCTTTTTTGGTTAATTATTCCCTAGTGTGATGTATTAGTCCTAAGCAATATCTGCAGAATGACCCGTGCAACTAAACTAATGATGCAAACTTTAAGCTGGATGGAGCAGACAGCAAAAAAAGAGATCATCGCAATCTTTCCTTGCCTACCAATAGCTGGGATGTTCAGCCAAATCTCAGGCCTTGATATAAAGGATGGGGTGGCTATCTTCCCGCAAAAGCAAAAGCCCCGGATTAATGTAGTATGAACAATGATTGAGTGTAAGTAAGCCTCATTGCCTGACAATCGATGGTGCTGACCGTGCGGGACTCATTATCGTAATACGAGAGGGAGTAGGGTAGTGACAACTTGGGGATTGTCATTGAGCATCCCTTGTCACCCGAGAGAAGTAAGTTATCGATGGCTCTTCTCTTCCAAGACGGACCATCTATGCTTCCAGCATCCCCCACGAAGTGTAGCTCACGTCCAAGATCCGGTTGGGGAACGGGGCAATGCCCATAAGCTCAGGAAATGGAAGGCCTGCCAGGTTGTATGCTCCTAGAAGTAGGATTCTTCACCAAGCTCCAAGGCTGACATGGGGACCTATTACCCTTAAGGAGTGTAGGTGATAGCAATTCATACGATACATAAAGTCTTCAAACTCAAAATACCATCTTAACTGTCTCTGTCTGCAATTTAGAGTGAACTCATACCATAGCTAAAAATGCATACCATAGCTAAATACGGTACGGAGACACTAGCATGATGGGAAGATCCACATGAGATCATTAGTCCCATGTACGGTTCAGGAGCCAAGCTTATGCAGTAATGTCAAAGCTTATGGTAATTGCATAATTCCAGTTCCACTTTACAATGTGAAGGTGCTCTATAATCTTTGGTGAAGCTATTATGATACAGAAATAAAAGGCATGATGGAAACAAGGGGTTAATCAAACTGTTACGCTCCTAGAATATGATCTTGGTGAATACAAGACTGAAAACTCTTGTAATCCTTTTAAAACATGAAGTGACAACTCTTCATGAACTAGGACTAATTTTGCCAAATCCGTGTACCTCGAGAATTCTTTTGTCAAACCCATTGAACAAGAAAATAGTTTGGAGTGAGCTAACCAAGATTTGGTGTGATCGTGACAAAGTAAAAGGTTTAATTTTCAATTTAATTAAGGGTGGTTATGTTGTAGTTATCGCAAGGTTGTAGCTCCCCTTCTCAGAAGTCCCCTTTGCAAATGCAATAGGATTAAGAAGAAGAAGTTCCACCTTTCAAAAAAGAAATTTGGCAGAGGTAGGTTGATTGGGAACAAAAGTGGAAGTAAAAATTTTGAGAACAAGGCGCGAAGTGTTTATCGGTTAGGTTTTCCGTGAAGCATTCGCAAAAGCAGAAATAGGACATCCAGTAGGAGTAGGACATCCAAAATTCCAAGAAGGAATATAAGAAGGCGTGATATTGTGGTAAAAGAACTTCGTGTTACAGTACAGGTTTCGACAAGGAAAAAAGCACCATAAAAGCCACCAGCAAGCATCTAGGCATGTTTCTTTTGTGGAATGAATAAAAAACACTAAGAAATAATTCATTTACATGAGTAAGAAACTGACGTATTTCCACTGGTCACTTCTGTTTCGTATATTAGTTATTTTGTATGCCTTGTATAGGTCTCCCCGAATCAGCATCAAGAGGTTCTTCAATAGGCATAAACAAGTCGTATCGATAGCTGGTCAATCAAGATGAACTCAAGGCAGGCCATTAGGTGCGAAGCATTGCTCAACAAGTTAGAAGCATCGAAGCGTTTTATTTCCACCTAAGCCCTCAATGACTAATTACTGTTTTGTTGAAAATATTTACTCTTACTAGACTTTAGATCATTTCGGGTGGCCAGCCAGGCTCAATCACCCCCAACCAATGCGGAAAGCTGGCTAGGTATCATAATGGCAATGTATTGGACTGCAAATCTTGGAATGATGATTCGACTCCTTCCTTAGCGTATTCTTTTTCTTTCATTAAGAACAAGAACCAAAAACTAAACGTCCGAGCTTAAGCAAGACAAGACCAACATCGTTCGCCCAAAAATAGTAATAGCTTTGCCCCTTCACCTTAATGTTCTCTTTAGTGCAAGAAGGGACCATTCTGGTCTTCCCTTCATATGCCCTTTACAACATGGTTAAGCTAATACCTAAAGGCTAAAGCTACACCATTAAGGTCTTGCACTATTGCTAGTTCTAGGGGTCTAATTATCACAAGAACTACCAGTCTTAGTGGTTGCAGTCCCGATCCTACACCTGATTGTGGTCTTGCCCTAATGGGTGGCATATTCATATTACCCATTCCTGAATTAGTGTGGTTGTGGGGGTTCATTCTTGGCATAGCAGATTGAACGTTTTTTGAGGTAGTTGACAGTTCTCAAGGAGGGAATACAGGCAACCCCATGTATTTTAGCAAATACCTATCAACTTTTTCTACCGGCCAATATCTCCTTTGATTTTGGTTTAGGTAGGTAACTCTAGATGCATCCTCTAGATTATTTAGCTCATATATAATTACTGGGTTTACCCCTTCTTCTAGTGTAGGTGAGTTGGTTTGTAAAAGTAGGTTTGATCCATGAATCAAATACACATCCATCAAGTAATCATCTTGAGGTATTAGGTCCCCTCTATAGACTTGGGTCACTACGGACTTGCCCCTTGGGGTATTCATAGTGTCTCTGTTGTGTTGGAGATAGACGTCTGCGGAAGCACGCTGTTGGAAGCAGTCAGAGGCACAGACGACGCGGAAGCATGTAAAGACGGAGCAGGGAGCCAGTCGGATGATTTTTTCAAACAAATATATTTCTTCTTATTTCTTCAAACACCCAACAGTGATTTTCATCACTCTTGTAACATATGTAATATAGACAAAACCACATTTTGTAATTCATAGCTCCATTTTGTGCAAGCCGAGGAGTCCTCGAGCTTGAGGAGCTTAGGTAGAATGCACGTACCAATTTTCGTTATTTTTAGATACCGTTTACCCTTCCAAATAGCATCTAGGACCTATTTTTTAACTAGGCCGGTCACTAGATGTGAAACCGGTCAAAACTAGTCTAGAAACTATAAAAAGAGCTAGAGAGCTCATTTTTGAGGTTAGCTTGTTTGAGATTAGAGTTCTTTTGAGCTTGTAAGAGTGTTCTTGAGTAATAGAGCTAATTTCCCACCTTCCATTGTGTCTTGCTTGTCTCTTCATTGTGTGTGTGTATGTGTGTGTGCATCTTTGTGCTTCTCACCTTCACTCTCACATCATCTCACGTTCACGATCTTCATATCACTCCTACCTCTCCCACGGATTGACATTAAGGAGGTGAAGCTTCTTAACGTGGTTCTCACCATTGTGCTAGAGCAACACCAAATTTGGCGCCGTTGCCGGGGATCGAGTCTAGGACGAATGTGTGATGGTAAGAGTATAGCAAGAAGTGGCGTTGGAAGGTAAAAATTTCAGTTTTTGTTGTTGTTTTTACTTAGTTGTTAGTGTTTTTCACCTTCCCCACACTCCATCTTCATCATCGCATCATCATCTCCATTTCCAAAAAAATCAGAAAATTCACCATATCCACCCATTCACCTCATTTCCCCTCATTTGTGCATGCGAGAGAGCGAGAGAGAAATTTTGTGCTTGTGTGCGCTTGTGTTTTCTTGAGTTTTCTTGCAGGTACAGAGCTTCAGAGCATCAGGAAAGCTTCCAAAAGGTTTAGCAAAGGCAATCAAAGGCAAGCAAGCAAGGCAGTGAAGACAGCAGAGCTTGGGAAGCACGGCTTCTTGGGCAACAGGGCATCAAAGCAACCAGAAAAGCCGACTCGAGGTTGGAAGATTACTCAACCCCCTCAGTCAATTCTTAGTTTAGGTTAAACGGTAGTTGTGGATTTAAGACGATAGAAACGCCTCAAGTTCAAGATACCTAACTCTTTTAAGTTCAAGACTAAAGATAAAGGTGTGTGACAAAAACCTAAAGGAAAGAACATAAGTCTGACGGAACGAGAACTCAAAATCATCACGGAAAGTCGAATTCCTGACGCATATATTAAGACAAGAATCCAAAGAAAATTAAAAAAGAATTAAGAAAGTGATAACAAAGGACCATTGACGATCTAAGTGTGTAATTGAGTGAGCAAGGAAGGAAATTAATGAACCTTAGATCAGGCAAACATATAGGTAAGTCGGACCGAAGAAGCCTTAGATCATCAGAGGCAAGTGTGAGAACTACCGCTCGATCTTGGGCTCAGCAATTGAATAGTAGTTATCCCTACGAGTTGAGCTCAGAATCAAGTGAATCAGAAATGGCATTTAGTGCAGACAGACCAGAAGGAGGGTCTCATGTAGCATACCTAGAAAAACCAGAAGGACCCTATAGAACGCAACTAGAGTTTCTCCGAACCAACCGATTAGGTGCTCGCATCTATGAGGATGGTTTGCAAAGGCAAGTGGTGCAACTGCACAACCCCGATCAACCCATTGGATTGGAAAGACTAGTGGTGAAATTCGAGAGAGACGCTTACATAGACAAAGAAGGAACCATGTACATTCTAAGTACGCAGCCAAATGATACTAATGAGTTTGGCACAATCCAAATAGAGACGGAAGCGAAATTTCAAGGAAAAGAACCGTTAGAAGAACCTAGAACACCTAGAGGGAAATCTGTATTAACAAGAATACTCATCCCAGAATGGATCCCTCAAGATAACAGGAGCACCGAGTTGTTTGTAAATAAAGAGACAGATGAAGCCTTTTGGAGGTACAGAAAAGAACACCCTGGTGAGATAGGCATCATTACAATTTATGAATTCAAGGACCCAGATACACCTGGAAAGGTTGTATACCTGGATGAGACTTCAGAAAGAGTCTTCGTGGTGCCTGAGCGCGCTAAAAACACATACACATGGAGAGGTGAATTGATATTCCCTCCAACTAGAACGAACATGAATACAAGTCAACAAGGGGCAGGAACCTCCTCAGCCCATGGAAATCAAAGAGAAGGAAATAAAGAGAGGATTGGACTCCACCCTTCAAGGCCTGCAAATTTCGCTGTTACTTTGGCAGATCAGAGCAAAGTAAGGCCCTTGGGAGTGATCCCAAAAGTTCCACTTGAAGTACAAGGTAATCTATTCATTCTGGATTTTGTGGTTTTAAGATTGCCCCAGGTTGAAGGAGGATTTCCCCTCTTAATTTGAAGACCATGGCTGAGACATGCAAGTGTCATTCATGATTGGGGCAAGGAAACTATGTGGGTACAAAAGAAAGGGCAAGAGCTGACACAGATTCATTTGGAAGAAGGCCCATATAATCAAGGAAACACCAGCATGATGCAAATAGTTGGCATTTGCATGGAACGAGAATCAGAGGACCAACCCCAAATAGATTTTGAGGAAGAAGAGGATATTCTAAATTGGCTGCAAGCAGGCAACTCTTCCTCTTTTTTTGGAATTTTTCTTAATAATTCTTGCATGACTGAAGGTTATGATGAAGACGAGGAAAAAGTCCAGGTTGATGGATTGGGAGAGCCCATCACAAACCACAGAAGGGGTAGGAAGACACCCCTCAAATACAACTTGGAGGAGGATATGACAACTACAGATAAGGAAGTTACCAAGGCTAAAGGCAAGGTAAAAGATTCTAGTGAAGAGTGTTCTCTCCCAATTCAAGAAATACCGGCAGGATGGATGCAGGACAAGGAGGAACACATTGAAATCCGAAATACCCCTGCTTATGAAGCAATGCATGAAAAGCTAGTGGAAGAAGACAAAGATGGAGATGAGCATGAAGATAATATGATAGAGAGAAATCCTGTCAAAGAAATACAATTAGGCACTCAAGACAATAATCGGCCAGTTTTGGTGGCCACTTGGTTGTGGAACCACCCAGGGCTCCTTGAAAAGGTAAGATCATTCTTGACCCATTATACAGATATTTTTGGCTGGCATTATAAAGACTTAGAAGGAGTGCCTGCCAATTATGGAGAGCATAGAATTCCTCTGGTTGAGGGAGCCAAACCAATACGAGGGAAGAGTTATAGACTCAACCCAAAATATGCCGAAGCTGTTTATGTAGAAATACAAAAGATGGAGGATGCAGGAATCATTATTCCTGTGGAACACTCAGAGTGGCTATCACATATGGTTATAGTGCCAAAGAAGAATACCAATAAAATCAGAATTTGTGTTGACTTTAGAGCACTCAACAAGGTGACAATCCCAGATGGATTCCCAATGCCATTTGCAGAGCAGGTCATTGACGAAGTGGCTGGACATGCATTATATAGCTTTATGGATGGCTTCAGTGGCTACAATCAAATATCAATACACCCAGAGGATCATGAAAAGATTGCTTTTATCACACCTTGGGGAACATATGTGTATGTAAAAATGCCATTTGGGCTCAGAAATGCTCCAGCCACCTTTAACAGAACAGTCAACCTGATTTTTGGCCCCCTATTGCTGGAATCACTTAGAATCTTCATGGATGACTTCTCTTCGTTTTCAGGTTCTCACAAGGAAACTCCTTTAGATTGTTTGGACCATCACTTGAGACAGCTGCAGAATGTTTTCAAGAGATGCAGGGAGACTAAGCTAAAGCTCAAACCAAACAAATGTCATTTCCTTGTGATAGAAGGAACTCTCTTAGGACATGTGGTGTTGGCTAAAGGTATGGCCCCAGATCCTGACAAAATCATTTCTATATTAAAGTTGCCTAAACCTAAATCTCCTAAAGAGATTCTGAGTTTCTTGGGGCATACTGGATACCATAGAAGGTTTATAAAAATGTATGCAGAGATAGCGAGACCACTGGCTAGACTTACAGGTAAGGAAATTCCTTTTAAATGGGAAGAAGAGGAGGAAAAAGCATATCAAACATTACGGTCAAGGTTAGTTTTGCTCCCATTTTGATCACACTTGAGTGGTCAAAAATCTTTCATATACATGTAGATGCCAGTGCCTATGCAGTGGGGGTAGTTTTGACCCAACCCAGTGAAGATTTTAAGGTGGACAGACCAATTCAATATGCCAGTAGAATCTTGACCAAGGCTGAAAGGAATTACAGTACTACAGAAAGGGAAGCCCTAGCCATGGTTTTTGCTGTCCAAAAATTTCATCATTACTTACTAGGAGTAAAATTTATTATTATAACAAATCACCAACCACTAAAATACTTGCTCAACAAACCACAAGCCACTGGTAGAATATGGAGGTGGTTATTTCTGTTCCAAGAGTTTGATTTTTCTGTAGTCGACAGACCAGGTAAAGAAAATGTTATGGCGGATCACCTATCCAGAATCAATATGATGGATCAAGCTAGTGGAATCAATGATGATTTTCCAGATGCTCATCTATTCGCTGTACAAGCTCAAGGTTGGTATTATGATATCAAGAATTTCATTAAAACTGGTGTGTATCCAGAAAAGGCTAGTGCTGTGCAAAGGAAGAGACTGCTAATCAAGAGTAGACCGTATACCTTCATTGAAGATAAATTATATAGACAGGGAAAGGATGACAGGTTTAGGAAGTGCTTGAAAGAAGAAGAAGTGAGAGAAGTACTTCAATCTGCACATGAAGGAACAGGTGGTGGGCACCTTCCAGGGCATATTATGAGTCAGAGGATACTAGATGCTGGTCTATGGTGGCCTACACTATTTAAGGATGCAGATGAATGGGGAAAGGCATGTGACGTTTGTCAGAGGTGTGGACCTAAGCCAATAAAGCAGAGGCATAACCCCTTGATTGTTTCCACTTCCTAGCAACCATTTGAGAAGTGGGGGATAGATTTTGTAGGGCCCATCTACCCTCCGTCGATTCCAAAAAGAGAGAAATATCTCTTGATAGGTACATATTATGCGACAAAGTGGGCTTAAGCTATTGCCTCCCCCGACTGCACTGCCCAAACTGTTGCTGATTTCATTTACAGTAGCATCATTTGCAAGTTTGGATGTCCACTTGAAATTTGTACAGACCAGGGTACTCATTTTGTGAATAAGGTACTACAAGAAATTTTCATCAGGTATAGAATCCTACATAGGAACTCTTGTGCCTACTATCCAAGAGCCAATGGACAGGCTGAATCAACCAATAAGGTATTAATTGCCATGTTAAGGAAGGAATGTATGTTACAGCCTACTTCCTGGGGCATTGCTTATCAAGGTACCCTATGGGCATACAATTTGTCTACTAGCAACAAAACAATTGATAGAGACTCAGATGAAGAGGAAGAAGGCACATGATAGACATCTGTGGAACAACAACATAGAGCCATGCATGTTAGTCCTTCTCCATAGACCTCATCTTCAAACACAAGTGAGAGGAAAATGACTTCCACACTAGGAAGGACCTTATCGAGTCAAAACAATGCTGAATTGGGGTGCTCTGGAGTTAGAGACGCTGAAAGGAGAGGCCTTGCCACTGGTCAACATATCAAGGCTCAAGGTCTATCATCAACACACTTGAAGAAGTATAGATCACCTGGAAGTGCAAAATCTGTCCAGGTTGTACATAGCTTTCTCATCTCATTTTGCTCAGTTTTAGTAGTTTTCTTTATCAAATTCATGCTTGTTCCTTGAGTTTTAGCAAACCTAGAAGGCATTTCATAACCTCTACAAAAGTAGAATTTCTCGGTATTTTTGGGAATTTTTCCAGCCTTTTTTAACAATTTTCTAGCATTTTTAATCCTTTTCCGATTTCATTTTCTTGACAAATAGGAGGAATAAAGGAAGCTCTCTGTGGTTTGAGGAAGCAAATTAAGCCTAGCCCTGTAGATAATTCTATGAGAAATTTTTTAGATTTTTTTGGCAATTTTTTGGCATTTTTTTCCAATTTTCTTTATTTTTGGATATATTTTCAAAAAAAAAGGCGATCTTGGAATTTTCGGGTTGAGGGTGTTAAAATAAAAAAATAAAATAAAATAAAAAAAGAAAAATCCCCCCCCCCCTTTCCCCCCCCCCTTCCCCCCCCTTCCCCCCCCTCCTCCCCCCCCCCTCCCCCCCCCCATCTGACACATCCCCCCCCCCCCCCCCCCCCCCCCCCCCCCACGGTTCTGACAACCCCCTTCCCCCCCATTATTTTTAAAATTTTATTTTTTCTTTTTTATTTTATTTTATTTTATTTTAAATTTTTATTTTTTATTAGTTTTATTTTAGTATATTTTTGATTTATTTAGTTTAATTATTTTTTTCTTATTTATATATCATTGAGATGTGGCAACGCGGCTGGTTTTTTTCAAAAAAAAACAAAAACAAGAAAAAATATATAATAATAATAATTATATATATATATATATATATATATATATATATATATATATATATATATATATATATATATATATATATATATATATATATATATATATATATATATATATATATATATATATATATATATATATATATATATATATATATATATATATATATATATATATATATATATATATATTTAATGGGTCAACCCTTTTGGCTCTGGATCATGCCTCGGATGGCCATTTTTTTCAAAACTGGAGACATTTTCATGTATTTTGGCACCACTGGATTCATTTTTTGACTTTATTTTTCCAAATTCCAACTTTTTCTCTGACTTTTGGTCAAAACCCACAGGTTTTATGCACATTTATCACATGTTTTTATTTCACCACATTGTCCACATGGTCTATTCTCACCTTGTCTTACATTATGTTTCATAATTTCCCATTTGCACCCTCTGTAGCCCTACTGTTTGATCATTTTTACCCTCTCCAGACCCCATGATCATACCCCCAATCCCTCCCTTTACCAATCTGCCCACCCACATCCTTAACCCTTCCGTCTCTTGCCCTCAGCCCTCCCTCCGCCTCCTTTCTACCCACCCATTGCCCCCCTTTGCTTTTCCATAAAAAATCCCACTCTTGGTTCTCCTCTGGTCTTGTTCTGGTGGAATTGGTTGCTACTCAGGTGCACTTTTCAAGATTATGCAGCTCCAGAATCATGGTGTCCTCTCTGCCCAGAGTTTTGGCTACATTAGGTGGTGGGCAACTATTGAGCCCACCAATCCCTCCCAACCCCTTCCGTCTCTTGCCCTCAGCCCTCCCTCCGCCTCCTTTCTACCCACCCATTGCCCCCCTTTGCTTTTCCATAAAAAATCCCACTCTTGGTTCTCCTCTGGTCTTGTTCTGGTGGAATTGGTTGCTACTCAGGTGCACTTTTCAAGATTATGCAGCTCCAGAATCATGGTGTCCTCTCTGCCCAGAGTTTTGGCTACATTAGGTGGTGGGCAACTATTGAGCCCATCAAAGTCATATTGGTCAAAGTCAACTGCAATCAATTTCAGATGCAATCAAAGTCAAAAGGTCAAAGTCAAACGGGTCAAAGTCAACAAAGTTAAGGTCAAAGTCAACTGGTGCAAAGTCAAAGTGCTAAGGTGCAGGTGTCAAAGTGGCCCCCCAATTAAAATTTTTGGTTTTAGTCTAAAGTCACTACAGGACAAAACAGGGAGTCGTTGGATGCCACTTGTGAAGACAATCTTGGGACATCAAAGTGAGCACCAAGATACTATTGCAGTTAGGAGCGTACGTGATCGACACACTCAAATCAAGGCAAGGACTATTCTTGGACTATTCTAGTGTAAGCAAGAGAAGCATAGTCTAAGAGGAGCAAGAGAGAGAAGTGCAAGACACACACAGAGTGCGACACAGAGAAGTGAAGTGCAAGGTGTGCATGAAGAGTGACCAAGGAAGTGTGCAGAGGAGTGCTAAGCTTGTCCCCCAAGGATCCCAAGGTCTTACTGAAGTGTGCGCGCGTTGACAGAAGGTATCCATCCCTCCCCCTTAGTGGAAGCTTGGTGCAAGGTGTGCACAAGAGCAGGCTTGTAGAAGGTGGAGGTTTAGTGCAGAGGAGGCCGGCAGCAACAAGTCCCTTGGGTATTTGGTATTTTGTAATTGAGCACTTTTGCACAGAAGCATTGGTTGTATTGTGTTTCAACCTTGTATTTGTCTTACTGTAATCAATCGACAGAGGCTTCCAATGTGTATTTTCTCTTCTGGTCTCTCCTTTTCTCCTACAAACACTCAAATCCCTTCTTGTCTAAGAATCCCCCAACAATATAAAAAGCATTTCATGGATTTCAAAGAAGCAACTCACAGTGGCATTATCTTCCACTGAGGTTGATTATAGAGATTGAACTCAAGTTACATGTGAGATAATGTAGATTAAGAATGTATTTATTAATCTAAATTTGTAGGTTGATATATATATAATATTTTTTGACAATATGAGTAGCATTCATCTAGCATGGAATCACATCTATTGTGCTATAACCAAGCATATCCAAGTGCACTATCACTTCATAAGAGAAAAGACGATCTCCAAGGAATTTTCACATCATATAGGTACCAAGGGCCAAGTTGCTAACATGTTTACAAAGTCTTTGGATGGAGTCAAGATTTCAAAGTGCAAGGGATGCATCAACATGAAGGAGCTTTGATGAAGATGAAAATTTCAAGCTTGAGGGGAAGTATTAAAAGTCAAGTTTCAAGCCAAAATGCATGGGAAGTCAATCATGGACTTTTCAACCAATGTAAACGAGCCAAGATCCATGTTATTCGATCAACAAAACTCAATCAGCCACTTCCCAAGTCATCTCAACTAAGTCCTCCAATTAAGGAGGTTGAATTTTTGGGAAAGGTGGTTCCTTTGAGTAGGCATCCATTTGGGTGAACTTGTATTTTCCTTCTATCCATTTTTCTATAAGAGAAGGCATCCATTTGAGTGAACTTTAGTTTTTTCGAAATCTCTTGGTCTCGACTACCAGTATACAAAAGCGCACAAGAGGTACTTGCATATTCTCTGAGAAAGAGCACTTTTGGTGTGTAGAGGTCAAAGAAGGGTACTTATGGAGTTCATTCATGCTTCATCATTGCATAGGGGTTGAGATAGTTCCCCCAACAATACATATACATATTAGCTACTTCTAGCACTTAATTAGCTACATGTTTCCATAACTTAGGTTTAATCTTAAGTAGCTCCTACAAAGTGAGATGACACTACACTTTAGTGTTCTTCACTACTTTTATGTTCCTTGGTAGAACTGATTCCTTGTTTCTGACCAAAGCTGTGGGATCCCTTAGGTGAATAGACTTAGACTTCCATGGAGCTATAAAGTGAGGGGATTCCTACAAGGATTTGGATTCAAATTCTAGTCGTGCACTTGACTTCTCATCTTCTTGCTCCCCTTAGGTAGAGGGAATGTCTTAAGGGAACTAATCCCAAAGTTCATCCACTACTTCAATAGGAGGATGGTTCTCACTCTCTTTGGCCCATTTCTCCTCGTGTATCTCTCTCAAGAACTGATGGGAATAATGATATATAGAGGAAGGAACTCCATCATTCATAGAATTAGGCACATAATCTTTTTGAGGGGGTAAGCTTATTCTTTGGCTTCCACTTTATTGAGCCTTTGGTGTAGCTATGGTCTTGGCTTTAGCTATCAAACCCTCTAACCTCTCCAACGATCCTTCAAAATGTAATTGTGGTGAGTTTGTCTTATTGAAAAGGTGGCTGACATCCAACATATCAAGGGCTAGTTGCACCATTTTTGCACAAAGCTTGGTCCTCTCAATCTCAAGGTCTGCCTTGGGATAAAACTTACTTAACTCTACCACATTAAGACCTTCATGAATTTGAGCCTAATAAGCCTTGAACATCATGTTCAATAGGATCTCTGAAAATTAATGCTCCTCTAGGTGGTGTTGGGATGGATAGTGAGTTTTGATGAGATGGTTGGGGTGGTGTGTGAGAATTGATGGAGAGCGTTAATCTCCAAAAGAACAAGCTATCCTTGATGTTAGAACACTTTTATATCAAGAATAACTCAAAACCTTGATCAATTTTGGAAGATCAATGCCAAACTATCAAGATTTTCACTAACTGTGAAGAGAGTCACTACTCAGAAAAGTTTGCTGCATATAACTCACTCATTGATTGACCAAATGTGTAAAGTTTTCAACAAAACTTTGTATGAGGTGTCGGCTAATGTTGCACACCTTCTCCAAGTTAAATCTTCTCAAAAGATTTTTTACATCTTGAGAAATGATCCAAACAATCTACCTATGTCTGAAACTATCCTCCTGTATAGTCGACTTTGACACCTGCAACTTCTAATGCATGGTTCTCCCAAATTACAACCTGTTTACCTATAGCCATAGATGTCTTACCTTCCAACTTAGATTTTGACTCCTCATTTGTGTAAAACTTTACACTATGCACTGCGATTTGATCAATTCTTTGACCATCGAGATTGCACCTCTTCTAGAAGATACTCATCACTTCTTCACATACAAATGTTCCTACACATAATTCTCTCAGCTTGTTTACAATTAGGCTATCAAATCTTAACCATAGAAGCATTAACTATGGAATTAGACATCTACAAAAGGATTCCTGAAATGATCAAACACAAAAGAAGAACACAACAAAATATCGGGTGCAACTTTTTCTTCTACTCAAAAAATTTACATTTGAATGATGAGAGAGATCCGCTTCACTTCTAAAGTGTCTAATGACTCTTACAACTTCTAATTCTTCTCATCTCATGCTCTCGTATACTTGCCCCAGCTTTTACCTATATATATAGGCATATATGTACAAGCTCATGACCATAACAAAAGTATAAGTGAGCTAGTTACAAGTTTAATGTACATATGTATACAAGTCTACATTTCTTGAATATGCACTATCTTCATACTTCATTTGTTGATCTTTTCTTCATCCTTTGACTTCAAGTCTTTATCTAAACCATTTATTCATGGTTGTCATGCACAAACACCTCCCCCTCAATCATCAATTGAGGTTTTCTCTATCTTCTTCATACATGCCATGTCTTTGAATCTCTGTAGCGGTCCATCCAAGCTTTTGGTTAGCATATCTGCAATCTGATCTTTTGTTGAAGTATGTATGACTTCAATCACCTTCTCTCTTAAGAAGTGATACTGAATCTCAATATGTTTAGTCTTGGCATGAAAAACATGATTAGCAGCTAGATACAATGAACTCATATTATCTCCGTGAATAGTGGGTGTACTCTGAATGATGTCAAAACTCTTCATGAGAGTCTTCAACCATATGACCTCCTTTGCAACTTCAACCATACCTTTATAATCTTCCTCTGTAGATGATAAAGCAACTGTATGTTGCTTCTTAGAACACCAAGAGATTAACTTATCTCCCACATAACACTAGTATCCATATGTTGACCTCCTATCATCAGGACTACCTGCCCAATCTGTATCACTATATATCTTGATGTTTGTATCTGATGTAAAACCATAATACAAAGCTTCCTTGAGTGTACCCTTAATGTATCTCAACACTCTTTGTCCTGCAACCCAATGTTCTTTCCTAGAACAATGCATGAATTGAGACAACACTCCAACTGCATATGACAAATCATGCCTAGTTAATGTAGCATAGATTAGACTACCAACCAGACTTTGATATAGTTTCATGTCCTTGAATTCTTCTCCTCCATATCTACTCAATTTGTGATTCACCTCCATTGGAGTAGGTGCTACCCTACAATCTTCCATTTTAAACTTGATCAACAAATTCTTCAAATACCTTTCTTAAGTCACATACACTCCATGTTGAGTATATGAGATCTCCATGCCCAAGAAATATGACAAGTCTCCCAAGTCACTAATCTTGAATTCTTTCTCCATTTGTTTCTTGAGGCTTTGTATGCCCTTCTCATTTGTACCTATAAGAATTATGTCATCAACATATATGCACATGTAAATGAACCCATCATCACTTGCTTTAACAAGCAAGCTACTATCAGCTTTAGATACTTGGAAACAAAGTTCCTTCAAGAACTTCACAAGTCTATAATTCCATGCCCTTGGGGCTTGCTTCAAACCATACAAAGCTCTCTTGAGCTTACATACATATTCTGAATACCTTTTATCTCTGAACCCTTCTGGTTGTTCCATGAAAACATCATTTGAAATATAACCATTAAGAAAATCATTTTTCACATATAATTTAGATAATCTCCAACCTTTACATGCAGCAATGGCTATGAGTGTCCTAATGGTTGTCATCTTTGCCAGAGTTCTATAGGTTTCATCATAATCGATACCATATGTCTGAGCATAGCCTTTCACAACAATTCTAGCTTTATACCTAGACACACTTCCATCTGCATACCTCTTTGTCTTGTAGACCCATTTGCATCCAATGATCTTTTGACTATTTGGTTTAGGAACCAAATCCCATGTCTCATTCTCCATCAATGCATCATACTCTTCCTGCATAGCTTTCTCCCAATGTTCTTTACCTTTTGCCTCTTCATATGTAGAAGGGTCTTCATCTGCTTTCACCATGTAAGCATAATCTTTAGTAGTCAAAAAATAAGTGTCATAGCTATACCTTGTAGGTTGCGATTTGTGTCTTGATGACCTTCTGAGTTCTCCACTTCTTGAAGTTTCTGGTTCATCACATTCTGGATCAAACCTTGGCACTTCTTCAACTTCAACTTGTACTTCATTGTTCTCTTCTTCATCAAATATCTGAACCTTCGATTTACCTTTCTTTTGATCCAAAACTTCTTCATCACCTGCATGATTATTGATTGTTCCTGCATACCAAGTACTTTGCTCATCAAACGTAACATCCTTTGGTACAAGGAATTGCTTTGTGGATGGACTCCACAACCTATATCCCATCTGCTTATCATCATATCCAATGAACACATACTTTTCAGCTTTAGGTTCCAATTTATTCCTCAACTGAGATGGCACATATGCATAAGCTAAACATCCAAATACTTTGTAATGATCTAAGGTAGGTCTCTTACCCCACCAAGCTTCATATGGTGTCATACCCTGCAAAGCTTTACATGGTAACCTATTAACCAAGTATGTAGCTATATTTACAGCCTCATCCCACAAATATTTTGGACAATTTTTCTCCTTCATCATTGATCTTGCAAACTCAACAAGTGTTCTATTTCTCCTTTCTGCTACACCATTTTGTTGAGGAGAGTATCTGCAAGTGACTTTCCTTTTTATACCTAAATTCCATAAGTGATCACTCTACTCATTAGCGAAATACTCTCCCCCTCGATCGGACCTTAGTCTCTTCAACTTTTGACCTGTGATTCTTTTTGCATACACATGATAATGTTTAAATGTATTGAATACCTTTGATTTATCTTTGATAACATATATAGTGATCCATCTGGTAGCATCATCAACATAAATCACATAATATCTTGAACCATTAATATTGAAATCCTTTGATGGTCCCCACACATCTGTGCATATCGATTCAAGATTCTCTGAATACATAAATCCATGCTTATTGTATGATTGCTTATGAGCCTTACCTAATTGACACGCCTCACATATGTATGTCATGTGTTGACCTGCAACATTAGGCAATCCAAGCACTAAACCATTGTTAACCATATCCTTAATACCTCTTTCATTGAAATGCCCAAGCCTTTTTTGCCAAAGATCTAACTCAGAGATCTTATGTCCTCCATAAGTAAACAAGGCATGACCAACATTACCTTGAATCTTCAATGTGAAGATTCTTCCTTCTTTCTTCCCTGAAACAATTTGTTTATACCCATTGCTAGGGTCTTCCACAAAAACTCCATCATTAGTGAACCTTCATAACTTGTTTCAACAATTTGCCCTACACTTATAAGATTCTTTGGAATTGTAGGAACATACAAGACCTTACTCAGAAGAGTACTTCCATCCTTGGCCTTCACTGATCCAATTGACTTCACATTGTGCTTTGTATTATCACCTGTTTGAACTACATGATTAGTTACCTTATTCCCCAAATTAGTCTTCAAGGCTATATTACCACTCAGGTGATTGCTACATCCTGAGTCAATGTAGAAGACTCTTTGGTCTTCACTTTGTCTTTCACAAGTTGCATTCATAATCAAAGTTGAATCCTCCTTCTGATCTGAAGCATAATTGTAGTAGGTATTGTTGTAGGATTGACTTTGGAATCCTCTACCTGCATTTCTACCAAAGTAACCTCTACTACCTCTTCCTCTAAAATTACACCTTTGGTTTCTACCACCTCTTCCTCTTAAATTAAAGTTTTGACTATGTCCTCCATTATTCTAATTATTATGCCAACAATCATGAGCTAAATGATTTGTCTTACCACAAATCCAGCAAGCTTTGGCTCCATCTTTATTGCTTCTGCCACCTCCTCTTCCTCGTAGGAAGTTGGCTTAGCTAGTTGTACCTTCTTCTTCATTTAATTGTTGCTTGCCTTTTTTAAACCTCTTCTTGTCCTTTGAATACATTGCTTGACCTATACTTTTATCAACATCACCTTTGACATCGTGCTCAAAAGTTAGCATGTCCTAGCAACTAATTTAAATCAGGAGTGAAATGATCTAGTGACAATTCTGTACACAAAATGAATAGCTTCCATTTCTCATCTCCTCTCAAACCTGTGAGGATTTGCCTTACCAATTTATCCTCCTCAATATCTTCATCAACTGCTCATAATGCATCTGCAATGTCCTTCATCCTTGTTACATAATCAGAAATGGATTGAGAAGCTTTCTTTTTAAATGTAGTGAACTCTGCCCATAAAGATGCCTTCCTTTACTTTGTAGTATTTTGGAAATGCTCCTCCAAAGCATTCCATATGTCACTTGCACTCAAGTCCTCTAATATGAGGTAGCAAGTATTCATTGACTCCCATATAGATAATGCTCCTTGCTTGAGGATCCTTCTGTTGCGAACATTTGTTTTATGTAGGGTACAAGTTTCAAATTATGTAAATACCTTTGGGAAGTCTTCAAATACTTCAAGAAGGCTCATATTATTCATAAAAGATAGAAAAAAATACCACGTGAGTTTTAGAACATGGTGAGTCAAATTAGTGAGTCACAAGGGAGCTGCAGTGGTGTCAATAGTGGAAGGTCGATGTGGCTAGTTCTCAAAGTCCATCAATACTTTGCTTATTTGAGCACTTGAGTCATGTAATACCTCCACCCAAGTGTCTACCACAAATTTAGATGTATTAAGAAGGTTTTAGATTAGTTTCTCATGCTATAAAAATAGGAGAAAAGTCGTGATCTTGTGGGAAGTCCAAGAGAGGCATATGTGTATCTCTATGTTGCTGTAGTTTTGTATGTAGAGATTGCAGAGCTTGTATCTCCCTCATTATATATCCAAATTACATGTTTGATAGCTCATGTGAAAGCTCTTACTGTCTACTTTCTTTTTGTAAATTTTCATAATCATTGGATTTGTGACCTGAGAGCAGTACTCTCTGCAAGTAGTGTGTGTTCTCTGGTTTCACCTCTGCTGAAGATCTCCATTAAACCTCAAACTTGCAGAGGTCATATCTCCTTGTGTATTTATCCAAATTGAGTGTTCTTTGGCTCATTGGAAAGATCTTGGTGTCTAGTATATGTGGTTAAAATAGTTTTAGAAAATTCTAATCCATTAGAGAATATTAAGCTCTACAAGCATGATTGGTTTTCTATGATGAAGTTTGTGAGAAGGTCAACTTGTTCCTAGGGGGTTCCACCTACTTCTTGCTATATTTTGGAGGTCAATAAACTCAAACATTGGTATCAGAGCAAGGAATTAAAGCTTGGAGAAGGTTATAATACCTTGATGAAGAATTTGAAGCTATTGGAGAAGCGGTTCATCATCGACACTACACAAAGGTAGAAGGAGATAGCAAGGAAGCATCTCAAGCAACATCCAAGCAAAGAAGGGTGCATAAACTTTATAACAAAGGTAAATCTCATACTTATTCTTATCACACATATGCAAAAGGAGGGTTAAAGGAGGAAGTTTAGTATTTACACAATGGGCGATCAACATGCACAAATAGAGAAGCTTGATAAGAACAACTATCAAGCATGGCGATTTAGAATCACAACATACTTGCAAGGTAGAGGCTTGTATGGTTTGATTGATGGAACGGATATCAAACCTATATTACCAGAGGATCCAAATCAACAATAATTGAGGGAGTTTAGACTTTGGAATGAAAGAGACAAAAGGGTTATATTCATTTTATCACAAAATATTCAAGATTCAATGGTAGGACACATACAAGATCTAGACACAAGTAGAGATGTTTGGCTTGCATTGGAAAGTTTGTATGCTACAGGTACAAGAGCAAGGAAGATTCAACTCAAAAATGAGTTGAATAACATAAAGAAAGATACAAGGACATCGGTCATAATTACTTGTTGAAGGTTAAAGAGATTGCAGATCAACTAGGATCAATTCAAGCTCATGTGGAGGACGACGACTTGGTTGCACATACTCTCAACGGACTCAAGGATGATGAGAGATGGAAACCATTCATTACTTCAGTTTATGTTAGAGGAGAATTACCAGACTTTGATCAGCTTGTTGCTCTTATGGTCACAGAGGAGATGAATCTAAATGGCTCTACTTCAAATCAAAAAGGATCTCAAGGACAAGCTCTTTATGTAGGATCATCAAGAGGTGGAAACATAGGAAGAAGAGGTTCAAATAGAGGTTGAGGAAGAAGGAGCAATGATCAAGGGACTTCAAGTGGCTTCTTCAACACAAGAGGAAGAGGAAGATCAAGCGCTAGAGGTACGAGAGGCTACTACAACTACAATCAAAGACAAAGGAGTGAAGATAACAAAAATTGTTATATATGTGGAAGGTATGGACACTATGCCAAAGATTGCTATCAAAATGAAAATAATCAAGGTGGTAATCGAAGAGGAGGCTATTCAAGAAGAGGTAAACAACAAGGAAATTATGCAGTTGAAGGTAAAAGTGAAGATTATGATTCTCTTCTTATGATGAATGTAGAAACTAAGATGAATTGCAATAGTAATGTATGGTATGTAGATAGTGGTTGCTCTAACCATATGTCACATGATGCTTCATGGTTTTGTAATATGCATAATCCTTCATGTAAAGGTCATGTTGAAATAGGAGATGATACAACACATAAGATTATGCAGGTTGGAGATATTGTTATGCAGGATAAGAGCAAGACAAATTGCTTGAAGGATGTACTTTATGTGCCAACGATTACTAAGAATCTGATGTCCGTTGGTCAAATGGTAGAAAAAGGTTTGCAAATAAGATTTAATCATGCAGGTTGCTTCATTGAGGATCCAAAGCAAAGGAGGTTAATTGCTAGAGGTCAAAAACAAGGTAGATTGTTTACATTCAAGGTAAACCCAAATCATACAAACTTTTTCTCTTATGGTATGCATCGAATAGCAGAGCTTGATCTATGGCACAAAAAGATTGGACACATGAATGTACACAGGTTAAAGGAGCTATCAAAGAAGAGGATTGTTGAAGGATTACCTGATCTTACTAAGCAACATATGGTGCATCTTTGTGAAGCATGTCAAATGGATAAGCAGAGTAGACAGCCTTTCAAGCATTCAAGCTATGTAAGCAGTGGATTGCTAGACCTTATACACACAGACGTATGGGGTCCTACTAAAGAGGCATCCTTGGCTGGTAATAAGTACTATGTATCATTCATTGATGATCATAGTAGAATGACATTTGTGTATTTCATTAAACATAAGAGTGAAGTCTTTGATTGTTTCAAAAAATTTTAAATCATTTGTCGAGAAGCAAATAGGAAGATATGTTAAGAAGCTAAGATCCGATGGAGGGGGAGAGTATTTCTCTCAAGCTTTTACTGATTTTTTGTATGATGAAGGTATCAAAAGAGAAGTTACATGCAGGTATACTCCATAGCAAAATGGAGTTGCAGAAAGAAGAAACAGAATCATAGCAGAAGCATCTAGAAGCATGCTAAATGATATGTGTTTGCCTAATTCTTTTTGGGCTGAAGCTATTAGCGCAAGTGCGTACATTATGAATAGAGTACCTACTGCTGGAGTTCATCATTTGACACCATATGAGGTATGGCATGGAAGGAAACCAAGTGTAAGTCATTTGAAAGTATTTGGTTGTGTATGTTATGTACATGTACCTAGTGAAGTGAGATCAAAACTTGATGTGAGATCAGAAAAGTGTACATTTATTGGTTATGCAAATACTCAAAGAGGATATAGATGGTATAATGCTCATACCAATAAGGTGGTTGTTTCAAGAGATGTAAATTTTGATGAATCACTTTCATGGTATGTAGATAAGAAAAGTCTGCAGGTCATAAATGAAGATGAAGAAGATACAGGTGAAGGAGATGAGTGTTTACCTCAGCCCACAAGAAGTTTAAGTGATGAGAAAAGCAGTTTGGATGAAGAAAGAGAGCTACCTTTCAATGAAAGATTAAGGCAAGATTCACCTCCTAGTGTTAAAAGTAAAGGTAAACTCAAACTTGTTGAAGTTAATGATGAAGGAGAGGAAATTAGTGATGTATGTGACTATGGAGAATCATCAAAGGTTCCTAATAAGAAAGAAAGAGCATCTACGTTGGAGGTAAGAAGAACTTCAAGAGTGAGTAAGCAACCTCAAAGGTATACGTATGAATCTTTCATGAATACTCATTGTGCTTTTATGACAAAAGTTGAGCAGGAAAATGAACCCACATGTTATGATGAGGCAAAAGGAGATGAAAAGTGGGAGAAAGCAATGAGAGAAGAAATGGAAGCACTACAGGATAACAAGACTTGGAATTTAGTTCCAAAGACACCAAAGCAAAAGGTAATTGGTTGCAAGTGGGTTTTTAAGATTAAAAGAAATAGTGATGGTAGTGTGTCAAGATATAAGGCTAGACTTGTAGCAAAAGGATATAATCAAGCTCAAGGATTGGACTATGAGGAGACATTTAGTCCAGTAGCAAACATGGCAACGGTGAGAGCTTTGTTGGCTTTAGCTTCAAGTAAAAGGTGGAATATATATCAACTTGATATAAAAAATGCCTTTCTTAATGGTGAGTTAAATGAAGAAGTGTATATGTCACAACCAGATGGTTATGTGGATGCAAAATGTCCTAATCATGTATGCAGGTTAAAGAAGGCATTGTATGGTCTTAAGCAGGCACCAAGGACATTGAATGCAAGGTTGGTAAAGTATCTTATGCTGCAAGGATACACAGCGAGTCATGCTGATCCTTCACTTTATGTAAAACATGTAGATGGCATGTGTGTCTATGTATGCATTTATGTGGATGACTTTTTGATTACAGGGAATGATGCAAAAGCAATTGATGAGATAAAAGGTAATTTGGGAAAGGAATTTAAAATTTCAGATCTTGGTTTGCTTAGATACTTTCTTGGGATTGAAATTGTGTATGGCGATGAAGGTATGTGGTTGATACAGAGAAAGTATATATGTGATATGTTGAAAAGGTTTGGTATGCAGGAATGTAAATTTGTTTCTACTCCAATGGAATGTAATGTAAAGTTGAGTGCAAAGGAAGGTGATGAGTTGCAGAATATGAATGTGTATAGATCCATGGTAGGATCTTTGATTTATGCAACAAAAACTAGACCTGATATATGCTATGCAGTGGGAGTATTGTCATAGTTTATGCATGAACCTAGAGTACCTCATATGCATGCAGCGAAAAGAGTGCTTAGGTATTTGAAAGGTACCATGAACGAAGGATTATTTTATAGTCATGATGCTGATCTAACTCTTAAAGTCTTTAGTGATGCAGATTGGGCTGGAAGCAAAGATGACAGAAGATCCACAAGTGGATATGTGGTAATAGTAGGAAACAAGACATTAACATGGAGTTCAAAGAAACAACCTACAGCTGCTTTATCTTCTACAGAGGCTGAGTATAGAAGTTTAACATTGGCTACTACTAAAGTTATGTGGTTTAAAAAGTTGTTTCATGACTTGAATGTGTAGGTTGATGTACCACTGATATATGGGGATAACTTGAGTAGCATTCATATGACCTCAAATCCTATTTTTCATGCTAGAACAAAGCATATAGAGGTTCACTATCATTATGTTCGAGAGAAGGCCATAAACAATGAAGTACAAGTTTCTTTTGTGGGAACAAAGGATCAAGTTGCAGATATCTTCACCAAATCCTTGGATGGACCGAAGCTTCAAAGATTCAACTATATTCTTGGCATGAAGGAAATACCCTTTGAAACTTGAGGGGGATAATGTTGCGAACATTTGTTTTATGTAGGGTACAAGTTTCAAATTATGTAAATACCTTTGGGAAGTCTTCAAATACTTCAAGAAGGCTCATATTATTCATAAAAGATAGCAAAAATACCACGTGAGTTCTAGAACATGGTGAGTCAAATTAGTGAGTCACAAGGGAGCTGCAGTGGTGTCCTAGTGGAAGGTCGATGTGGCTAGTTCTCAAAGTCCATCAATACTTTGCTTATTTGAGCACTTGAGTCATGTAATACCTCCACCCAAGTGTCTACCATGAATTTAGATGTATTAAGAAGGTTTTAGATTAGTTTCTCATGCTATGAAAAGAGGAGAAAAGTCGTGATCTTGTGGGAAGTTCAAGAGAGGCATATGTGTATCTCTATGCTGCTGTAGTTTTGTATGCAGAGATTGCAGAGCTTGTATCTCCCTCATTATATATCCAAATTACATGTTTGATAACTCATGTAAAAGCTCTTACTGTCTACTTTCTTTCTGTAAATTTTCATAATCATTGGATTTGTGACCTGAGAGCAGTACTCTCTGCAAGTAGTGTGTGTTCTCTGGTTTCACCTCTGCTGAAGGTCTCCATTAAACCTCAAACTTGCAGAGGTCATATCTCCTTGTGTATTTATCCAAATTGAGTTTTCTTTGGCTCATTGAAAAGCTCGTGGTGTCTAGTATATGTGGTTAAAAACACTTTTAGAAAATTCTAATCCATTAGATAATAATAAGCTCTGCAAGCATGACTGGCTTTTTGTGATGAAGTTTGTGAGAAGGTCAACTTGTTCCTAGGGGGTTCCACCTACTTCTTGCTATATTTTGGAGGTCAATAAACTCCAACACCTTCTTCATCCAAGTCTTCAAAGTTGAGAGTTCATCCCTAGTTGGAACACTAGGATCTATCAATTCTGGTTTTTCTTCTTCACCTGTGATATAACCTATCAGGTCTTTGCTCATGAGATGAGCTTCCATCCTCATTGACCAAGCTGGATAGTTTTCTCTATCCAATTTCTCTATCTCAAGAGAATCTCCCATCCTTTCTTTACCTGTGTATTAAATTCTTTAAGCTTTATGAGGAATAAGTGTACCTTTAATTCAAATGAAGTTCCTTTTGATCTTCTTGATAGCTTCAGGCCTCCCTCTCAAGATTTCCCTTTAAGCTTTCACCTTTTGAACCTTCAAATGTTGATTTATGTATGACTCCAATAGCCGGGGCCCTCCTTTCTTCTATTTTAATGATTCCTACTCTGATACCACTGATGAAGAGTGTTAATCTCCAAAAGAACAAGCTATCCTTGATGTTAGAACACTTCTATATCAAGAATAACTCAAAACCTTGATCAATTTTGGAAGATCAATGCCAAACTATCAAGATTTGCACTAACTGTGAAGAGAGTCACTACTCAGAAAAGTCTACTGCATATAACTCACTCATTGACTGACCAAATGTGTAAAGGTTTTAATGAAACTTTGTATGAAGTCACCTAATGTCTCCACACCTTGTCCATGTTAAATCCTCTCAAAAGATTCAATAGAACTTGAGAAATGATTCAAACAATCTACCTATGTTTGAAACCATCCTCCTGTATAGTCGACTTTGACACCTGCAGCTTCTGATGCATTGTTCTCCCAAATTACAACCCATTTTACCCAAATGCTTTTAGCCATAGATGTCATACCTTCCAAGTTAGATTTTGACTCCTCATTTGTGTAAAAAATTACAGTATGCACTGAGATCTTATCAATTCTTTGACCATCAAGATTGCACCTCTTCCAGAAGATACTCATCACTTCTTCACATACAAATGTTCCTACACATAATTCTCTCAGGCCTTACAATTAGGCTATCAAATCTTAAGCATAGAAGCATTAAATATGGAATTAGACATCTACAAAAGGATTCCAGACATGATCAAACATAGAAGAAGAGCACAACAAAATATCGCGCGCAATTTTTTCTTCTACTCGAAAAATTTACAAATGAATGATGAGAGAGATCTACTTCACTTCTAAAGTGTCTAATGACTCTTACAACTTCTAAATCTTCTCATATCATGCTCTCCCATACTTGCCTTGACTTTCACTTGTATATATAGGCATATATGTACAAGCTCATGACCATAACAAAAGTATAAGTGAGCTAGTTACAAGTTTAATGTACATATGTATACAAGTCTTCATTTCCTAAATATGCACTATCTTCAAACTTCATTTGTTGATCTTTTCTTCATCTTTTGACTTCAATTCTTTATCTAAAGCATCAATTGATTGTTGTCATGCACCAACAAGAATGCATCTAGGATGCGATCTCGATTAGTTATGTTTTTGTTTCCTTTAAGCTTTCTTCTAGTTCACTCATCTTTTTAGCCCATTTTCTCTTCATCCTTTCTGAGCTATCCTTCCATGCTCTCGTTATTTTCCTAACGACACTCTAATTCACATGCCTTTGATTTCGTCTCTTGATCTATGCCTATGATATGTTGTAGCACATGTGCTCTAGTTACTACTTGTACAGGGGCTA
>MU260131.1:187500-210000 GCA_020310875.1 Ceratopteris richardii | reverse complement strand
AAGGAGAATGTATCCCGAATTCTTTTGGCCCATATTCTTGGAGTTTTAGCTCATGTAAAGTGAGCACTAAGTGCTGGAGTTGTGATAAGCAAGCCCCTTGCTTAAGCTAGCCCCTTGCTTGCTTGTTTGTTTTCTTTTAGTAGGCATATCTATGTGTGTGCGCAGGCAGTGTTGCAACTCTCTACCCCTGAGTTGTTAGCATTGGTTCTCCCTCATATTGTATCCATTTGATGTAAGTCTTGTCTCATTGGATAGCTATTAGAGTCTATTTTAGGCTCACAAAGTCTCTGGATCATTCTCTGAGTAATCTGGGAGCAACATTCATTTTAGTGAAGTTGTGTGATTGAAATCTCTCTTGGTGTGTAGACTCTGTTGGAGATATTTTGCTCTCTGTTGTAAGGGCTGGTTCTCCTTGTCTATGTATCCATTTACTATGATTTTGGTGTCATTGGGTAGCTATTAGAGTCCTCTAAAGTTAACTCAAGTTTGAGATTTATTCATTGCATAATCTTTGAGAAACGCTTGCTGGAGTGAAGTGAGGTATCTGCTTGGCTGGCAGTTGTGAGCATTCAACTAGGTCATGTTGTAGACATTGTTTCTCCTTGTGTAAGCATCTATTTGAAGTGAAATTTGTTTTGTTGGAAAGCTCTTGGTGTCTACTACAGGTCTACAAAAGCTCACTGGAGTTCTCTGCATAAGCTCTGAGTAAGAGCATTTTTGGTGTGCAAAGGTCAAAGAAGGATACCTGTGGAGATCATTCACGCTTCGTCGTTGCTTAGGGGTTGAGATACTTCCCCCATCAGTGGTATCAGAGCATTTGGGCATTTTGGAGGTATCACATTCAAGTAAGAAGACCTCTTGGAGTTGGTGGTTGAAGATTTGCATCAACAAAAGCTTCTTGGAGGTAGCTCACATCAACGGTGAGCTATTCTACTCAAATTTGCAAGAGCACAAGGTGTCCATCTAAGGAAAGCTTTGGATTGAGGTAACCTCAGACCCTTATTTTCATTTTACACACATTGGAGCATTAGCCAAGGGCTAGGTCAAGTATTAGAGACTAGATATGGGAGACTTCAACACTCAAATTGAAAAGCTAGACAAAGGTAACAATCAACCATGGAGATTTAGGGTCTCCAACTATCTTATGGGCAAGGGCCTTTGGGGGTTGATTAGTGGAAGTGAACCAAGACCTAGGTTGGATGAGAATCCAACCAATGACCAGAGAAGGGCCTTTAGGGAATGGAATGAAAGAGACAAGAGGGTTATCTTTATTCTTTCCCAACACATTAGCAATAGCATGATCGGCCATATCCAAGACTTGGATTCAAGCATGAAGGTATGTGAGACACTTGAAAGGCTTTATTCAACAAGCACCAAATCAAGGAAGATCCAACTCAAGAATGAGCTCAACAACCTTAGGAAGAGCTCAGGGAGTAGCATAAATGACTACATACTTAAGGTCAAGGAGTTATCAGATGCATTGGGATCCATTGGAAGCCACGTAGACGATGACGATCTTGTGGCTTCTACTCTCAATGGTTTGAGAGATGATGAGAAGTGGAAACCCTTTACCACTTCAGTTTATGTAAGGGATAATCTTCTCGATTTTGAGCAATTGGTTGCTCTCATGGTCACCGAAGAAATGAACATAGGTGGAAGTTCAACTAAAAGCAAGGATGCACAAGTTTTCTATGCAGGTAATCAAAGGGGCAAAGGAAGACGAGGACAAGGAAGGGGCAAAGGAAGGTTTGGAGGAAGGCAAGGCCACTCAAGCAATCAAGGACATGACCAAGGCACCTCATCACAAAGAGGGAGAGGAAGAACAAGAGGAAGAGGAGGACGACATCAACAAAACAGGAATCAAGATGGTGAAGGATGTTACATATGTGGCAAGTTTGGCCACTATGTTAGAGATTGCTACCAAGGAGGAAACCAAAGGAGCTATAATCAAGGTTCTTCATACAAAGGCCAAGGTAATTATGCTTCTACAAGTTCAGAAAATGACAATCTCTTGATGATGCACATTAATGGGAATTCAAGCAAAGTAGATAACACTTGGTATATTGATAGTGGATGTAGCAACCATATGAGTTGCAATGCTTCTTGGTTTACTAATCTACATGTTCCCAAAGGTAAAGGACATGTAGAAACAGGTGATGATACAGCCCATGAGATCTCCCATGTTGGAGATGTAGCTTTGGATGACAAGGAGGAAGGAAGATGTCTCAAGGATGTCTTGCATGTACCTACTATCACAAAGAACTTGGTGTCTGTTGGGCAAATGGTTGAAAGAGGCTATCAAGTAAGGTTCAACAAAGGTGGATGCTTTGTGGAGAACCCTAAGCAAGGTTACAAGGTCATAGCAAGAGGAAAGAAGCAAGGCAGACTCTTCACTTTGGAGGTAAATTCTCATTCCACTCAACATGTCTACTTCACATATGGAAACAAGAGGATTTCGGAGTTGGACTTGTGGCACAAGAGGATAGGTCACATCAACATACAAAGAATGAAGGAAATGCAATTCAAGAGGCTGGTTGAAGGTCTTCCCAACTTCCAAGGACAAGGTCTGAAGCATTTATGTGAATCTTGTCAACTAGGGAAGCAAGCGAGACTTCCATTCAAGAAGAGTGGCTACATAAGCCAACATCCATTGGAGTTGATACATACAGATGTGTGGGGGCCAACCAAAGAGCAATCCATTGGAGGTAACAAGTACTTTGTCACTTTTATAGATGATTGCACATGGATGGTTTGGGTTTATTTCATCAAAAACAAATTAGATGTGTTTACATGTTTCAAAGCATTCAAGGCAATGGTAGAGAAGGAAACATGTACATATATCAAGAAGCTAAGGTCCGATGGAGGGGGAGAATATTTCTCAAATGAGTTTTCTGATTTTTTTAATGGATCAAGGCATCAAGAGGCAAGTAACATGTAGGTACACACCCCAACAAAATGGAGTAGCAGAGAGAAAGAATAGATACATTGCCGAGATCGCTAGAGCAATGCTTAATGAGATGAATGTACCTAACATGTTTTGGAGTGATGCAGCAAATACCGCCGTGTATCTTATGAATAGGGCTCCTACCTCAGGGATCCATGGCTTGACACCATATCAAGCCTATTATGGTAAGAAACCTGATCTTTCCCACTTGAAGATATTTGGATGTACTTGTTATGTACATGTGCCAAGTGAATTGAGGCACAAGCTACAACCAAAGGCAGAAAAGTGTGTGTTTCTAGGATATTCAAATGATCATAAAGGTTAGAGGTGCTTCAACCCAAACACAAAGGACTTGAGGATATCAAGGGATGTAGCATTTGATGAGCTACTCCCTTGGTATAAGAAGTATGATTGTATGCACGACTATGAAGAAGAAAAGCATGGACATGATGAAGAAGAAAAAGACCTAGAGCTAAGCGGCCCAAGGTGTTCCATCAATGAAGATAGTTCAAGCATGAACTCACCATGGAGGGGGAGATCTTCATCAAGCTATGAATCACAATCAATCAACAAAGGCAAAGCAACATTGGTGGAGTTGGATGAAGAAGGTAATGAAGTTGAAGATGATGAAGGACACATGATGGAGAAAGAAGCCACTTCAAAGAAAGAGATCAAGTTCCCAAGGCAAAGGAGGTTTATTCCTCCAAAAGGCGAAGAAAGGAAGTCTTCTAGAGTTAAGTATCCAACTCAAAGGTTTACTTATGATTCATACATGGCAACGCATTATGCATATATGAACAAAGTAGTAGAAGATCATGAGCCCGATTGCTATGAAGATGCAAGCAGGTACACCGAATGGAAAGAGGCAATGCAAGAAGAGATCGATGCACTTGAGGAGAATCAAACATGGACTCTAGTGCCCAAGAAGGATAACATGAAGGTAATAGGTAATAAGTGGGTGTATAAAGTAAAGAGGAATTCAGATGGATCTATTTCTAGGTTCAAAGCAAGATTGGTGGCCAAGGGTTTTGCACAAACCTATGGAGTGGACTTTGAAGAGACATTCAGCCCCGTGGCAAAGATGAGCACCATTAGGACACTCATTGCAATGGCTGCTAGTAAAGGATGGAAGCTTTTCCAATTGGATATCAAGAATGCCCTTCTCAATGGACACTTGGAAGAAGAGGTATACATGGAGCAACCACTAGGTTTTGTTCATAAAGAGTTTCCACATCATGTTTGTAGGTTGAAGAAGGCAATTTATGGCCTAAAGCAAGCTCCAAGGGCTTGGAACCAAAGATTGGTGGACTGTTTGATCAAATGTGGTTACAATCAATGCAAGGCGGATCCATCTCTCTTCATCAAACAAAGAGGAGAACTTGTAGTCTACATGTGCGTGTATGTAGATGATCTTATCATTACAGGTAATGATACAAAGGGCATTGAGGAGATCAAGGCAAAGCTTGGAAAGGAGTTTATGATCTCTGATCTTGGAGATCTTAGGTATTTTCTTGGCATTGAAGTTGTATACAAAGAAGAAGGTATTATGCTCATACAAAGGAAGTATATTCTAGACCTACTTGAGAGGTTTGGGATGCTACATTGCAAGCCTATTTCAAATCCCATGGAAGTTAATGTAAAGCTAAGCTCCATTGATGGAGAGCGATTAGAGGATGTAACCTTGTATCGATCTATTGTAGGATCTTTCAATTATGCCACAATAACTAGGCCCGACATAGCATATGGAGTTGGAGTGTTATCACAATTTATGCATAGTCCAAGGACTACACACTTGCAAGCTGCAAGAAGAATGTTACGATATCTCAAGGCCACTATAAATGAAGGATTGTTCTATTCATTTGATGATGATATGCAGGTCAAAGCTTATTCTGATGACGATTGGGCCAGTTCGAAGGAGGATAGAAGAAGTACAAGTGGTTACCTAGTCATGCTAGGTAGCAAGATCATCTCATGGATTTCAAAGAAGCAACCCACGGTGGCATTATCTTCCACGGAGGCTGAGTATAGAGCTTTGGCTCAAGTCACATGTGAGCTAATGTGGATTAAGAAGTTATTTATGGAGCTTAATTTGCAGGTTGACACATATCCAATTTTTTGTGACAACATGAGTAGCATTCATCTAGCATCGAATCCTGTCTATCATGCTAGAACCAAGCATATTGAAGTGCACTATCACTTCATAAGGGAAAAGGTGATATCCAAGGAAGTTTCAGTACATCATATTGGTACCAAGGACCAAGTTGCGGACATGTTTACAAAGGCTTTGGAGGGGATGAAGATTTCAAAATTCAAGCAATGCATAAACATAAAGGAGCTTGGATGAGGACGAAGAATTGAAGCTTGAGGGGGAGTGTTAAAAGTCAAGCTTCAAGCTACAAATTTGTGGGGAATCTTTTATGGACATGTGGAGCAATCAAAGGAAGCCAAAAGCCACGAGATTCCATCAAGAAAAGTCACTCAACCACTCCCCAAGTCATCTCAACTAAGTCCTCCAAGTTAGGAGGCTGATTTGGAAAGGTAGTTCCTAGATTTTAGGGGCACACTTCTCACTATAAAAGGAGCATGTATCCCGAATTCGTTTGGCCCATATTCTTGGATTTGTAGCTCATGTAAAGTGAGCACTAAGTGCTGGAGTTGTGATAAGCAAGCCCCTTGCTTAAGCTAGCCCCTTGCTTGGTTGTTTGTTTTCTTTTAGTAGACATATCTATGTGTGTGCGCAGGCAGTGTTGCAACTCTCTACCCCTGAGTTGTTAGCATTGGTTCTCCATCATATTGTATCCATTTGATGTAATTCTTGTCTCATTGGATAGCTATTAGAGTCTATTTTATGCTCACAAAGTCTCTGGATCATTCTTTGAATAATCTGGGAGCAACATTCATTTTAGTGAAGTTGTGTGATTGAAATCTCTCTTGGTGTGTAGGCTCTGTTGGAAATATTTTTCTCTCTGTTGTAAGGGCTGGTTCTCCTTTGTTAAAAGTCAAGCTTCAAGCTACAAATTCGTGGGGAATCTTTTATGGACATGTGGAGCAATCAAAGGAAGCCAAAAGCCACCAGATTCCATCAAGAAAAGTCACTCAACCACTCCCCAAGTCATCTCAACTAAGTCCTCCAAGTTAGGAGGCTGATTTGGAAAGGTAGTTCCTAGATTTTAGGGGCACACTTCTCACTATAAAAGGAGCATGTATCCCGACTTCTTTTGGCCCATCTTCTTGGAGTTTTAGCTCATGTAAAGTGAGCACTAAGTGCTGGAGTTGTGATAAGCAAGCCCCTTGCTTGTTTGTTTGTTTTCTTTTAGTAGGCATATCTATGTGTGTGCGCAGGCAGTGTTGCAACTCTCTACCCCTGAGTTGTTAGCATTGGTTCTCCCTCATATTGTATCCATTTGATGTAATTCTTGTCTCATTGGATAGCTATTAGAGTCTAATTTTTGCTCACAAAGTGTCTGAATCATTCTCTGAGTAATCTAGGAGCAACATTCATTTTAGTGAAGTTGTGTGATTGATATCTCTCTTGGTGTGTAGGCTCTATTTGAAATATTTTGCTCTCTGTTGTAAGGGCTGGTTCTCCTTCTCTATGTATCCATTTGCTATGATTTTGGTGTCATTGGGTAGCTATTAGAGTTCTCTAAAGGTGATTCAGGTTTGAAATTCATTCTCTGTATAACCTCTGAGAAAAGCTTGCTGGAGTGAAGTGAGGTATCTGCTTGACTGGCAGTTGTGAGCATTCAAATAGCTCATGTTGTAGACATTGTTTCTCCTTGTGTAAGCATCCGTTTGAAGTGAAATTTGTTTTGTTCGAAAGCTCTTGGTGTCTACTACAGGTCTACAAAAGCTCACTGGAGTTCTCTGCATAAGCTCTGAGTAAAAGCATTTTTGGTGTGCAGAGGTCAAAGAAGGATACCTATGGAGGTCATTCACGCTTCGTCGTTGCTTAGGGGTTGAGATACTTCCCCCATCAGTGGTATCAGAGCATTTGGGCATCTTGGAGGTATCACATACAAGGAAGAAGACCTCTTGGAGTTGGTTGTTGAAGATTTGCATCAACAAAAGCTTCTTGGAGGTAGCTCCGATCAAGGGGGAGATATTCTACTCAAATTTGCAAGAGCACAAGGTGTCCATCTAAGGAAAGCTTTGGATTGAGGTAACCGCAGAGCCTCATTTTCATTTTACACACATTGGAGCATTAGCCAAGGGCTAGGTCAAGTATCAAAGACTAGATATGGGAGACTTCAACACTCAAAATTGAAAAGCTAGACAAAGGTAACTATCAACCATGGACATTTAGGGTCTCCAACTATCTTATGGGCAGGGGCCTTTGGGGCTTGATTAGTGGAAGTGAACCAAGACCTAGGTTGGATGAGAATCCAACCAATGACCAGAGAAGGGCCTTTAGGGAATGGAATGAAAGAGACAAGAGGGTTATCTTTATTCTTTCCCAACACATTAGCAATAGCATGATCGGCCATATCCAAGACTTGGATTCAAGCATGAACGTATGGGAGACACTTGAAAGGCTTTATTCAACAAGCACCAAAGCAAGGAAGATCCAACTCAAGAATGAACTCAACAACCTTAGGAAGAGCTCAAGGAGTAGCATAAATGACTACATACTTAAGGTCAAGGAGTTATCAGATGCATTGGGATCCATTGGAAGCCACATAGACGATGACGATCTTGTGGCTTATACTCTCAATGGTTTGAGAGATGATGAGAAGTGCAAACCCTTTACCACTTCAGTTTATGTAAGGGATAATCTTCCCGATTTTGAGCAATTGGTTGCTCTCATGGTCACCGAAGAAATGAACATAGGTGGAAGTTGAACTAAAAGCAAGGATGCACAAGTTTTCTTTGCAGGTAATCAAAGGGGCAAAGGAAGACGAGGACAAGGAAGGGGCAAAGGAAGGTTTGGAGGAAGGCAAGGCCACTCAAGCAGTCAAGGACATGACCAAGGCACCTCATCACAAAGAGGGAGAGGAAGAACAAGAGGAAGAGGAGGACGACATCAACAAAACAGGAATCAAGATGGTGAAGGATGTTACATATGTGGCAAGTTTGGCCACTATGCTAGAGATTGCTACCAAGGAGGAAACCAAAGGAGCTATAATCAAGGTTCTTCATACAAAGGCCAAGGTAATTATGCTTCTACAAGTTCAGAAAATGACAATCTCTTGATGATGCACATGAATGGGAATTCAAGCAAAGTAGATAACACTTGGTATATTGATAGTGGATGTAGCAACCATATGAGTTGCAATGCTTCTTGGTTTACTAATCTACATGTTCCCAAAGGTAAAGGACATGTAGAAACAGGTGATGATACAGCCCATGAGATCTCCCATGTTGGAGATGTAGCTTTGGATGACAAGGAGGAAGGAAGATGTCTCAAGGATGTCTTGCATGTACCTACTATCACAAAGAACTTGGTGTCTGTTGGGCAAATGGTTGAAAGAGGCTATCAAGTAAGGTTCAACAAAGGTGGATGCTTTGTGGAGAACCCTAAGCAAGGTTACAAGGTCATAGCAAGAGGAAAGAAGCAAGGGAGACTCTTCACTTTGGAGGTAAATTCTCATTCCACTCAACATGTCTACTTCACATATGGAAACAAGAGGATTTCGGAGTTGGACTTGTGGCACAAGAGGATAGGTCACATCAACATACAAAGAATGAAGGAAATGCAATTCAAGAGGCTGGTTGAAGGTCTTCGCAACTTCCAAGGACAAGGTATGAAGCATTTATGTGAATCTTGTCAACTAGGGAAGCAAGCGAGACTTCCATTCAAGAAGAGTGGCTACATAAGCCAACATCCATTGGAGTTGATACATACAGATGTGTGGGGGCCAACCAAAGAGGAATCCATTGGAGGTAACAAGTACTTTGTCACTTTTATAGATGATTGCACAAGGATGGTTTGGGTTTATTTCATAAAAAACAAATCAGATGTGTTTACATGTTTCAAAGTATTCAAGGCAATGGTAGAGAAGGAAACAGGAATATATATCAAGAAGCTAAGGTCCGATGGAGGGGGAGAATATTTCTCAAATGAGTTTTCTGATTTTTTTAATGGATCAAGGCATCAAGTGGCAAGTAACATGTAGGTACACACCCCAACAAAATGGAGTAGCAGAGAGAAAGAATAGATACATTGCCGAGATCGCTAGAGCAATGCTTAATGAGATGAATGTACCTAACATGTTTTGGAGTGATGCAGCAAATACCGCCGTGTATCTTATGAATAGGGCTCCTACCTCAGGGATCCATGGCTTGACACCATATCAAGCCTATTATGGTAAGAAACCTGATCTTTCCCACTTGAAGTTATTTTGATGTACTTGTTATGTACATGTGCCAAGTGAATTGAGGCACAAGCTACAACCAAAGGCAGAAAAGTGTGTTTTTCTAGGATATTCAAATGATCATAAAGGTTACAGGTGCTTCAACCCAAACACAAAGGACTTGAGGATATCAAGGGATGTAGCATTTGATGAGCTACTCCCTTGGTATAAGAAGTATGATTGTATGCAGGACTATGAAGAAGAAAAGCATGGACATGATGAAGAAGAAAAAGACCTAGAGCTAAGCGGCCAAAGGTGTTCCATCAATGAAGATAGTTCAAGCATGAACTCACCATGGAGGGGGAGATCTTCATCAAGCTATGAATCACAATCAATCAACAAAGGCAAAGCAACATTGGTGGAGTTGGATGAAGAAGGTAATGAAGTTGAAGATGATGGACACATGATGGAGAAAGAAGCCACTTCAAAGAAAGAGATCAAGTTCCCAAGGCAAAGGAGGTTTATTCCTCCAAAAGGCAAAGAAAGGAAGTCTTCTAGAGTTAAGTATCCAACTCAAAGGTTTATTTATGATTCATACATGGCAACGCATTATGCATATATGAACAAAGTAGTAGAAGATCATGAGCCCGATTGCTATGAAGATGCAAGCAGGTACACCGAATGGAAAGAGGCAATGCAAGAAGAGATCGACACACTTGAGGAGAATCAAACATGGACTCTAGTGCCCAAGAAGGATAACATGAAGGTAATAGGTAATAAGTGGGTGTATAAAGTAAAGAGGAATTCAGATGGATCTATTTCTAGGTTCAAAGCAAGATTGGTGGCCAAGGGTTTTGCACAAACCTATGGAGTGGACTTTGAAGAGACATTCAGCCCCGTGGCAAAGATGAGCACCATTAGGACACTCATTGCAATGGCTGCTAGCAAAGGATGGAAGCTTTTCCAATTGGATATCAAGAATGCCTTTCTCAATGGAGACTTGGAAGAAGAGGTATACATGGAGCAACCACTAGGTTTTGTTCATAAAGAGTTTCCACATCATGTTTGTAGGTTGAAGAAGGCAATTTATGGCCTAAAGCAAGCTCCAAGGGCTTGGAACCAAAGATTGGTGGACTATTTGATCAAATGTGGTTACAATCAATGCAAGGCGGATCCATCTCTCTTCATCAAACAAAGAGGAGAACTTGTAGTCTACATGTGCGTGTATGTAGATGATCTTATCATTACAGGTAATGATACAAAGGGCATTGAGGAGATCAAGGCAAAGCTTGGAAAGGAGTTTAGGATCTCTGATCTTGGAGATCTTAGGTATTTTCTTGGCATTGAAGTTGTATACAAAGAAGAAGGTATTATGCTCATACAAAGGAAGTATATTCTAGACCTACTCGAGAGGTTTGCGATGCTACATTGCAAGCCTATTTCAAATCCCATGGAAGTTAATGTAAAGCTAAGCTCCATTGATGGAGAGCCATTAGAGGATGTAACCTTGTATCGATCTATTGTAGGATCCTTCAATTATGCCACAATAACTAGGCCCGACATAGCATATGGAGTTGGAGTGTTATCACAATTTATGCATAGTCCAAGGACTACACACTTGCAAGCTGCAAGAAGAATGTTACGATATCTCAAGGCCACTATAAATGAAGGATTGTTCTATTCATTTGATGATGATATGCAGGTGAAAGCTTATTCTGATGCCGATTGGGCCAGTTCGAAGGAGGATAGAAGAAGTACAAGTGGTTACCTAGTCATGCTAGGTAGCAAGATCATCTCATGGATTTCAAAGAAGCAACCCACGGTGGCATTATCTTCCACAGAGGCTGAGTATAGAGCTTTGGCTCAAGTCACATGTGAGCTAATGTGGATTAAGAAGTTATTTATGGAGCTTAATTTGCAGGTTGACACATATCCAATTTTTTGTGACAACATGAGTAGCATTCATCTAGCATCGAATCCTTTCTATGATGCTAGAACGAAGTATATTGAAGTGCACTATCACTTCATAAGGGAAAAGGTGATATCCAAGGAAGTTTCAGTACATCATATTGGTACCAAGGACCAAGTTGCGGACATGTTTACAAAGGCTTTGGATGGGATGAAGATTTCAAAATTCAAGCAATGCATCAACATGAAGGAGCTTGGATGAGGACGAAGAATTGAAGCTTGAGGAGGAGTGTTACAAGTCAAGCTTCAAGCTACAAATTCGTGGGGAATCTTTTATGGACATGTGGAGCAATCAAAGGAAGCCAAAAGCCACGAGATTCCATCAAGAAAAGTCACTCAACCACTCCCCAAGTCATCTCAACTAAGTCCTCCAAGTTAGGAGGCTGATTTGGAAAGGTAGTTCCTAGATTTTAGGGGCACACTTCTCACTATAAAAGGAGCATGTATCCCGAATTCTTTTGGCCCATATCCTTGGAGTTTTAGCTCATGTAAAGTGAGCACTAAGTGCTGGAGTTGTGATAAGCAAGCCCCTTGCTTAAGCTAGCCCCTTGCTTGGTTGTTTGTTTTCTTTTAGTAGGCATATCTATGTGTGTGCGCAGGCAGTGTTGCAACTCTCTACCCCTGAGTTGTTAGCATTGGTTCTCCCTCATATTGTATCCATTTGATGTAACTCTTGTCTCATTGGATAGCTATTAGAGTCTATTTTATGCTCACAAAGTCTCTGGATCATTCTCTGAGTAATCTGGGAGCAACATTCATTTTAGTGAAGTTGTGTGATTGAAATCTCTCTTGGTGTAAGGGCTCTGTTGGAAATATTTTGCTCTCTGTTGTAAGGGCTGGTTCTCCTTTGTTAAAAGTCAAGCTTCAAGCTACAAATTCGTGGGGAATCTTTTATGGACATGTGGAGCAATCAAAGGAAGCCAAAAGCCACCAGATTCCAGCAAGAAAAGTCACTCAACCACTCCCCAAGTCATCTCAACTAAGTCCTCCAAGTTAGGAGGCTGATTTGGAAAGGTAGTTCCTAGATTTTAGGGGCACACTTCTCACTATAAAAGGAGCATGTAGCCCGACTTCTTTTGGCCCATCTTCTTGGAGTTTTAGCTCATGTAAAGTGAGCACTAAGTGCTGGAGTTGTGATAAGCAAGCCCCTTGCTTGTTTGTTTGTTTTCTTTTAGTAGCCATATCTATGTGTGTGCGCAGGCAGTGTTGCAACTCTCTACCCCTGAGTTGTTAGCATTGGTTCTCCCTAATATTGTATCCATTTGATGTAATTCTTGTCTCATTGGATAGCTATTAGAGTCTAATTTATGCTCACAAAGTGTCTGAATCATTCTCTGAGTAATCTAGGAGCAACATTCATTTTAGTGAAGTTGTGTGATTGATATCTCTCTTGGTGTGTAGGCTCTATTGGAAATATTTTGCTCTCTGTTGTAAGGGCTGGTTCTCCTTCTCTATGTATCCATTTGCTATGATTTTGGTGTCATTGGGTAGCTATTAGAGTTCTCTAAAGTTGATTCAGGTTTGAAATTCATTCTCCGTATAATCTCTGACAAAAGCTTGGTGGAGTGAAGTGAGGTATCTGCTTGACTGGCAGTTGTGAGCATTCAAATAGCTCATGTTGTAGACATTGTTTCTCCTTGTGTAAGCATCCATTTGAAGTGAAATTTGTTTTGCTGGAAAGATCTTGGTGTCTACTACACGTCTACAAAAGCTCACTGGAGTTCTCTGCATAAGCTTTGAGTAAAAGCATTTTTGGTGTGCAGAGGTCAAAGAAGGATACCTATGGAGGTCATTCACGCTTCGTCGTTGCTTAGGGGTTGAGATACTTCCCCCATCAGTGATATCAGAGCATTTGGGCATCTTGGAGGTATCACATACAAGCAAGAAGACCTCTTGGAGTTGGTGGTTGAAGATTTGCATCAACAAAAGCTTCTTGGAGGTAGCTCCGATCAAGGGGGAGATATTCTACTCAAATTTGCAAGAGCACAAGGTGTCCATCTAAGGAAAGCTTTGGATTGAGGTAACCTCAGAGCCTCATTTTCATTTTACACACATTGGAGCATTAGCCAAGGGCTAGGTCAAGTATCAAAGACTAGATATGGGAGACTTCAACACTCAAATTGAAAAGCTAGACAAAGGTAACTATCAACCATGGAGATTTAGGGTCTCCAACTATCTTATGGGCAAGGGCCTTTGGGGCTTGATTAGTGGAAGTGAACCAAGACCTAGGTTGGATGAGAATCCAACCAATGACCAGAGAAGGGCCTTTAGGGAATGGAATGAAAGAGACAAGAGGGTTATCTTTATTCTTTCCCAACACATTAGCAATAGCATGATCGGCCATATCCAAAACTTGGATTCAAGCATGAAGGTATGGGAGACACTTGAAAGGCTTTATTCAACAAGCACCAAAGCAAGGAAGATCCAACTCAAGAATGAGCTCAACAACCTTAGGAAGAGGTCAAGGAGTAGCATAAATGACTACATACTTAAGGTCAAGGAGTTATCAAATGCATTGGGATCCATTGGAAGCCACATAGACGATGACGATCTTGTGGCTTCTACTCTCAATGGTTTGAGAGATGATGAGAAGTGGAAACCCTTTACCACTTCAGTTTATGTAAGGGATAATCTTCCCGATTTTGAGCAATTGGTTGCTCTCATGGTCACCGAAGAAATGAACATAGGTGGAAGTTGAACTAAAAGCAAGGATGCACAAGTTTTCTATGTAGGTAATCAAAGGGGCAAAGGAAGACGAGGACAAGGAAGGGGCAAAGGAAGGTTTGGAGGAAGGCAAGGCCACTCAAGCAATCAAGTACATGACCAAGGCACCTCATCACAAAGAGGGAGAGGAAGAACAAGAGGAAGAGGAGGACGACATCAACAAAACAGGAATCAAGATGGTGAAGGATGTTACATATGTGGCAAGTTTGGCCACTATGCTAGAGATTGCTACCAAGGAGGAAACCAAAGGAGCTATAATCAAGGTTCTTCATACAAAGGCCAAGGTAATTATGCTTCTACAAGTTCGGAAAATGACAATCTCTTGATGATGCACATGAATGGGAATTCAAGCAAAGTAGATAACACTTGGTATATTGATAGTGGATGTAGCAACCATATGAGTTGCAATGCTTCTTGGTTTACTAATCTACATGTTCCCAAAGGTAAAGGACATGTAGAAAGAGGTGATGATACAGCCCATGAGATGTCCCATGTTGGAGATGTAGCTTTGGATGACAAGGAGGAAGGAAGATGTCTCAAGGATGTCTTGCATGTACCACTATCACAAAGAACTTGGTGTCTGTTGGGCAAATGGTTGAAAGAGGCTATCAAGTAAGGTTCAACAAAGGTGGATGCTTTGTGGAGAACCCTAAGCAAGGTTACAAGGTCATAGCAAGAGGAAAAAAGCAAGGGAGACTCTTCACTTTGGAGGTAAATTCTCATTCCACTCAACATGTCTACTTCACATATGGAAACAAGAGGATTTCGGAGTTGGACTTGTGGCACAAGAGGATAGGTCACATCAACATACAAAGAATGAAGGAAATGCAATTCAAGAGTCTGGTTGAAGGTCTTCCCAACTTCCAAGGACAAGGTATGAAGCATTTATGTGAATCTTGTCAACTAGGGAAGCAAGCGAGACTTCCATTCAAGAAGAGTGGCTACATAAGCCAACATCCATTGGAGTTGATACATACAGATGTGTGGGGGCCAACCAAAGAGCAATCCATTGGAGGTAACAAGTACTTTGTCACTTTTATAGATGATTGCACAAGGATGGTTTGGGTTTATTTCATCAAAAACAAATCAGATGTGTTTACATGTTTCAAAGCATTCAAGGCAATGGTAGAGAAGGAAACAGGTATATATATCAAGAAGCTAAGGTCCGATGGAGGGGGAGAATATTTCTCAAATGAGTTTTTTGATTTTTTTAATGGATCAAGGCATCAAGAGGCAAGTAACATGTAGGTACACACCCCAACAAAATGGATTAGCAGAGAGAAAGAATAGATACATTGCCGAGATCGCTAGAGCAATGCTTAATGAGATGAATGTACCTAACATGTTTTGGAGTGATGCAGCAAATACCGCCGTGTATCTTATGAATAGGGCTCCTACCTCAGGGATCCATGGCTTGACACTATATCAAGCCTATTATGGTAAGAAACCTGATCTTTCCCACTTGAAGATATTTTGATGTACTTGTTATGTACATGTGCCAAGTGAATTGAGGCACAAGCTACAACCAAAGGCAGAAAAGTGTGTGTTTCTAGGATATTCAAATGATCATAAAGGTTAGAGGTGCTTCAACCCAAACACAAAGGACTTGAGGATATCAAGGGATGTAGCATTTGATGAGCTACTCCCTTGGTATAAGAAGTATGATTGTATGCAGGACTATGAAGAAGAAAAGCATGGACATGATGAAGAAGAAAAAGACCTAGAGCTAAGCGGCCCAAGGTGTTCCATCAATGAAGATAGTTCAAGCATGAACTCACCATGGAGGGGGAGATCTTCATCAAGCTATGAATCACAATCAATCAACAAAGGCAAAGCAACATTGGTGGAGTTGGATGAAGAAGGTAATGAAGTTGAAGATGATGGACACATGATGGAGAAAGAAGCCACTTCAAAGAAAGAGATCAAGTTCCCAAGGCAAAGGAGGTTTATTCCTCCAAAAGGCGAAGAAAGGAAGTCTTCTAGAGTTAAGTATCCAACTCAAAGGTTTATTTATGATTCATACATGGCAACACATTATGCATATATGAACAAAGTAGTAGAAGATCATGAGCCCGATTGCTATGAAGATGCATGCAGGTACACCGAATGGAAAGAGGCAATGCAAGAAGAGATCGACACACTTGACGAGAATCAAACATGGACTCTAGTGCCCAAGAAGGATAACATGAAGGTAATAGGTAATAAGTGGGTGTATAAAGTAAAGAGGAATTCAGATGGATCTATTTCTAGGTTCAAAGCAAGATTGGTGGCCAAGGGTTTTGCACAAACCTATGGAGTGGACTTTGAAGAGACATTCAGCCCCGTGGCAAAGATGAGCACCATTAGGACACTCATTCCAATGGCTGCTAGCAAAGGATGGAAGCTTTTCCAATTGGATATCAAGAATGCCTTTCTCAATGGAGACTTGGAAGAAGAGGTATACATGGAGCAACCACTAGGTTTTGTTCATAAAGAGTTTCCACATCATGTTTGTAGGTTGAAGACGGCAATTTATGGCCTAAAGCAAGCTCCAAGGGCTTGGAACCAAAGATTGGTGGACTATTTGATCAAATGTGGTTACAATCAATGCAAGGCGGATCCATCTCTCTTCATCAAACAAAGAGGAGAACTTGTAGTCTACATGTGCGTGTATGTAGATGATCTTATCATTACAGGTAATGATACAAAGGGCATTGAGGAGATCAAGGCAAAGCTTGGAAAGGAGTTTAGGATCTCTGATCTTGGAGATCTTAGGTATTTTCTTGGCATTGAAGTTGTATACAAAGAAGAAGGTATTATGCTCATACAAAGGAAGTATATTCTAGACCTACTTGAGAGGTTTGGGATGCTACATTGCAAGCCTATTTCAAATCCCATGGAAGTTAATGTAAAGCTAAGCTCCATTGATGGAGAGCCATTAGAGGATGTAACCTTGTATCAATCTATTGTAGGATCTTTCAATTATGCCACAATAACTAGGCCCGACATAGCATATGGAGTTGGAGTTTTATCACAATTTATGCATAGTCCAAGGACTACACACATGCAAGCTGCAAGAAGAATGTTACGATATCTCAAGGCCACTATAAATGAAGGATTGTTCTATTCATTTGATGATGATATGCAGGCCAAAGCTTATTCTGATGCCGATTGGGCCAGTTCGAAGGAGGATAGAAGAAGTACAAGTGGTTACCTAGTCATGCTAGGTAGCAAGATCATCTCATGGATTTCAAAGAAGCAACCCACGGTGGTATTATCGTCCACGGAGGCTGAGTATAGAGCTTTGGCTCAAGTCACATGTGAGCTAATGTGGATTAAGAAGTTATTTATGGAGCTTAATTTGCAGGTTGACACATATCCAATTTTTTGTGACAACATGAATAGCATTCATCTAGCATCGAATCCTGTCTATCATGCTAGAACCAAGCATATTGAAGTGCACTATCACTTCATAAGGGAAAAGGTGATATCCAAGGAAGTTTCAGTACATCATATTGGTACCAAGGACCAAGTTGCGGACATGTTTACAAAGGCTTTGGATGGGATGAAGATTTCAAAATTCAAGCAATGCATCAACATGAAGGAGCTTGGATGAGGACGAAGAATTGAAGCTTGAGGGGGAGTGTTAAAAGTCAAGCTTCAAGCTACAAATTCGTGGGGAATCTTTTATGGACATGTGGAGCAATCAAAGGAAGCCAAAAGCCACCAGATTCCATCAAGAAAAGTCACTCAACCACTCCCCAAGTCATCTCAACTAAGTCCTCCAAGTTAGGAGGCTGATTTGGAAAGGTAGTTCCTAGATTTTAGGGGCACACTTCTCACTATAAAAGGAGAATGTATCCCGAATTCTTTTGGCCCATATTCTTGGAGTTTTAGCTCATGTAAAGTGAGCACTAAGTGCTGGAGTTGTGATAAGCAAGCCCCTTGCTTAAGCTAGCCCCTTGCTTGGTTGTTTGTTTTCTTTTAGTAGACATATCTATGTGTGTGCGCAGGCAGTGTTGCAACTCTCTACCCCTGAGTTGTTAGCATTGGTTCTCCCTCATATTGTATCCATTTGATGTAATTCTTGTCTCATTGGATAGCTATTAGAGTCTATTTTATGCTCACAAAGTCTGTGGATCATTCTCTGAGTAATCTGGGAGCATCATTCATTTTAGTGAAGTTGTGTGATTGAAATCTCTCTTGGTGTGTAGGCTCTGTTGGAAATATTTTGCTCTCTGTTGTAAGGGCTGGTTCTCCTTTGTTAAAAGTCAAGCTTCAAGCTACAAATTCGTGGGGAATCTTTTATGGACATGTGGAGCAATCAAAGGAAGCCAAAAGCCACCAGATTCCATCAAGAAAATTCACTCAACCACTCCCCAAGTCATCTCAACTAAGTCCTCCAAGTTAGGAGGCTGATTTAAGAAGGTAGTTCCTAGATTTTAGGGGCACACTTCTCACTATAAAAGGAGCATGTATCCCGACTTCTTTTGGCCCATCTTCTTGGAGTTTTAGCTCATGTAAAGTGAGCACTAAGTGCTGGAGTTGTGATAAGCAAGCCCCTTGCTTAAGCTAGCCCCTTGCTTGCTTGTTTGTTTTCTTTTAGTAGGCATATCTATGTGTGTGCGCAGGCAGTGTTGCAACTCTCTACCCCTGAGTTGTTAGCATTGGTTCTCCCTCATATTGTATCCATTTGATGTAATTCTTGTCTCATTGGATAGCTATTAGAGTCTACTTTATGCTCACAAAGTGTCTGAATCATTATCTGAGTAATCTAGGAGCAACATTCATTTTAGTGAAGTTGTGTGATTGATATCTCTCTTGGTGTGTAGGCTCTATTGGAAATATTATGCTCTCTGTTGTGAGGGCTGGTTCTCCTTCTCTATGTATTCATTTGCTATGATTTTGGTGTCATTGGGTAGCTATTAGAGTCCTCTAAAGTTGACCCAAGTTTGAAATTCATTCTCCGTATAATCTCTGAGAAAAGCTTGCTGGAGTGAAGTGAGGTATCTGCTTGACTGGCAGTTGTGAGCATTCAAATAGCTCATGTTGTAGACATTGTTTCTCCTTGTGTAAGCATCCATTTGAAGTAAAGTTTGTTTTGTTGGAAAGCTCTGGGTGTCTACTACAGGTCTACAAAAGCTCACTGGAGTTCTCTGCATAAGCTCTGAGTAAGAGCATTTTTGGTGTGCAGAGGTCAAAGAAGGATACCTATGAAGGTCATTCACGCTTCGTCGTTGCTTAAGGGTTGAGATACTTCCCCCATCAGTGGTATCAGAACATTTGGGCATCTTGGAGGTATCACATACAAGCAAGAAGACCTCTTGGAGTTGGTGGTTGAAGATTTGCATCAACAAAAGCTTCTTGGAGGTAGCTCCGATGAAGGGGGAGATATTCTACTCAAATTTGCAAGAGCACAAGGTGTCCATCTAAGGAAAGCTTTGGATTGAGGTAACCTCAGAGCCTCATTTTCATTTTACACACATTGGAGCATTAGCCAAGGGCTAGGTCAAGTATCAAAGACTAGATATGGGAGACTTCAACACTCAAATTGAAAAGCTAGACAAAGGTAACTATCAACCATGGAGATTTAGGGTCTCCAACTATCTTATGGGCAAGGGCCTTTGGGGCTTGATTAGTGGAAGTGAACCAAGACCTAGGTTGGATGAGAATCCAACCAATGACCAGAGAAGGGCCTTTAGGGAATGGAATGAAAGAGACAAGAGGGTTATCTTTATTCTTTCCCAACACATTAGCAATAGCATGATCGGCCATATCCAAGACTTGGATTCAAGCATGAAGGTATGGGAGACACTTGAAAGGCTTTATTCAACAAGCACCAAAGCAAGGAAGATCCAACTCAAGAATGAGCTCAACAACCTTAGGAAGAGCTCAAGGAGTAGCATAAATGACTACATACTTAAGGTCAAGGAGTTATCAGATGCATTGGGATCCATTGGAAGCCACATAGACGATGACGATCTTGTGGCTTATACTCTCAATGGTTTGAGAGATGATGAGAAGTGGAAACCCTTTACCACTTCAGTTTATGTAAGGGATAATCTTCCCGATTTTGAGCAATTGGTTGCTCTCATGGTCACCGAAGAAATGAACATAGGTGGAAGTTGAACTAAAAGCAAGGATGCACAAGTTTTCTATGCAGGTAATCAAAGGGGCAAAGGAAGACGAGGACAAGGAAGGGGCAAAGGAAGGTTTGGAGGAAGGCAAGGCCACTCAAGCAATCAAGGACATGACCAAGGCACCTCATCACAAAGAGGGAGAGGAAGAACAAGAGGAAGAGGAGGACGACATCAACAAAACAGGAATCAAGATGGTGAAGGATGTTACATATGTGGCAAGTTTGGCCACTATGCTAGAGATTACTACCAAGGAGGAAACAAAAGGAGCTATAATCAAGGTTCTTCATACAAAGGCCAAGGTAATTATGCTTCTACAAGTTCAGAAAATGACAATCTCTTGATGATGCACATGAATGGGAATTCAAGCAAAGTAGATAACACTTGGTATATTGATAGTGGATGTAGCAACCATATGAGTTGCAATGCTTCTTGGTTTACTAATCTACATGTTCCCAAAGGTAAAGGACATGTAGAAACAGGTGATGATACAGCCCATGAGATCTCCCATGTTGGAGATGTAGCTTTGGATGACAAGGAGGAAGGAAGATGTCTCAAGGATGTCTTGCATGTACCTACTATCACAAAGAACTTGGTGTCTGTTGGGCAAATGGTTGAAAGAGGCTATCAAGTAAGGTTCAACAAACGTGGATGCTTTGTGGAGAACCCTAAGCAAGGTTACAAGGTCATAGCAAGAGGAAAGAAGCAAGGGAGACTCTTCACTTTGGAGGTAAATTCTCATTCCACTCAACATGTCTACTTCACATATGGAAACAAGAGGATTTCGGAGTTGGACTTGTGGCACAAGAGGATAGGTCACATCAACATACAAAGAATGAAGGAAATGCAATTCAAGAGGCTGGTTGAAGGTCTTCCCAACTTCCAAGGACAAGGTATGAAGCATTTATGTGAATCTTGTCAACTAGGGAAGCAAGCGAGACTTCCATTCAAGAAGAGTGGCTACATAAGCCAACATCCATTGGAGTTGATACATACAGATGTGTGGGTGCCAACCAAAGAGCAATCCATTCGAGGTAACAAGTACTTTGTCACTTTTATAGATGATTGCACAAGGATGGTTTGGGTTTATTTCATAAAAAATAAATCAGATGTGTTTACATGTTTCTAAGCATTCAAGGCAATGGCAGAGAAGGAAACAGGTACATATATCAAGAAGCTAAGGTCCGATGGAGGGGGAGAATATTTCTCAAATGAGTTTTCTGATTTTTTAATGGATCAAGGCATCAAGAGGCAAGTAACATGCAGGTACACACCCCAACAAAATGGAGTAGCAGAGAGAAAGAATAGATACATTGCCGAGATCGCTAGAGTAATGCTTAATGAGATGAATGTACCTAACATGTTTTGGAGCGATGCAGCAAATACCGCCGTGTATCTTATGAATAGGGCTCCTACCTCAGGGATCCATGGCTTAACACCATATCAAGCCTATTATGGTAAAAAACCTGATCTTTCCCACTTGAAGATATTTGGATGTACTTGTTATGTACATGTGCCAAGTGAATTGAGGCACAAGCTACAACCAAAGGCAGAAAAGTGTGTGTTTCTAGGATATTCAAATGATCATAAAGGTTACAGGTGCTTCAACCCAAACACAAAGGACTTGAGGATATCAAGGGATGTAGCATTTGATGAGCTACTCCCTTGGTATAAGAAGTATGACTATATGCAGGACTATGAAGAAGAAAAGCATGGACATGATGAAGAACAAATTGACCTAAAGCTAAGCGGCCCAAGGTGTTCCATCAATGAAGATAGTTCAAGCATGAACTCACCATGGAGGGGGAGATCTTCATCAAGCTATGAAGCACAATCAATCAACAAAGGCAAAGCAACATTGGTGGAGTTGGATGAAGAAGGTAATGAAGTTGAAGATGATGAAGGACACATGATGGAGAAAGAAGCCATGTCAAAGAAAGAGATCAAGTTCCCAACGCAAAGGAGGTTTATTCCTCCAAAAGGTGAAGAAAGGAAGTCTTCTAGAGTTAAGTATCCAACTCAAAGGTTTACTTATGATTCATACATGGCAACTCATTATGCATATATGAACAAAGTAGTAGAAGATCATGAGCCCGATTGCTATGAAGATGCAAGCAGGTACACCGAATGCAAAGAGGCAATGCAAGAAGAGATCGACACACTTGAGGAGAATCAAACATGGACTCTAGTGCCCAAGAAGGATAACATGAAGGTAATAGGTAGTAAGTGGGTGTATAAAGTAAAGAGGAATTCAGATGGATCTATTTCTAGGTTCAAAGCAAGATTGGTGGCCAAGGGTTTTGCACAAACCTATGGAGTGGACTTTGAAGAGACATTCAGCCCCGTGGCAAAGATGAGCACCATTAGGACACTCATTGCAATGGCTGCTAGCAAAGGATGGAAGCTTTTCCAATTGGATATCAAGAATGCCTTTCTCAATGGAGACTTGGAAGAA
>MU260131.1:167500-172500 GCA_020310875.1 Ceratopteris richardii | reverse complement strand
AGCAAGAAGACCTCTTGGAGTTGGTGGTTGAAGAGTTGCATCAACAAAAGCTTCTTGGAGGTAGCTCACATCAAGGGGGAGCTATTCTACTCAAATTTGCAAGAGCACAAGGTGTCCATCTAAGGAAAGCTTTGGATTGAGGTAACCTCAGAGCCTCATTTTCATTTTACACACATTGGAGCATTAGCCAAGGGCTAGGTCAAGTATCAAAGATTAGATATGGGAGACTTCAACACTCAAATTGAAAAGCTAGACAAAGGTAACTATCACCCATGGAGATTTAGGGTCTCCAACTATCTTATGGGCAAGGGCCTTTGGGGGTTGATTAGTGGAAGTGAACCAAGACCTAGGTTGGATGAGAATCCAACCAATGACCAGAGAAGGGCCTTTAGGGAATGGAATGAAAGAGACAAGAGGGTTATCTTTATTCTTTGCCAACACATTAGCAATAGCATGATCGGCCATATCCAAGACCTGGATTCAAGCATGAAGGTATGGGAGACACTTGAAAGGCTTTATTCAACAAGCACCAAAGCAAGGAAGATCCAACTCAAGAATGAGCTCAACAACCTTAGGAAGAGCTCAGGGAGTAGCATAAATGACTACATACTTAAGGTCAAGGAGTTATCAGATGCATTGGGATCCATTGGAAGCCACGTAGACGATGACGATCTTGTGGCTTATACTCTCAATGGTTTGAGAGATGATGAGAAGTGGAAACCCTTTACCACTTCAGTTTATGTAAGGGATAATCTTCCCGATTTTGAGCAATTGGTTGCTCTCATGTTCACCGAAGAACTGAACATAGGTGGAAGTTCAACTAAAAGCAAAGATGCACAAGTTTTCTATGCAGGTAATCAAAGGGGCAAAGGAAGACAAGGACAAGGAAGGGGCAAAGGAAGGTTTGGAGGAAGGCAAGGCCACTCAAGAAATCAAGGACATGACCAAGGCACCTCATCACAAAGAGGGAGAGGAAGATCAAGAGGAAGAGGAGGACGACATCAACAAAACAGGAATCAAGATGGCGAAGGATGTTACATATGTGGCAAGTTTGGCCACTATGCTAGAGATTGCTACCAAGGAGGAAACCAAAGGAACTATAATCAAGGTTCTTCATACAAAGGCCAAGGTAATTATGCTTCTACAAGTTCAGAAAATGACAATCTCTTGATGATGCACATGAATGGGAATTCAAGCAAAGTAGATAACACTTGGTATATTGATAGTGGATGTAGCAACCATATGAGTTGCAATGCTTCTTGGTTTACTAATCTACATGTTCCCAAAGGTAAAGGACATGTAGCAACAGGTGATGATACAGCCCATGAGATCTCCCATGTTGGAGATGTAGCTTTGGATGACAAGGAGGAAGGAAGATGTCTCAAGGATGTCTTGCATGTACCTACCATCACAAAGAAGTTGGTGTCCGTTGGGCAAATGGTTGAAAGAGGCTATCAAGTAAGGTTCAACAAAGGTGGATGCTTTGTGGAGAACCCTAAGCAAGGTTACAAGGTCATAGCAAGAGGAAAGAAACAAGGGAGACTCTTCACTTTGGAGGTAAATTCTCATTCTACTCAACATGTCTACTTCACATATGGAAACAAGAGGATTTCGGAGTTGGACTTGTGGCATAAGAGGATAGGTCACATGAACATACAAAGAATGAAGGAAATGCAATTCAAGAGGCTGGTTGAAGGTCTTCCCAACTTCCAAGGACAAGGTATGAAGCATTTATGTGAATCTTGTCAACTAGGGAAGCAAGCGAGACTTCCATTCAAGAAGAGTGGCTACATAAGCCAACATCCATTGGAGTTGATACATACAGATGTGTGGGGGCCAACGAAAGAGCAATCCATTGGAGGTAAGAAGTACTTTGTCACTTTTATAGATGATTGCACAAGGATGGTTTGGGTTTATTTCATCAAAAACAAATCAGATGTGTTTACATGTTTCAAAGGATTCAAGGCAATGGTAGAGAAGGAAACATGTACATATATCAAGAAGCTAAGGTCCGATGGAGGGGGAGAATATTTCTCAAATGAGTTTTCTTATTTTTTAATGGATCAAGGCATCAAGAGGCAAGTAACATGCAGGTACACACCCCAACAAAATGGAGTAGCAGAGAGAAAGAATAGATACATTGCCGAGATCGCTAGAGCAATGCTTAATGAGATGAATGTACCTAACATGTTTTGGAGTGATGCAGCAAATACCGCCGTGTATCTAATGAATAGGGCTCCTACCTCAGGGATCCATGGCTTGACACCATATCAAGCCTATTATGGTAAGAAACCTGATCTTTCCCACTTGAAGATATTTGGATGTACTTGTTATGTACATGTGCCAAGTGAATTGAGGCACAAGCTACAACCAAAGGCAGAAAAGTGTGTGTTTCTAGGATATTCAAATGATCATAAAGGTTACAGGTGCTTCAACCCAAACACAAAGGACTTGAGGATATCAAGGGATGTAGTATTTGATGAGCTACTCCCTTGGTATAAGAAGTATGATTGTATGCAGGACTATGAAGAAGAAAAGCATGGACATGATGAAGAAGAAATCGACCTAGAGCTAAGCGGCCCAAGGTGTTCCATCAATGAAGATAGTTCAAGCATGAACTCACCATGGAGGGGGAGATCTTCATCAAGCTATGAAGCACAATCAATCAACAAAGGCAAAGCAACATTGGTGGAGTTGTATGAAGAAGGTAATGAAGTTGAAGATGATGGACACATGATGGAGAAAGAAGCCACGTCAAAGAAAGAGATCAAGTTCCCAAGGCAAAGGAGGTGTATTCCTCCAAAAGGTGAAGAAAGGAAGTCTTCTAGAGTTAAGTATCCAACTCAAAGGTTTACTTATGATTCATACATGGCAACACATTATGCATATATGAACAAAGTAGTAGAAGATCATGAGCCCGATTGCTATGAAGATGCAAGCAGGTACACCGAATGGAAAGAGGCAATGCAAGAAGAGATCGACGCACTTGAGGAAAATCAAACATGGACTCTAGTGCCCAAGAAGGAGAACATGAAGGTAATAGGTAATAAGTGGGTGTATAAAGTAAAGAGGAATTCAGATGGATCTATTTTTAGGTTCAAAGCAAGATTGGTGGCCAAGGGTTTTGCACAAACCTATGGAGGGCACTTTGAAGAGACATTCAGCCCCGTGGCAAAGATGAGCACCATTAGGACACTCATTGCAATGGCTGCTAGCAAAGGATGGAAGCTCTTCCAATTGGATATCAAGAATGCCTTTCTCAATGGAGACTTGGAAGAAGAGGTATACATGGAGCAACCACTAGGTTTTGTTCATAAAGAGTTTCCACATCATGTTTGTAGGTTGAAGAAGGCACTTATGGCCTAAAGCAATCTCCAAGGGCTTGGAACCAACGATTGGTGGACTATTTGATCAAATGTGGTTACAATCAATGCAAGGCGGATCCATCTCTCTTCATCAAACAAAGAGGAGAACTTGTGGTCTACATGTGTGTGTATGTAGATGATCTTATCATTACAGGTAATGATACAAAGGGCATTGAGGAGATCAAGGCAAAGCTTGGAAAGGAGTTTAGGATCTCTGATCTTGGAGATCTTAGGTATTTTCTTGGCATTGAAGTTGTATACAAAGAAGAAGGTATTATGCTCATACAAAGGAAGTATATTCTAGACCTACTTGAGAGGTTTGGGATGCTACATTGCAAGCCTATTTCAAATCCCATGGAAGTTAATGTAAAGCTAAGCTCCATTGATGGAGAGCCATTAGAGGATGTAACTTTGTATCGATCTATTGTAGGCTCTTTCAATTATGCCACAATAACCAGGCCCGACATAGCATATGGAGTTGGAGTGTTATCACAATTTATGCATAGTCCAAGGAATACACACTTGCAAGCTGCAAGAAGAATGTTGCGATATCTCAAAGCCACTATAAATGAAGGATTGTTCTACTCATTTGATGATGATATGCAGGTCAAAGCTTATTCCGATGCCGATTGGGCCGGTTCAAAGGAAGATAGAAGGAGTACAAGTGGTTACCTAGTCATGCTAGGTAGCAAGATCATCTCATGGATTTCAAAGAAGCAACCCACGGTGGCACTATCTTCCACCGAGGCTGAGTATAGAGCTTTGGCTCAAGTCACATGTGAGCTAATGTGGATTAAGAAGTTATTTATGGAGCTTAATTTGCAGGTTGACACATATCCAATTTTTTGTGACAACATGAGTAGCATTCATCTAGCATCGAACCCTGTCTATCATGCTAGAACCAAGCATATTGAAGTGCACTATCACTTCATAAGGGAAAAGGTGATATCCAAGGAAGTTTCAGTACATCATATTGGTACCAAGGACCAAGTTGCGGACATGTTTACAACGGCTTTGGATGGGATGAAGATTTCAAAATTCAAGCAATGCATCAACATGAAGGAGCTTGGATGAGGACGAAGAATTGAAGCTTGAGGGGGAGTGTTAAAAGTCAAGATTCAAGCTACAAATTCGTGGGGAATCTTTTATGGACATGTGGAGCAATCAAAGAAAGCCAAAAGCCACCAGATTCCATCAAGAAAAGTCACTCAACCACTCCCCAAGTCATCTCAACTAAGTCCTCCAAGTTAGGAGGCTGATTTGGAAAGGTAGTTCCTAGATTTTAGGGGCACACTTCTCACTATAAAAGGAGCATGTATCCCGACTTCTTTTGGCCCATCTTCTTGGAGTTTTAGCTCATGTAAAGTGAGCACTAAGTGCTGGAGTTGTGATAAGCAAGCCCCTTGCTTAAGCTAGCCCCTTGCTTGGTTGTTTGTTTTCTTTTAGTAGACATATCTATGTGTGTGCACAGGCAGTGTTGCAACTCTCTACCCCTGAGTTGTTAGCATTGGTTCTCCCTCATATTGTATCCATTCGATGTAATTCTTGTCTCATTGGATAGCTATTAGAGTCTACTTTATGCTCACAAAGTGTCTGGATCATTCTCTGAGTAATCTAGGAGCAACATTCATTTTC
>MU260131.1:157500-160000 GCA_020310875.1 Ceratopteris richardii | reverse complement strand
AATGAGTGTCCTAATGGTGCTCATCTTTGCCACGGGGCTGAATGTCTCTTCAAAGTCCACTCCATAGGTTTGTGCAAAACCCTTAGCCACCAATCTTGCTTTGAACCTAGAAATAGATCCATCTGAATTCCTCTTTACTTTATACACCCACTTATTACCTATTACCTTCATGTTCTCCTTCTTGGGCACTAGAGTCCATGTTTGATTTTCCTCAAGTGCGTCGATCTCTTCTTGCATTGCCTCTTTCCATTCGGTGTACCTGCTTGCATCTTCATAGCAATCGGGCTCATGATCTTCTACTACTTTGTTCATATATGCATAATGTGTTGCCATGTATGAATCATAAGTAAACCTTTGAGTTGGATACTTAACTCTAGAAGACTTCCTTTCTTCACCTTTTGGAGGAATAAACCTCCTTTGCCTTGGGAACTTGATCTCTTTCTTTGACGTGGCTTCTTTCTCCATCATGTGTCCTTCATCATCTTCAACTTCATTACCTTCTTCATCCAACTCCACCAATGTTGCTTTGCCTTTGTTGATTGATTGTGCTTCATAGCTTGATGAAGGTCTCCCCCTCCATGGTGAGTTCATGCTTGAACTATCTTCATTGATGGAACACCTTGGGCCGCTTAGCTCTAGGTCGATTTGTTCTTCATCATGTCCATGCTTTTCTTCTTCATAGTCCTGCATACAATCATACTTCTTATACCAAGGGAGTAGCTCATCAAATGCTACATCCCTTGATATCCTCAAGTCCTTTGTATTTGGGTTGAAGCACCTGTAACCTTTATGATCATTTGAATATCCTAGAAACACACACTTTTCTGCCTTTGGTTGTAGCTTGTGCCTCAATTCACTTGGCACATGTACATAACAAGTACATCCAAATATCTTCAAGTGGGAAAGATCAGGTTTCTTACCATAATAGGCTTGATATGGTGTCAAGCCATGGATCCCTGAGGTAGGAGCCCTATTCATTAGATACACGGCGGTATTTGCTGCATCACTCCAAAACATGTTAGGTACATTCATCTCATTAAGCATTGCTCTAGCGATCTCGGCAATGTATCTATTCTTTCTCTCTGCTACTCCATTTTGTTGGGGTGTGTACCTGCATGTTACTTGCCTCTTGATGCCTTGATCCATTAAAAAATCAGAAAACTCATTTGAGAAATATTCTCCCCCTCCATCGGACCTTAGCTTCTTGATATATGTACCTGTTTCCTTCTCTACCATTGCCTTGAATGCTTTGAAACATGTAAACACATCTGATTTGTTTTTGATGAAATAAACCCAAACCATCCTTGTGCAATCATCTATAAAAGTAACAAAGTACTTGTTACCTCCAATGGATTGCTCTTTCGTTGGCCCCCACACATCTGTATGTATCAACTCCAATGGATGTTGGCTTATGTAGCCACTCTTCTTGAATGGAAGTCTCGCTTGCTTCCCTAGTTGACAAGATTCACATAAATGCTTCATACCTTGTCCTTGGAAGTTGGGAAGACCTTCAACCAGCCTCTTGAATTGCATTTCCTTCATTCTTTGTATGTTGATGTGACCTATCCTCTTGTGCCACAAGTCCAACTCCGAAATCCTCTTGTTTCCATATGTGAAGTAGACATGTTGAGTAGAATGAGAATTTACCTCCAAAGTGAAGAGTCTCCCTTGCTTCTTTCCTCTTGCTATGACCTTGTAACCTTGCTTAGGGTTCTCCACAAAGCATCCACCTTTGTTGAACCTTACTTGATAGCCTCTTTCAACCATTTGCCCAACGGACACCAAGTTCTTTGTGATGGTAGGTACATGCAAGACATCCTTGAGACATCTTCCTTCCTCCTTGTCATCCAAAGCTACATCTCCAACATGGGAGATCTCATGGGCTGTATCATCACCTGTTTCTACATGTCCTTTACCTTTGGGAACATGTAGATTAGTAAACCAAGAAGCATTGCAACTCATATGGTTGCTACATCCACTATCAATATACCAAGTGTTATCTACTTTGCTTGAATTCACATTCATGTGCATCATCAAGAGATTGTCATTTTTTGAACTTGTAGAAGCATAATTACCTTGGCCTCTGTATGAAGAACCTTGATTATAGTTCCTTTGGTTTCCTCCTTGGTAGCAATCTCTAGCATAGTGGCCAAACTTGCCACATATGTAACATCCTTCGCCATCTTGATTCCTGTTTTGTTGATGTCGTCCTCCTCTTCCTCTTGATCTTCCTCTCCCTCTTTGTGATGAGGTGCCTTGGTCATGTCCTTGATTTCTTGAGTGGCCTTGCCTTCCTCCAAACCTTCCTTTGCCCCTTCCTTGTCCTTGTCTTCCTTTGCCCCTTTGATTACCTGCATAGAAAACTTGTGCATCTTTGCTTTTAGTTGAACTTCCACCTATGTTCATTTCTTCGGTGACCATGAGAGCAACCAATTGCTCAAAATCGGGAAGATTATCCCTTACATAAACTGAAGTGGTAAAGGGTTTCCACTTCTCATCA
>MU260131.1:135000-152500 GCA_020310875.1 Ceratopteris richardii | reverse complement strand
CTAAGCAATGATGAAGCGCGCGAATGACCTCCACAGGTATCCTTCTTTGACCTCTGCACACCAAAAATGCTCTTACTCAGAGCTTATGCAGAGAACTCCAGTGAGCTTTTGTAGACCTGTAGTAGACACCAAGGGCTTTCCAACAAAACAAATTTCACTTGAAATGGATGCTTACACAAAGAGAAACAATGTCTACAACATGAGCTAGTTGAATGCTCACAACTGCTAGTCAAGCAGAGACCTCACTTCACTCCAGCAAATGTTTCTCAGGGATTATACAGAGAATGAATCTCAAACTTAAGTCAATTTTAGAGCACTCTAATAGCTACCCAATGACACCAAAATCATAGCAAATGGATACATAGAGAAGGAGAACCAGCCCTTACAACAGAGAGCAAAATATTTCCAACAGAGCCTACACAAAGAGAGAGATATCAATCACACAACTTCACTAAAATGAATGTTGCTCCCAGTTTACTCAGAGAATGCTCTAGAGAATTGGTAAGCATAAAATAGACTCTTATAACTATCCAATGAGACAATAATTACATCAAATGGATACCATATGAGGGAGAACCAATGCTAACAACTCAGGGGTAGAGAGTTGCAACACTGCCTGCGCACACACATAGATATGCCTACTAAAAGAAGACAAACAAGCAAGCAAGGGGGTTGCTTAAGCAAGGGGCTTGCTTATCAAAACTCCAGCACTTAGTGCTCACTTTACATGAGCTAAAACTCCAAGAAGATGGCCCAAAAGAAGTCAGGATACATGCTCCTTTTATAGTGAGAGGTGTGCCCCTAAAATCTAGGAACTACCTTTCCAAATCAGCCTCCTAACTTGGAGGAATTAGTTGAGATGACTTGGGGAGTGGTTGAGTGACTTTTCTTGATGGAATCTCGTGGCTTTTGGCTTCCTTTGATTGCTCCACATGTCCATAAAAGATTCCCCACGAATTTTTAGCTTGAAGCTTGACTTTTAACACTCCCCCTCAAGCTTCAAATCTTCATCCTCATCCAAGCTCCTTCATGTTGATGCATTGCTTGAATTTGGGATTTGAAATAGGCTTGCAATGTAGCATCCCAAACCTCTCAAGTAGGTCTAGAATATACTTCCTTTGTATGAGCATAATACCTTCTTCTTTGTATACAACTTCAATGCCAAGAAAATACCTAAGATCTCCAAGATCAGAGATCCTAAACTCCTTTCCAAGCTTTGCCTTGATCTCCTCAATGCCCTTTGTATCATTACCTGTAATGCTAAGATCATCTACATACACACACATGTAGACCACAAGTTCTCCTCTTTGTTTGATGAAGAGAGATGGATCCGCCTTGCATTGATTGTAACCACATTTGATCAAATAGTCCACCAATCTTTGGTTCCAAGCCCTTGGAGCTTGCTTTAGGCCATAAAGTGCCTTCTTCAACCTACAAACATGATGTGGAAACTCTTTATGAACAAAACCTAGTGGTTGCTCCATGTATACCTCTTCTTCTAAGTCTCCATTGAGAAAGGCATTCTTGATATCCAATTGGAAGAGCTTCCATCCTTTGCTAGCAGCCATTGCAATGAGTGTCCTAATGGTGCTCATCTTTGCCACGGGGCTGAATGTCTCTTCAAAGTCCACTCCATAGGTTTGTGCAAAACCCTTGGCCACCAATCTTGCTTTGAACCTAGAAATAGATCCATCTGAATTCCTCTTTACTTTATACACCCACTTATTACCTATTACCTTCATGTTCTCCTTCTTGGGCACTAGAGTCCATGTTTGATTTTCCTCAAGTGCGTCCATCTCTTCTTGCATTTCCTCTTTCCATTCGGTGTACCTGCTTGCATCTTCATAGCAATCGGGCTCATGATCTTCTACTACTTTGTTCATATATGCATAATGTGTTGCCATGTATGAATCATAAGTAAACCTTTGAGTTGGATACTTAACTCTAGAAGACTTCCTTTCTTCACCTTTTGGAGGAATAAACCTCCTTTGCCTTGGGAACTTGATCTCTTTCTTTGACGTGGCTTCTTTCTCCATCATGTGTCCTTCATCATCTTCAACTTCATTACCTTCTTCATCCAACTCCACCAATGTTGCTTTGCCTTTGTTGATTGATTGTGCTTCATAGCTTGATGAAGATCTCCCCCTCCATGGTGAGTTCATGCTTGAACTATCTTCATTGATGGAACACCTTGGGCCGCTTAGCTCTAGGTCGATTTGTTCTTCATCATGTCCATGCTTTTCTTCTTCATAGTCCTGCATACAATCATACTTCTTATACCAAGGGAGTAGCTCATCAAATGCTACATCCCTTGATATCCTCAAGTCCTTTGTGTTTGGGTTGAAGCACCTGTAACCTTTATGATCATTTGAATATCCTAGAAACACACACTTTTCTGCCTTTGGTTGTAGCTTGTGCCTCAATTCACTTGGCACATGTACATAACAAGTACATCCAAATATCTTCAAGTGGGAAAGATCAGGTTTCTTACCATAATAGGCTTGATATGGTGTCAAGCCATGGATCCCTGAGGTAGGAGCCCTATTCATTAGATACACGGCGGTATTTGCTGCATCACTCCAAAACATGTTAGGTACATTCATCTCATTAAGCATTGCTCTAGCGATCTCGGCAATGTATCTATTCTTTCTCTCTGCTACTCCATTTTGTTGGGTGTGTACCTGCATGTTACTTGCCTCTTGATGCCTTGATCCATTAAAAAATCAGAAAACTCATTTGAGAAATATTCTCCCCCTCCATCGGACCTTAGCTTCTTGATATATGTACCTGTTTCCTTTTCTACCATTGCCTTGAATGCTTTGAAACATGTAAACACATCTGATTTGTTTTTGATGAAATAAACCCAAACCATCCTTGTGCAATCATCTATAAAAGTGACAAAGTACTTGTTACCTCCAATGGATTGCTCTTTCGTTATCCCCCACACATCTGTATGTATCAACTCCAATGGATGTTGGCTTATGTAGCCACTCTTCTTGAATGGAAGTCTCGCTTGCTTCCCTAGTTGACAAGATTCACATAAATGCTTCATACCTTGTCCTTGGAAGTTGGGAAGACCTTCAACCAGCCTCTTGAATTGCATTTCCTTCATTCTTTGTATGTTGATGTGACCTATCCTCTTGTGCCACAAGTCCAACTCCGAAATCCTCTTGTTTCCATATGTGAAGTAGACATGTTGAGTAGAATGAGAATTTACCTCCAAAGTGAAGAGTCTCCCTTGCTTCTTTCCTCTTGCTATGACCTTGTAACCTTGCTTAGGGTTCTCCACAAAGCATCCACCTTTGTTGAACCTTACTTGATAGCCTCTTTCAACCATTTGCCCAACGGACACCAAGTTCTTTGTGATGGTAGGTACATGCAAGACATCCTTGAGACATCTTCCTTCCTCCTTGTCATCCAAAGGTACATCTCCAACATGGGAGATCTCATGGGCTGTATCATCACCTGTTTCTACATGTCCTTTACCTTTGGGAACATGTAGATTAGTAAACCAAGAAGCATTGCAACTCATATGGTTGCTACATCCACTATCAATATACCAAGTGTTATCTACTTTGCTTGAATTCCCATTCATGTGCATCATCAAGAGATTGTCATTTTCTGAACTTGTAGAAGCATAATTACCTTGGCCTTTGTATGAAGAACCTTGATTATAGTTCCTTTGGTTTCCTCCGTGGTAGCAATCTCTAGCATAGTGGCCAAACTTGCCACATATGTAACATCCTTCGCCATCTTGATTCCTGTTTTGTTGATGTCGTCCTCCTCTTCCTCTTGATCTTCCTCTCCCTCTTTGTGATGAGGTGCCTTGGTCATGTCCTTGATTTCTTGAGTGGCCTTGCCTTCCTCCAAACCTTCCTTTGCCCCTTCCTTGTCCTTGTCTTCCTTTGCCCCTTTGATTACCTGCATAGAAAACTTGTGCATCTTTGCTTTTAGTTGAACTTCCACCTATGTTCATTTCTTCGGTGACCATGAGAGCAACCAATTGCTCAAAATCGGGAAGATTATCCCTTACATAAACTGAAGTGGTAAAGGGTTTCCACTTCTCATCATCTCTCAAACCATTGAGAGTATATGTATATGTGTATGTATATGTATATGTATATGTATATGTATATGTTTATGTATATGTGTAGCTCAGTGATGAGTAGCACCTCCTTTAATGTCAATCCGGGAAGACATGAGGATGGTATGAAGACCTCGAGCAAGTGGAGGCACAAGTGCGTGAGTGAGAAGCACACAAGCATGCACACACATACACGCACATGCGCACACATGGCAAGACAAAGAGTGAGAAGCAATGGAGTTCTTAGATTACTTTCAAAAAGCTCTTACAAGTTCATTTCAATTACAATCTAACCTCAAAAATGAGCTCTCTAGCTCCTTTTATAGTTTTTGACTAGCTTTGGCCCTGTTCAGACCTAGTGTCCGGCCTAGTTGAAAATTAGGTTCCAGGGCTTATTAGAGGGCTCAAACGAGATCTAAGAAATATGAAAATTGGCAGGTAGATACTTCTAAAGCTCCTCAAGCTCAAGGACTCCTTGGCTTGCACAAAATGGAGCTACAAAAATACGAAATGATATTTACAATGGTTTTTAGTGATGAAAATCACTATTTGTGTAGGGATTTTCTCTATTGATTTGTCATACATACCTTTGAGCTCCCTACTTGCTCTTTCTTCTTGTGTGCTCAACTCCTTGATGTCTAAAAAATTTAGATGGCCTACTTGCGAGATCTTCTTTGACTGCCATGTCTGCTTGTGCTGTCCCTTCGCTCTGACTCTCTTCGTCTTGTGGCTCCTTCGGTTCCCTGACTGCTGCCAACACCCCCCCCCCACTGTCACGTCTGTCGCCCCTGACAGACCCTTGTCTAGATGTTCGTTGAACGTAGTATTGGACGACGTCGGAAGCGAGGTGATGTTCTTCTAATCTGAGCCCCCGTGCTAGATCTGTTAATAATGCGTCCCAATTCACTGGTCCTGGTACGTCCGGGTGTGGCACCCGCAGTTGTTCTAAATGTATGGTTCTCTCCACAGCGAATAAGTGGAGGAGATGTGAAGGCCTGGGTACAAAAATTTCTGAGTGATATTCCCAGAATCCCGTTATGAACATCTCCTCGAAAGTCTGTTTAAAACAAGCGGGGAGGTACTTTATTCTGGCGTGCCAAGCATATATTACTTCTATTGATGGGGTGGTGCTCATGTCGTAAACTAGGTCTTGGTTGCCTGTAACGAATCCGGCTCCTGAGAAGTGGGGATCCTTAATGTTTTTAAATGTCCTGAATGTGATCAGCATTAATTCAAATATTTTCATACACATTTGTGCCATCACATCGGGTGTATTGCGTAGTCGAGTGCTCCAGTGTCTGATAGTAGAAATCATGTAATTTACAGTGGGAGGTCCTCGTGGAGGTGCTAGATAAACATAATTTAGCCACTTGGCATAGCCTTTGATGTTCTTGACAGCAATGGTGAATTCGGGCCATGTGCATCTTCGTAGGACTGGGGCATAACAAGGATTGTACTTAATAAAGATGTGGGTAGAGGGGGTATGGGGGACGGAGGTTGCATGGGGGAAGGGAGTGGTGCTGTGGCAGGAGATGTTTCCATAGTGTCAAATGTTTGAGTGACCGTGTAGATGGGGACCGTGGGTGGGGTGGATGTGACGCTAGTGAAGAGAGTGGTGAAGGTGGGCATAGTGACTCCCCCGAATTGGATTCCTGGAGAGAGTGGAATTCCCATGATGATTGTGGTGATATTGGATGTGGTGGCGATAGTGTCACGTGGTGGAGTGAGTTGTGTAGTGAGAGGTGGGGAGGGTGGTGACAGTGGTGCTTCTTGATGTTCGTCTGTTTGCGTTGTATTTCCTGGTGCTGATACGTTGATATGAATTTGTTTCCCGGACCTCATGGGACGGGCGGGAACTCCTTTCTCAAATCGGTGAATGTAGACCATTGCCTCATGAATGGCCTCATCCAATCCTACTGCATCAGCATGTAGGTTGATGGACTCGATGAACATATCATCCACACCTTCCTCTGCCAACAATTGGTTCATGAGTTTCTTGCCTGCTTCAAGTGACATTTTATGCTGTTCTTGAACTAGCTTCATGGTTCGATATAGTCTTTTTATTTGTGCCGAATACGCTGGGGCACTTGCTAACTCTGAAAGTTCATCATACTCTTGTTCTTCGTAGGCTTCTTCCTCTTGTTCGGTCTCTTGTTCATCTACGTCGACTTCTACAACTTGCGGTCGGGTGGGGGATGACGTTGTTGTATGGGTTTGTGGTTCCTGAGCTCGCTCTGTTTCCGTTTCGAGATTAGAGTCGTAGATCAGTCTAGCCACTTCTTCATCAATGAGATCATTGAGAGTAAAGCCCTGTGGAAATTCCAAGTCTGATGGGACGGGTGGAAACACCAGATTGGGTCCCTCTGTACTTGGTCTTGGTAGCCGAATGGTGAATGGTCTAATGCGTCGTGTCTGGGGAGGGGTAATCTCTGGTGTAGTGGTGGCTCCCCTTGGTTGAGCGCAGGGTAATTGGACTCCCCCTCTCATCTTCTTTGATGGAGGACCTGCCGCTGATAGCCTTCTCTGGAACTCCTGGGCCCGGGACCATACGAGTGCCCGCTGAATAGGCACGTCATAGGCTAGACATCGATAGATTATTTTGGTCAGAGCACAACACCCATGGAGCACATTTTTCTGCTTCTTGTTCCACCGTTGATGGGCTAGGTGGATCTGATCTATGATCCAATGTGGTACGTTGATAGGGAGATTTTCTGTCTCTGCCAAATACAAGCTAAACCATATCTTCTTTGGTGGCATGGTGAATCTTTCCTGGGCTAGAAAAGCAAAATACTGCATGATGGTCCGTAGGTGAAGAGCGATGGTTGGTATCATTGCTACCATATCCTTCAGCTTATTGAGATCTTTATGTTTCATTCTGCCTGGAACCATTGTTTCCTTTTCAGTGGGAATGTGCATACCATGCATGTCCAATGCTTCTTGTACCAGATTGAGGGTCAGTTTGAATCTTTTAAGTTCGTGGCCCGGCAACAGTGAGGGTAACACAAAAGTGCTATCGCCTCCCTTGGCCTTGCTAGGAGTGATGGTACTGATAAGATAAGAACAACGTAAGAAATCTGGCTTCGGTAAGTGGGCCCTGAAATAACTGTCCAGGCCCGCTTTGGTCCATACCGAACGCATTACTTCGGCATTCTGATAGCTCTCAAATTTGCGCGTGAAAAAATGGTAGTGTCCCCATTTACCATTAAACTCCAATTCAGCTTCCCAGAAGTAGGTGCCGTCACCCAATGGTCCTGCAACATCACTGAACCAATGAGCGTGTTTGCCCACTTGAGAGGTGTGTCCCTGAGGAGGATCCTGAACTGGGAGCACATGCACAGCTTGAAGTTCTTGCGGTCTTTCGGTGAGATGTGGTTCGAGGAGGAGTGTTTCTATATCCACAATCTGTGCACTGGATCCGGCGTGAGAACTGGAACCTCCAGCTTCTGCCATGGCACTGCTTGCTTGTTGGTTCTGTGAGAATATAGAACCATGTGTTCACATTGTAATGGACAGAATAAAACCGTTGTTGTCCCCGTTACAACATTAACATGAGGTAGATGATGAGTCAGTGGGTCAGTGAGTGCTCGATGAGTGTGTGTGCAGTTAGTGAAGAGAAGAGCTTAAATGGAAAGCTATCGTGTCTGAGTGATGTAGTTAGTAGTTGGACATGAATTTACAAGGAAGGGTCAGGGGGTTTGTCACACATCTTAGGACGCCAGACACAACGTATGGTTTTGTGTCGTGGTTTGGTGGAAGGGCCTGGAAGCACAGTGAGGGTATCGGCTTGGAAATGAGGCTTTTTAGGGATCCATTTCCACATGATTCTTCTCGTGCTTACAGGTGAATGTGTGTTTGTGTGTGAGGTATAAGAATGAGTATCAGAGGTGAGAGGAGATGGACCATGTTGTACAGGGGGTGGTGTCTGGATAGATATTTGAGCCCGCAAGTAAGCCTTAGGCACCCAAATTTCTCTTGATTGTGGCCTAGCCTTCATCAACTTCTTGGGTACCCAAATAGATTTCACTTTCTCAACAGAGGTTTTAGGAGTCTTCTTATTATTATCAAGTCGTGGATTACTAATAGGAAGTTGAGACCGTTGTTGCGACTTGGTTACAGTCGGCAACTCGCCCTTTCGCACCCACATTTGTTTCATCGGCTGAGTTGTTCTGCTTCGCGCATTCTTTTGGTCTCTCGCCTCGAGAGTCTTCAGTGATTGATCTGCCCTTAGTTGCTGCCTCCTTTTGGCCATTGGAAAAGAAGGGAGTTCCATTGTGGTTCTGACTCCTTTTTTGAGATCTTCATTCTTCTGCATCACATAGCCTTGGACAAGAACAGCATGGTCAACTTCATGTGTACCCCTGGAGGGACCAGGAGTCCGTGCCTTTTCTAGTTCCTTGAGTGCTCCATTATTTAACTCAATTGTAATTCTAGTTTGATTCACCCATACCTGAAGAAGTCCACTTCTTAGGTTTAAGTTGACTGCTTGGTCATAGATCCAGTCTTGACCCAAGACAAGGGGTTCAGTGAGGTCCTCATCTTGACATACGAGTACTTTAACTGTCATTGCCTCATCATGAATATAGAGGGGAAGTTCCACCTCGCCCATGCAAGGGGTTTCCACGCCTCCCAATCCTATGAGATATGCTTCCACAGGATTGACAGTTAATTGCAACTCTTGATAGTAAGACAATTTAACAGCACTAGTGGCTGCACCTGAGTCAATCAAGGCTCTTACAGTCCTTGCACTCTTTCCTTGTCCTATATCTAAGGTTATGAAAGGACGTCGATCAGTTATCCTATGTGAGCTAACACCTGAAACTTCACACATAGCCACGTCATATCCTTGATCTGCATATGCATCTTGCCTAGGGTGCTCTCTACCTTGTCTTCTTAATTTCATTCTCCGTATGCGCTCTCGGGCTTCTGCTTGAGCTTCTTCTCGAATTCGCTTTTCTTCCTCTTTGCGTTTCTTAGCAGTATTGAGTCGACTTAGCATTTCCTCTGTGAGAGGTTCCTGATACAACTTGACTCTGCATCCGCTGATATAACTTGGGAGAACATCGCCTTCTAATGTGGCTAGTTGCACTGCTCCACTTGTTGAGATTTTGTTAATGATCATGGGTCCGTAGCCTCTCTTCTCCAGTTTCCTCGCATGTTGCTTCAATGTGTAGACTAAAACTAAGTCGCCTGCCTTTAAACCTTTATCCTTAACGTGGGCATCAAAGTATGCCTTCTGTCGTTTCTTTGCTGCATATATCCCTACAGCTGCCCTCAGTCTTGTTTCTCCTAATCGTTCAAAGTCAAAAAGTCTAGAGGATAGTTCATGACCCGTCCATTCGTGTTCTTGTGCTACTTTCAATGTAGGTATTAAGAAGTCCAAAGGTAGCATGGCGTTTTGGCCAAATACCATCTGAAAGGGGGTGGCTTGGAGTACCGTTTTGTATGCGACTCGGTATGCCCAAATAGCATGGTGTAGCTGTTTGTCCCAATCAGAGCGTTTATTGTTTACTAATTTCGTCAGTACAGTGCATAAGATCTTATTGGTGCTCTCAGCCTGGCCATTAGCTTGAGGGTGATAGGGGGCAGACTTCTTATGTACTACCAAAAATTCGTGGAGCAGATTTTCAATAACTTCATTCAAGAAGTGAGTGCCTCTATCGCTAACTAGCTCTATGGGTAGCCCGTATCTAGTGAATACATTCTCAAATAAAAACTTAGCTGTTGTTTGAACATCGTTCTTCGTTGTGGCTTTTACCTCTACCCACTTTGTTAGATAGTCTGTCGCAACAATGATATATTCTGCATGGGAACCCTTAGCTGGGGGATTAATAGGACCTACGAAGTCTATTCCCCACTTAGAGAATGCACGTCCACCCATCATAGGTTTCAGTGGCATCTCATCTTTACGTATAGGATATTGAGTTCTCTGACAGACATCACAGCGTTTCACATAGGTATGTGCATCCATGTGAAGGGTCGGCCACCAGAAGCCCGCAAATAGTATTGCCTTGATCACCCGATCTGGTCCAAAGTGTCCTCCTGCTACACCTTGGTGAGCAGTGTCCAAGATCTTGAGATACTCACTCTCATGGACACATAGTCTCAGCTAACCGTCTTTACCACGTTTGTATAGATTATCACCAATAAGTGAGTAATCCTGGGCTTCTTGTTCTAAGCTCCTTTTCCTAGCCAGAGTCATGTCTGGAGGGAATGTTTTCGTCCTCAGAAAGGATACTAGTGGTTCACTCCAATCCGGCACTATGGACACTTGATAAAGAGTGGCATGTTCCACAGGTGGTTTAGTGCAGCAGATTGGGCATTCCTTGCACAACTTTTGGACGTCAGCTTCCATAGTTGGCCAATGCACTCCGAGTCTCCTTAGTGTTTGTAAGGTTCGTTGTTTTGAGTAGTGTTGCTCTTATGCACCTACATGTGCTAAATGCAACCATTTAGTGTACTCGTCCTCTTCTACACAACAAGCCAAGATTCCTTGATCTGTGTGCTTGTACATACTTCCTGCCATGATGTGATACTTTTGGGCTTTTACTACCTCCCTATCCTGCGTGTTTATTACTGGATGATTAGGTCCGTATGTCAATACTGGCACTAATGGCTTAGCCCACAGAGGTATTACTTCCAAATTAAACAAGTAAGCATCAGGAAGATCATCTGATACTCCTTGTGGGGCTTCTCCCGATGTGAGCCTAGAAAGGTGATCTGCTCTCAAATGAGTCTTCCCTTTCCTTACCACAACCTCAAAATCATATTCCATTAGCAAGAGAAACCATCTTACTAATCTTCCTGTATTGCATGGCTTGTTTACGCGGTATAGCAATGCCTGATGATCAGTAAAAAATTTAAACTTATTTGCAAGCAAATAGTGTCTAAATTTCTTAACTGCATATATCATGCCTAAGCCTTCTCTCTCAGTAGTGGTATAATTTCGTTCAGCTGCATTCAATTGTCGACTAGCATAGGCAATTGGAAGATCCATATTACCTTCACCAGTAGGTTGTGCAAGCACACATCCAATGGCATAATTGGATGCATCCACATGAACATGGAAAGGCTTATTCCAATCAGGTGTGGTTAAGATTGGTGCTGAACATAATCGCCGTTTAAGCTCATTGAAGGAATTCTCACATTCCTCAGTCCACTCAAAGTTTGTCAGAAGTCCGTACATGGGCTTGCAATGACAGCATACATGTGAATGAACCGGCGGTAGTAACCACAATGTCCCATGAAAGCTTGTACTTCCTTGACATTCCTTGGCCTAGGTAGCTCTGCTATGGCTCTCACTTTCTCTTCGTCAGTAGATATGCCATTCTTTGACACTGTGTGCCCTAGAATCTTGCCTTGCCTGACCATGAAAACTCACTTTTCTGGGTTTAGGCACACTTGATATTCTCTACATTTGTCAAAGATTTGTCTCAGTTCAGGAATATGGGTTTGTCTGATGTTGGAATGAGCACAAAGGTCATCAACATAGACTTCTAAATTCTTCCTCAGGAACTCCTTAAATACATGGCACATTAGTCTCTGGAAGGTAGCTGGTGCATTGGTAAGCCCAAATGGCATTACACGAAAGGCAAATATACCCCACTCTGTGGCAAAAGCTGTCTTATGCTGATCTTCTGGAGCTATGGCTACTTGATTGTAGCCCGAAAATCCATCGAGGAAGCTGTACACTTCCTTGCCTGCTACTCTTTCTAAGAGATGTTCTGTGATGGGAAGCGGATAGTTATCTCGAATTGTGGCTGCATTGACCTTCTTCAAGTTAATGCATACACGCAGCTTGCCATTCTTCTTGGGCACCACTACGATGGGGGATACCCACTCAGTGTGCTCAATTTCATAGATAAATCCAGCTTCAACCAGTCTATCTATCTCCTCTTTAATCTTGGCAGCGTAATTATCGTTATATGTATAGGGCTTTTGCTTAGAGGGTTTAGCATCTGAGGTCATGGGGATAGTGTGTGAGCATATGTCAGGGTCAACACCTTTCAAATCCTTGTAACTCCAAGCGAATACATCTCTGTATTCTCTTAGCAAGGCTATCAATTCTTGCTCTTCTTCTTCCGTCAGGTCATGTCCTATGTAAGTGCATCTCTCTTCTCCCTCTTCCATGGCTACCACAATTTTCTTTGTGGTTTCTTTGTTATCATAGGCCTCTCCTGATTGTGCCTCTCGTTTAGGCATTCTGATCATGACTCTCCTGTCATCTATCTCATACTTCTTAAAATTTTCTGGGACCTCAAACAAAGATTCTCCCTCTTCTTGTGTGACTTCTCTCTTCTTTCTTTTCTTTCCTTCTTCCTTAGGAGTTACATGCGTGGCTAGCCTTACATCATTTGTAAGCTCTCCATGCCTCTGGGTCCATAATGATCGACTCTAGATCGGAGTCACTTGCCTCCTCAATTGCATCAGGGCTAGGTTCGCACTCTTCTAATACTGCCTCTCCCATGATTGGCTCTATGGAGAAGACTGAAATGTCATAGCCATCCTCATCACAGTGGGGTGTCCATTGTTCTTCATTGATGGCTACATCCATTGTTGCTAGGATTTCTGCCCAGCCGTGGGGTTCAAATTCTTTGTCAGGAAAGACTACAGGTGCATAGGCTGGGTCTTGAATGGGTCTATGTGTTTCGTTTGCACCTATTTCTCTGGCCTTTTCTCTCTTCTCTTCCTCTACTGCTACTTTGCACATCCATAAGTGAGTGTCTTCATGCATCCATGAGGATCCTGATCCTATGGAATGCACCGATTCAGTATCATCTTTGGCTCTATGGATGGGGTTCCATTGGATAGGAGGGACATCTCTATGAGAGTTATCCTTGAGATTGACTTTGGTCGTAACACCTAAGTGCTGCAGGTACAAAGAATTGGTTCCCCAATCCTGTACCACTTGCAACTATCGCATAAAGGGTCGTCCCAAGATCATTTCATAGGCATGGTTCTTGCTAAAATCACATATAGCAAAGGTATGCTCGAACTCGACACCACAGGTGGTGAGAGTTATTCCTTCTAGTAATCCTAAGGGTCTCTCAATATGACCATTGGCCATCTGCAATTTCATTCTCGTTGGCCTGAGTGCTGGCTTGCCCCAACGCTTCCATAGGGAAGTGGTGGCAATTGCAACTCCTGCACCTGAGTCCAAAATTGCCTTGGTGGTGTACTCCTGGTAGGTAATGGGAAGATAGGTGTTCCCTTCTTCACCTTCACACATATCTCCTATCTTATCCAAGGGTATCTCTGGCATTGTCCTATGTGATCCTACCTGGGAACGAGGTTTTGCTATCTCGGGCACTTGATTGGCTACATGTTTCCACACTTCTGGTCTAACCTTAAGCAGCTCTTCCAAAGTGAGATTGCACTGCACTTTGGTGTTCTTCACTACCTCTGTGTTCCTAGGTATGACTGAATCTTCGTTTCTTACCATGACTATAGGTGCTCTCATAGAGGTGGACTTTGCTTCCCATGGGCCTGTGAAATGGGGTAGTTCTTGTAAAGAATTAGACTCGAAGTCTAATCTTTCTTGAGATTAGGCACTCTCCTGCTCTCCATAAATGGAAGGAAGGTCTTGTGGGAATTGATCGTGTGTGTCATCCACCAGTTCAATGGGAGGAGGAACTTCACTCTCTTTAGCCCATTTCTCTTCTTGAATCTCTCGCAAGAATTCTGGTGTGTATTGATTCATAGAAGAAGAGGTGTCTGGCTCCGTAGAGTTAGGCACGTAGGCCTCAGGCACATAGGCTTTCTGGGTAGGAAGACCTGCTCTTTCACTAGCCTTGTCATGGTGTTGAGGGGCGAGTTCCTTTTTGTAATTGTGCCATTAGATTCTCTATTCTTTCTAGGGAGGGGGGGTTGTCTGGTTCAGTGGAATTGGGCACATAAGCTTTTGATGGGGGATGGGTCATGTTTTTGCTTGCTTTATCTCTTTCTTGATTTTTTTCTTCCTTGGCAGATCTTGCAATTATGCCCTCTAACTTCTCTAGAAGTCCATCCAAGTGTAATTGCGTCTTGGCTGAGCCCGAGTAATTGAAAAGGCGACTAGCATCAAACATAGTCTGAGCCAATGCGACCATTTTCGCGCAAAGCTTGGTTCTTTCTATCTCTAGGTCAGCTCTAGGGTAGCACTTGTCATGATCCGTGACATTTGGCCCTTCTTGGATTCTGGCCTGATATGCTTTAAGCATCATGTCTATGTCTTCAAGAGTGGGATCAGCTAATACTGATCCTGCTTGGGGTGGTGGGTGGGTTACGTGGGGTGTATTAGAGGGTGGAGGGATGGAGGGTGATGGGGATGGTAGCGGTGGGAATGTGTGAGAGTGCGGTTGAGATGCGATCTCTATGATTTTGGCCTTGGTTTCGCGTAGACTTTCCTCAAGTTCACTCATCTTCTTTGCCCATTGCCTTTTCATACGTTCACGGCTATCTCTCCAAGCTCTTGTTCTCTTCTTATTTTGGCTCTCAGTATCGCTAGCGTCTGGGATCTTTTCCTTGCTTACCCCTTGGTTTTGCTGCACTGCTTGAGCTCTAGTGACTACCTGTACGGGTGCAGTGGAAGTGACACTTCCTGTGGAATCTACCACTAACCCAATAACATTAATAGGAGTGATTTTTGGCATATTATTAGGATTCTTAGGGCAGTCTCATAAGAGATGCTCCTTTCCACATTCTTGGCAAAAGCCTTGAATTGTTACTGACTGGGGTTGCATAGGTGGAGGTAAGGGACAATCACGAATGAGATGATCTCCCTGACATCTGTAGCATGGTCCTTTTGGGAATGGGGGTCTTACTTGCTTAGGTTGAGGCCTAGGGTTGGGGTTTGCATACATGACGTTTGTGTAATCTGACTCCCAACTAGGTTCATTTGGCTCTTCACTATAGTAAGACTCACCATGCTCAGGAGACTGCATGTAGTAGGCCTGGGGGCTGTCAACATGTGTAGAATCAAAGCTATGGTCACTCGGGTCACTTTCAGAAAGCAATGATGTTACAGGGACTATAGCTCTATTCAGGTTCTCTTCTGCAGCTGCATATTTTACTGGGATCACATTAGTAGGAGCAGGTGGTTGCTGTGCTAGCACTGGTTGGGGTCTCAGTTGGTTTTGGTAGGGTTGGTAGGTTTGTTGAGGCCTAGCGTATTGTTGTGGTGGATATTGGTTCTGATATCTTCCTTGTTGAGGGTATGTCTGAGGGTAGGTTTGCCTAACTGCTTGCTTGTTGTATGGGCAATCTTGCGCTGTGTGATTTGTGTATCTCCGTTCTATGGTGTAGTATTGGCCACTAGGATTTACTTGGGGTTGAGCCATAATGGGATAGACATTTGCCATATGGTCGCCTCCACAATTATAACATCTTTTTACAGGGGCGAACCTTGGGATTTGTTTACTAGAGACACCTAGTTTCTGAGCAACTTTCTCTGCAAGTTCCTCAATCGATGTGGATTGCGTGGAAGAGAGGCTAGAGGCACTATCTGAATCTTTGTATATCTTGGAAAGCTCTAACTCCTCCCCTAGGTTATCCTCAATGTCAATACACATGCGTACACACTCTTCTATGGTCCTAGGGTCCTTCAAGTACACATATGATCTTAATTTGGTACTTAGCAATCCATCCAAGAATAAAGCCACTTGCTTAGCTGGTGTGGGTAGCTCAAGGACAGGGCATCTTTCAAGATATTGCCTAAATCTCCTTCCTGCAAGTCTCACGGTCTCTTGAGGGGTTTGCTTGAAGCTGTGAATCAGTGAGGAGGTATTATGTCTTATGCCACTCTTAGAGAATTCAATAATGAAAGCCTCTAGGAGTTGGTCTATGCTCCTGAACTGTCTCTCGTTTAGTGGCTGAAACCATGTCAGGGCAGTGTTCCTAAGGGTTAGACCAAAGGCATTGTACTGCGTGAATAGATCCTCCACTTGTTCAGCTCTTAGGACTTGTCTAAACTCAGCCACATGATCGTATGGATCTCTAGTGCCATCGAAGTAGTTCTTCATGGACTTAACTAGCTGAGTCGGTCTCAAAGTCCTTGTGTGCTCTCTAGGTCGTGGTAGAGGGAACTCATCCGCATTTCTTTGATTCCTGTGAGCTCTAAGCATCTCAGGTTCTACTCTATTCGTTTCCATTCTCGTTCTTTCTCTGCCCCCTGGGTTGGCAAAGCTTACTTTTGGCCTATCTCTACTCCTGTCTCTTTGAATTCCATGAGCTTGGGATGTTCCAGCACCAGGGTGACCATAGGACACATTCGATCTTGGTTGGGGGAAAATAATTTCACCTTTCCAAGTGTAAGCATGCCTATCATTTTCTGTCACCACAAAGATCCTCTCCGAAGTGTGATCTAAGTAGGTCACTCTGCCTGGGCTATCAGGATCCTTAAACTCATAGATCATGATTGTTCCTATATCAGTTGGCTGATCAGATTTATACCTCCAAAAGGCTTCGTCAGTTTCTCGATTGAGGAGCAAATCTATGCTCTTATTATCCTGGGGAATCCACTCTAGTGTGATAATCCTAGTGAGAACCGATTTGCCTCGAGGGGTTCTAGGTTCTGTACCCATGTTTCCTTGCTCTAGGTCCCCTAAGTCCGCTTCTGGGATCACATTTCCAAATTCGTCCGTCCTATCTGGGTGACTGGTGACTACGTATATGGTTCCTTCTTTGTCCAAGTATGCTCCGTTTTCAAACTTGACAGCTGGGCGCTCTAGTCCAATGGATTGATCAGGATTCTTAATCTGTACCACAGATCTTCCTAGGCCATCCTCATAGATGCTGGCACCTAATCGGTTGGTCCTAAGGTATTCCAACTGCGTTTTGTAAGGGCCTTCTACCCTGTGCAAGTATGGCACTCCTGAACTTACTGTAGGTCTCTCCATACCTTGAGACATCTCGGATTCACTAGTCTCAGAACTTGGGTAGTATGAGTGGTGGCTCAACTGCTGGGCCCACGACCTAGCAGTGTGGTTGACACTAGCCTCTGAAGACCTAAGGCTTTGTCTATCCCTTACTAGATGTCGCCCTGATCTAAGGTTCATAAGCCTAATTGAATAACCCAAATTTGCCCAAGTACAACCTCGTTGCAGAGTCCTTTTGTATCAGTTACTTGATTCTTTTTAGTTGATTCCTGTGTTAAAATTCTTGTCTGATATCACGTCGCAAGGTATATTTGAGTGTAGTTCCGCACTTAAAGTTGATCGTTCCACGTTAAGTTCTTTTCCTTTAAAGTTCTCGACAGTACAAAGATTATGTTCTTAGCTTGAACTTGAAAGTTTAGGTATGCTTCAACTTGATAATTGCCTATCGTCGCCCTGACTTACTCCTACCTCTAGTCGTTCTTAGCCTAAGCTAGGAATTGACGAAGGGGAGTTGAGAGTATTCCGACCTTTCTTGCTGATCCTCGCTCTTTAGTGCTCGAGAAGT
>MU260131.1:115000-127500 GCA_020310875.1 Ceratopteris richardii | reverse complement strand
GTGTATCGTTTCACCGAGATCGCGATACTTGCCAAAGATTGCATATCGTTTCCTTCAAGTATCGGCGATCGTTGGTCACGTATCGTTTGGGTCAAGTATCGCTTATCGCTTCTCAGAGATCGTGATACTTACCAAATATCGTGTATCGTCGATCGTTCCCATTCAGAGATCGTGTATCGTGGATCTCAAGTATCGTGTATCGTTGGAGCCAAGTATCGTTTGTAAGAAGTATCGTGGCAGTCAAGTATCGAGAGAGGTTGTGTATCGCCGGTGACCAAATATCGTGTATCGTTTTCTTGCAAGTATCGGTATCGTTTCACTCAAGCGATCGGTATCGCTTGTGAGATATCGCGATATTTGTCAGGTATCGGGTATCGTCTGAACACAGAGATCGTGTATCGTGGAGTTTGGAAGGCAAGTATCGTGTTCTGAAAAAATTCTTTTTTAGTCATTTTTTTTCCAGTTAAAGGCTTCTAGAAATTTTTTGACCTGTAGTGAAGAGTACCAAAGGCCCAAGGGTAGCACAGACTGATCAAAGTTTAGAAGTGGATGAACCTGAGATCCGGAAGAACCCTAGGAAGCCGAAGAAGTGTAATTTCTTCTGTAGGAAGTGTAGCAGAGCCGAGTAACCGTTCACATTATTCTGAGACCTCCAGTGAGTCAGAGGAAGAGATTCCCATGGCTTCAGAGGATATGCAGAACACAGTACCCATGATTGGCATGATGTCAATCATTGAGGGAGAGTACAGAACCTCTTTGGAGTATGTGAACACTAACCACAACGAGGTCCCCATTTATCTGGATGGTCTAAATAGATCTGTGGCCAGATTAAAGAAAGCGTCAGAGGCTTACATAGTGCCTAGACCCGCAGTCAAATACGTAGGAGGACTTTACATGGACAAAAGGGATATACAATATGTTGTCACAGAACACCCAGAAAACATTAATGAAATTGGTGAAGAAAATAATGCTTCAAACATAAATGGAGGAGGGAATGAAGAGCAAGTAACCACGCCTAGAGGAAGATCTACAGTTGCAAGGATATGGAGAGGAGATCTAATTCCCCAAGATGACACCTTAACAGATGTCTATTTGATCAATGGGATGGAACATCTCCTTAGAGCACATTCCTCAATTTGGGAAGCTGCTCCTAATCCCGTCACCATTTATGAGTTGCAGGATCCTGATTTTTCCACTATTATCACTTATATGGATAAAAATCAGAGAAGATATTGGCCCATAACAGAAGCGGAAAGAGCGGAATTGAAATACCAAAACATCCCAGTGTTCCCACCTAGAGACCAAGCCACTACATCAAGGAACCCACTGGGAACTTCCCATAATGAGTCATACCAACAGTCAGGTCAAACACATCAAACACAACAAACACAACAGACCCAACAAACTCAAATCCCAGTCAGACCTCCTGTACAGTTCGCAATACCTGTAAATAATCCTAACTACCGACCTCAGCAAGCTATTGACCCCAGACATGGAGTTCATGCTCCAGTCAGACCGCCGGTAGTAAGAGGACCAGGCATACCTATAGGAAGACCTATTTTCCCAGTGATGCCTAGACAACCCGAGGCAGGAAGACGATTAAGGCCAATCCAAGTTGCCAAATGTATGAGAAATCATTATGATGGCTCTAGTGAACCTTACAACCATATAGCAGAATTTAAACAAGTAATCAGAGCCGAACAGGTAGAAGACTTTCTGATTCAATATGAGTCCTTTGGCCTTACACTGTCAGACACAGCGTTAGCATGGTTTCAACCATTGGACCCTAATACCTTTCAGAACATGGAGCAAGTATACCAAGAAATGATTGAAGAATTCACTAAATCAGGAATCAAAAACAATTCTTCATCATTAATCCATAGCTTCAAACAAGTCCCTACCGAGTCAGTGAGATTGGCTGCCAGAAGGTTCAAGCAATACGTAGACAGATGCCCAGTAGAAGAGAGGCCGACACAGAATAAAATGGTGTCATTATTTTTGGAAGGACTATTGAACGGATCCTTGAGATCATTGGTGTATGTAAAAAGGGTTCAGACCTTGCAAGAATGCATGAAGGAATGCATAGATTTAGAAGATAACCTTGCAGAGGATCTGAAAATACCTCAAGGAAGCGCTAAAACCGAAGATTCGACCAGTAACGCATCCATACCTAAAAACAACGTAGAGGAAATAGCCGAATTGTTAGCGAAAAAGTTGAACGTTCAAGGACAGAGGAACTACCCCAATAATCCAATGAGAGTACCGATGCTCAGAAGATGTATGCAGTGCGGAGGTGATCATCCTTCTCATCTGTGTACTAGGGGAGTAGTTCCACCACCAGCTTATGGTTATAATAGACCCACTGTCCCAGGACCACTACAATATTGCAGTGTGGAACAAAAATACACAAATCATAGCACAGAAAATTGTCCTTACAATAGGCAAGCTAGACCAGCACAGCAATACATGAGACCGTACGGATACCCTCAGAATCATCAGGGAGGTGAAGCCTTTAGGTATCCTTCTTATCAGCCGCAGGCACCAGCACCACGACCATACGCATATCAGGGATACACACAACCACAGCCAGTACTAGGACAACAACCGCCCCATCCTCAGAACGTTGTCCCAGTCAAGATTGCCCAACCTGAAGAAAACCTAGAGAGAGCTATAGTGCCAGCCACACCTTTGACTAGTAGTGAACCATACGACTCATTTTATGACCCTAGTCAAGGAACATACCCTAATTATGAAAGTTCAACGATGGAATATGGACAATTGTATGAACCATATGCTTATGGCATGGAAGCACCAGATAGTTCATACGGTTATGAGCAAGACTATGTGTCATTAATGTATACAGCTCCTAGAGCAATCGTACCACCCCGACCCATGAACAGACCGCCTGTACCCAGAGGACCATGTTATAGGTGTGGAGGTGATCATTATATCAGAGAATGCACATTGCCAAACCCACCACCACCACAACGAGTCTGGGAAGGCTACTGTAGTGATTGTGGTAAGGAACATCTTTTCAGAGACTGTCCCAAGAATCCCAACAAGGTTACATCTAATGTACAAATCAACGTAATAGAAGTAATTGAATCATCAGGGAGTGATAAAGAGTACACAGTACCATTGAAAGCAATAACGAGAGCCAAAGCCAGAGAGACCCCTGATAAAACGGATGAGAACAATCAAAGTGACAAGGAGAGGGACACACCCATCCCTCAAAGAGTTGAAGACTCAGAAGAGCCGGAGAAAAGTATTGCAAGTAAAAGATCCCAGAGATGGAAGCACCGAAGAGAGAGACTAAAAGAAAAGAAATTACGGCAAAAAAAGGAAAAGGAGGAAAACGAACAAAAACCAAAAGAAGAACCGAAGAAGGAGGAAGGGAACAAAAATGGAAAGTATCAGAAAGAGGAGGTAGGATCAGTTTTAGCATGAGAGAGAATATCCAAGAGGCGATTTAGAAAAAGAAAGGCTAGAAATCTGCAAGAAATTGATAGAAGTTGCACAACAAACCTTAGAAAAACCTGCATCGCCTTTACCCAACACCCGGATTTCCGAAGGAGAATTCCAAGAGTGTGTAAACACTCATGAAAAGCTTGAAGTAAATAGACCACAGAATGACGAATGTGGTGTTGAGAGAAGGGAAGGATCCATAGTCCCTGAAGTAGAAGGAGAATGGACTAAGGATCTATGGGCACGAGTCCAAGAGGACAAATGGAAGAAGGTGGAAGGAATCGAACCACCCTTTGAAGAATTAGAAGCAGAAAATGAAATAGAGGGTTCAATACCTGAACTAAATTCAGAAGAGATCTTTCCAATGGATGCAAGTGACAAAGGAGAGGAAGATGTAAAGGAACTGCCCAACTACACCGGGGAGTACGAGCACAATTCAGAATTATATCGCATTCCCTCAATAAGGAAACGAGAAACGAACCCATCAGTCCAAACATATGAGATCATACAACGCCTTAGAGAGATAAAAATCCCATGTACCCTAACTTTCGAAGAATTGTTAAAGGTAAAACCACATTTAAAAGAGAAATTAATCAATCAATGGGAAGTCAAGGAGGAAAAGAAAGAGATAGCTGACGAAGTAAACACAGTGAGAATTCCAGTGGATAAGGTAGGAGACTTTAGTGAGGGAGATGAAGGAAATACCTGCCTTCCAATCACTTATAGGGGTTACACTACCAAAGCCATACTAGATTCAGGAGCCGGTGTTGGCATTGCTACCAAAGAAATTTGGGAGAAATGGGGAAAACCAGCATTAAGGCCAACTCGCATGAAAATACAAATGGCAGATGGACATACGGAAAGACCCTTAGGATTGTTGGAACGAGTAGTCTTCACTGCGTGTGGAGTGGAATTCGAACATACTTTAGCAATATGTCACTTCGAAAGGCCAAGCAATTATGAAATGATCCTGGGAAGGCCTTTCATGAGACAGCTAAAGGTCGTGCAGGATTGGGGAAAAGACGCAGTTTACCTACAACACGCAGGAACCACCACTAGGATAAACCTACATACATACACTTATCAAGATGTGCCACCTCTACAATGGAATCAAATCCATAAAGAGGAAGACGATCAATCGGTTCATAGTGCAGGTTCTAGTGATCAATCCTGGATGAACGAGGACACTCATCTGTGGATATGTCAAGCTGCAAAGAAGGAAGAGGAGAGAAGAAAAAGTTGGTAGCAGAAACAAGGAATAGTGAGGTCTGTACAAGATCCATCTTATATGCCACAAGTATTTCCGATGAAGAATTTGAACCTCACGGTTGGATGGAAATTTTAGCGACCCTCGATGTCTGTGTAAACGAAGAAGTAGTGACCATGAACGAATGTATCGATGAGGAGGGTTATGATGTTAGCCTGTATATGGTAGTCCTTCAGGAGGCAGAAGAAGGAGAAGTGATCGAGAAAGACTGGAAGGAGGACTACGAGAGCATTGAAATGGAACCCGAACCCATGGATCTAGGGAATAGTACCACCAACATAAATATCACTGCCAATGAGAAACACCAGGAACTCACACGGAGGGAGGAGTTAGAATTTGAAAGAAAATCAGAAGATGAAGAAAACAAACCCCAAGACCAATTTGAGGTACCAGCTCATTTTAAGAATTATGAAGTGGAGGAGAGGAAAATTGCTATTCAAATGCCGAAAAGAGAAGCACAGCCTGGAATAGCATATGATAATAAGGAGCAAACCAAAAAGATAGTTGTAACTATGGAAGGAGGAGAGGAACGATGTACCTTCATAGGACAAGATGTCTCATTAGAAGAAGAGCAAGAGTTAATTCTTCTCATAAGAGAATATCGGGATGTCTTTGCTTGGACTTATAAGGACTTGAAAGGAGTAGATCCATCTATATGTGCGCATAGAATCCCCATGACATCCGAAGCCAAACCTTCTAAACAAAGACCATACACTTATAATGATGTGTATTCAGCCAAGATAAAAGAGGAAATAGACAAGTTACTAGATGCTGGATTCATCTATGAAATTGAGCACACGGAATGGGTGTCACCTCTAGTGGTTGTACCAAAAAAGAATGGAAAGTTAAGAGTGTGCATCAATTTGAAGAAAGTGAACGCCGCAACCATAAGGGATAGTTATCCCTTACCAATTACGGATCATCTCTTGGAAAGGGTAGCAGGGAAGGAAGTTTATAGTTTTTTGGATGGCTTTTCAGGGTATAATCAGGTAGCCATTGCTCCTGAGGACCAACATAAGACAGCATTCGCAACTGAGTGGGGAGTATACGCCTTTAGAGTCATGCCTTTTGGATTAACGAATGCCCCAGCTACCTTCCAAAGATTGATGTGTCATGTGTTCAAGGAATTTCTGAGAAAAAGTATGGAGGTATACGTGGACGATCCTTGTACATATTCAGCTATACGATCAGAGCACATCCCTGAACTAGAAAAGATTTTTGCTAAATGTCGACAATATCGAGTATGCCTTAATCCTGAAAAATGCGTCTTCATGGTTAGACAAGGAAAAATCTTAGGACATATTGTCTCTAAGAACGGGATTTCAACAGATGAAGACAAAATTAAAGTAATCTTAAATTTACCAAGACCGAAGACTGCTAAAGAAGTTCAAGCATTTATGGGACATTGTGGATACTATCAAAGATTCATACATATGTACGCCATAATTGCTAGACCTCTTTATGCATTATTGACTCTGTTTAAATGGACCGAAGAATGCGAAAAAGCTTTTAATGAGTTAAAGAATCGATTGAGTTCAACTCCCATCCTTCGAGTCCCTAACTGGAATAAACCGTTTCACATTCATGTGGATGCTTCCAAGTTTGCCATTGGTTGCATCTTAGCTCAACCAGTTGACACAGGAAAATTAGACCACCCTATAGCCTATGCTAGTAGACAGTTAAATCAAGCGGAACGCAATTATACTACCACGGAGAGAGAAGGCCTAGGGATGGTATACGCAGTCAAGAAATTCAGACATTACCTACTGACAAACAAATTCAAATTCTTCATTGATCATCAAGCCCTACTGTACCTAGTCAACAAGCCTTGTAATACAGGATGACTAGTACGATGGTTTTTACTGCTAATGGAATTTGATTTTGAGGTAATAGTCAAGAAGGGAAACACCCACATAAGAGCAGACCACTTATCTCGGATGACCCATGGAGAACCACCCATAGGAGTACCGGATGACCTGCCAGATACTTATCTTTTTAACTTGGAAGTATGTCCTCAATGGGCAGAAAAATTGATCCCTATACTTACACATGGACCTAAAGATGGGATTACACCAAACCAAACGCAAGACCTCTGGAGGACTAAAAACCTTCACATCATTGCGGGAAGTTTGTACCACCAGGATTCGAGTGGATTATTGATGAGATGCGTGGAAGAAGAGGAACAAGAAATGTGGCTTCAGAAAGCACACATAAACCAATGGAAAACTCATTTGAACGCACATGGAACGTGGCAAACACTCAAGAGATTTGGCATATATTGGCCAACCATGCAAAGAGATACTCATAACTATGTATCAACCTGTTAGACCTGTCAAGAACAAATCCCAGATGAGAACTCTACCTTATGCTATTCTACAATAGCACCAAGATGGAGCATGCCCCTGGTAAAGTTCTTGAAAACTCAAGAATACCTAGACGGAGCTACTTCAGCAAGGAAGCATGCTCTTGAAGAACAGAGTAAAGACTATGCCATCATAGGAAAACAACTCTTCAAACGAGGGAAAGATAGCCAATTACGAATGTGCATTCACAAAAATGAATATCTTTCTATCTTAGAGATGGCTCATACAGGAGCCGCGGGAGGACACTTCTCTGCAGACAAAACAGCAAAAATGATCCTCTTTGCTGGAATGTGGTGGCCAACGCTACACCAAGATGCCATAACATATGTGCAACGGTGTGATACCTGTCAACGAACGAAATATCCTATTAGAAGAGATGAGATGCCACTTAGACCCATGATGAGTGCTAGAGCTTTCACGAAATGGGGAATAGACTTTATAGGACCTATTAGCCCACCAGCAAAAGGTTCACATGCTGAATACATAATTGTAGCCACAGATTACCTGACCAAATGGGTTGAGGCAAAAGCAACAAAGAAAAATGACGCAAGAACTACAGCCAAGTTTCTCTTCGAGAACGTCTTCACTAGATTTGGACTACCTATAGAGATTGTGAGTGATAGAGGTACGCACTTTGTTAATGAAGTGATAGAAGCCTTATTGAATGAATTCTTAGTAATTCATAAGAAATCAGCTCCTTATCACCCACAAGCAAATGGACAAGCAGAAAGTTCAAATAAAATCTTGTGTACGGTTCTCACCAAAATCGTTAACAACGGTAGATCAGATTGGGATAAGCAGTTACATCATGCGTTATGGGCATTCCGAGTAGCCTATAAAACCGCAATAGGCACTACTCCTTTCAACTTAGTGTACGGACAAAATGCTATTTTGCCAATTGATTTCTTGATTCCCACTCTGAGAGTAGCAACTACTTACGAGTGGGCAGGACATGAATTATCAGCTCAATTGGACCAAATAGAAAAGCTTCATGAAACTAGATTACAAGCAGTAGCAGGTATTTATGCTGCTAAACGACGACAAAAAGCTTACTTTGACGCGCACATAAAGGACAAAAATTTAAAGGAAGGAGATTTAGTTTTGGTATACACTTTGAAACAACATGCTAAGAAATTGCAAAAAAGAGGATATGGCCCATTAATCATTAATCGCATATCTACAAGTGGAGCCATTAGCTTAGCAACCTTAGATGGAGACGTGTTACCAAACTACATCAGTGGGTGTAGAGTGAAAAAATACCTAGAACCATTAACTGAAGAAACAATGTCATGATTAATCAAAGGTAAGAATAGACGCATAGAAGAGGAAAGAATACGAGAGGAAGCAAGACAGGAAGCATTGGAAAGAATAAAGAAACGGAAAGAGTGGATGAGAGAGCGAGATGAAAGATATCGACTAGGAGAAGAACTCGTCCCAATGGCTAATTTTAGAGCCACTCAAAACCTAGGATCGCAAAGCACACAACCATATCTAAATTTGGGAGCCGGAAAAACGGAGTACCACTTGGTGGATGCTCTTATTGACACAGGAGCAGCTGTAAGCTGCATTAAGCTTTCTTTGACCCAAAAACTCAAGGAGGAAGTACGCCCATCGATGACCAAGTTGATAGGAATAAGTGGAACAATTACTCAATGCATAGGTGAGATCACCTTACCGTTGCATCTTGGCAACAACACTATGGAACAAAAGCTGTTAGTGTGCCATGACCAAGATTTACTTGAAGAGGTAGTGTTAGGTCAAGACTGGATTTATGAATACGAAGTGACCATTCAATTGGCGTTAGGATACACCTCAGCCAGGATAGGACATCGTGAAGTATTCAGTCTGCTAGATGAACGACCACTCAAAGCTGTGAGCATGGAGCAAACAGTTCATTCTAATGAACAAAGTCCTGAATGTATGATCACTAGCACTATAGAAACACCTTCATCGAGTAATATATGTGCGGACACATTGAATTCTGCTTGCACACCTTGTTCTAATCTAGCAAGCCAAGAGAGTGTCAATCAAGCTGAAACCAACCTCACCAAAGCACCATGCATAAGAGAAACTAGTCCTTTGAGTAATTCAAAACCTGTAACCATTAAAATATACCCTATTCCATACTCTAACCAAGCGTGGATAAAGAAAGGCCAAGTGGAGGAGTATCTTCGACGACAGACGCACAAACGACATCAGAACAAACAATCAAAGGAAAAACCAACTCAGTCTGAACAACGAAGTCATCGACAAATTGCTACAATATGGATTCCAAAGAAAGTCGTAGCCGCTCAACAGGATCGTTCGCAAATATGGGTTCCTAAGTCATGCACTACAAAGAAACCAAACCAAAAGGATGATCCCCAAAACAAGAAGAACCAATGTGATCCACAGGCAAAATAGCCACAGAAAAGGAGTTATTGGAGAAAGAAGGAGTCTGTAAAGGCAGCCCGAGCCATTCCGAGATTCACAAATCAGATCAAGCAGACCTACAACAAGAAGAAAAGAGCCACATTCAGTGGAAATGGGCAACATACAACGAAGCCCAGCACAATGAAGCAAATTTGGATACCGAAAGACAAAATAAACGGCATGCATACGCCAATTACTTCCAATTGCACATATATGGAGCCTTCGAGATCCAAAGTATGCATGATAGGGCCACATTACAAGGCCAAGCATTCGGCACATCCTTCTTCTATTTCAGGATAGTCAAGCACACTTTCCTAATGGGGAAATAGGAGAGCACTTGTACATATACTAAGAAAAATACTCCAAAAAATTTAATAACCGCTTCGGCTATGAACTAACTTTTCTGTTTTCCTTTTCAGCAGAAAATATAAAAATACATAAAAATGTGGAAAATCCAGGTATTAGCTTTCTCACACACACGGGAAAGGGACGACATCATTCACTCGGAGCAACATCGAACTTATAACCAACATATAAAGGAGGATTTCTGATACTATGTGGCAACTAATTTATGCTCTACCTTGAGTGCAGATGGCGTCTACTGATTCAGAATCTACGCAGCAGGAAGAGGTGCAGCTTCTTCCACTAGAATCAGTAACAAAAGCAAGAGGTCACTGGTTCCGGGATGATCAACCAGTGGCAGAACTTATCTTCATGGCAACTATCAAGATAATGGATACAGATCATTATTTTCCTATCATGTCCCAGGATTTCAAGACAATAATACAAGGACTACCTCATATTGAGGATGTATGGGCACAAGCGGGCATTGAGGCATTTCTCAAACTGCCTATATATGTTCCAGACTTTCAGAGATGTGCACAGGTGATGAATACCATGCAACCTACCGCAACAAAAATATCAGTACCAGAAGCCCGAGTATTGGATAAAGTAGGGACATGGAAGACCATCCAATTCACACACGAGTTAATCAATAAAGCCTTTGGATGGAATCAAACAGGAATTACGAGTGTCAAAGAGGAGTGCCATGATCCCAAGAAGAGGTCATTCTTGGAGATAAACAGAATTGACATAGAAGATGCTGTGCGATTGGTACATCAACATTTTTGCTTTCCCAGCATGCACAGGTATACAGCCCCTCAGAAGATAATTGTACAATTATTATCGCATGCCATGAGACAAATGGGGAACAAAGTGAACTTAACAAGCTATGTCCAAGAAAGATTATTCGAGGTGCAGAAGAAGTGGGGGCAAAAGAAGTTTCTGAATGGCAGTTCAGCTCTTACATTACTGATTTATGAAGCTCTAGATATGAAAAACTGCTTACGAGAGATGCCGAACTCAGAAGGGCTAGCAAAATATGTAAAAGCAGCAACGGTCCCTAAGAAAAAGAAAGTTTCCATCAGCGGAGAAGAAGCCGAAACAAGTTCTCAGCCGAGAATGAGAGGCACAAAAAGACTAAGAGAAGTCAAGCAAGATGAAGAAGGAGGACCTATGACAAAAAGAGTCCATGTACTTCCAAAAGTGACCATTGCAGGACAGAAACAAATCACGGAAGAAGAATTAACTCAAGCACTAGAAGAGACACACAAATACACGGAAGGACAAATAAACTTACCAGTGCAAGGTCATCATTACCAGCAGTCACAACAGGAATTAAAAACAAAAAGAAGACTCACTAAAGTTCACCGATACCGCGAAATCGGATTAGACAATTCAAGCTCGTCATCTCAGGACAAAGAAGAGAAGGACACATCATTGTTGAATGTGGATATTCGAAGCGAATCGAAAGATGATGGGCAATGGACCGAATTAAATGAAGTTGATTATGGTGAAGAACCAGAAAGCCTCAAGCCGATAGATCAAGAAATAAAAGTGCATCAGAAAACCACAAGCACAAAGACAGATGAGGAGATTTCGAAAAAAGAGAATGACGATAATGCTATAGAAACGGAAGAACCCTTCACACCAATCAGGGTTGTGGCAGAACCCTCCCCAATGGATGTCACGTTTCAGGGGAGTGCCACTAAAAAGAATGAAGCAAAAGGAGATGATAAAGAACCCAAGATACAACTACAAGTTAGACAACCGCATAACGAAACACTCCAGGTGGAAGAAGGCAAAGATGTGCAAACGGGAGAGACTCCAGAAATAGCAAAGACATGGCTAAATGTAGACATAGCTCAGCTCAAGCCTGTTGTGCAAGATATGATTAGAACAGCTCTGGATACACAACAATTGATGCTTGACGCTGATGAAGATTACGACCAAGCCATGCGAGACAAGAAAGAACTTGAAAAAGCAGGCAAAGAGCTTTCCAAAGAATTAGCCAAAGTGCGAGAACAAGCTCTGAACAAAGAGAAGGAACTTCAAGAGATCAAAACACAAAACAATATGCTAGAGACAGAGCAGACAAAATTGAAAGATCAAGTCCAAGAATTAACAAAGAAATTAGAGATGAGTGAGACTGAGAAGACACGTCTTCAAGCACGTAGTAAAATCCTAGAGTCTCAGCTCAAAGTCAGTATGGAGGAAGCTGACAATATGCGACAAAGAAATAAAGAGTTAATGACAGCTCTCATTAGTGATCAACCACTGGCAATTACTGATGACCCACAAAGAAATGTCAAGAACTTGGAAGAACAGATCACTAAATTACAAGGCCAGCTCAGACAGGAGCAAGATGTCATTACAGATTGGGAAAAGAGGTACATGGAGGACACAGTTGCACTCAGAACGAAATGGAAAAAAGCAGAGAATAATTACCTGCGACAGTGTAAAGAAGACACAGAACACATGAATATTGTGGCAGAGGAACTAATTAAACATCGAGCAACTATTGCTAAGGCTGAAAAAGAAAATAAGAAAAAAGATGAATTAATAAAACAGCTTCAGGAGCAATTAGAGCAGCGAGCACCACAGGGGACACCAGTAGTTCCACCAGAGACCACGACTACTGTGGAGGAAGAGGT
>MU260131.1:52500-102500 GCA_020310875.1 Ceratopteris richardii | reverse complement strand
GTCATACACATGAACATATGTCGGAATGCATTATCTACAGTGGGTGATAGTATTAATGGGGTGCTAAATGAAGATGCAGTTGGTGTAGATGCAACGGGAATGGGGAATGGGGATGGGAAGGTGGATGATGTAGTGATGGTTGAAAATTGTGATGTGCCTAAAAATGTTTGTGCCGTGAGTGAAGTGAGTGATGGTGCAGTGGGTGGTGAGATGTCCATGTCATTGGACGTATCTAGTGCGGTGACCGTGAATATGGGTGTGATTGTGGGTACTCGTGCTGGTGTAAATACGGGATTTACAAAGGTTGAGGGGTAATTTACCGGGGGGCTGGCTGGAGCAGCTTGGTGGAAAGGGGAAAGAGGGGTTACAGTGGGTCGGGGAGGTGAGACGGGGGAGAAGGTTAATGGCGGTGGGAATGGAAAAAGGGGTCTTGGAGTTGTAGGGAAAGATGGAAAAGATGGATGGAGGAATGGGTTGGATAGAAAGGTGGGTGTGGGAGGGGGTAGACTAGGGCTAATGGGTGCAGGAATTGTGGGGTGAGTGGTCGTAAAGACGATTTCTGCTACGCCACCGGCGAATGAAGATGTTGGTCTGGGGGAAGGAGGGTGAAGAGGGGAGGCTGGATGGACGGGCGGTGAGAGAGGAGCTGTTGGGGTGGTCGGTGCTTCAGTGACTACTGAGGTTTGTACAACTGTAGCGCGGGGTGGGGAATCTACAAAGATGGTTTCTACAGCCAAAGAACTTTCGGGGACGAGGCGTGCCTCCCTGGCTTGTTCTGAAGATTGTGCTCCGGTTGGTACACGAATGTATTCGCCGGGCTTTGAAAGTAGTCGTACTCTGCGGGGGTCAAACTGTGGTAGTGGCTTTCTTTGCAAGTACCTGAGTGCTTCGTTGGAGCCTACTGATTTGACTAACTCTCTGAATCCTTTGATGTATGCGTCTTCGAATCCGCCTGTGACAAGTTCTTGTTCTATTATTGTTTGACTCTCTTCCTCTGTCAGCTTTTTGCATGCCCAAACTTTTTCCATAGTTCTATACAGCTTCTTAATAGCCAGTGTGTAAGCTGCTGCTTCGTAAGTTTCATCTTCATGGGTACTTGTATCGCCATGTGTGTCTGTTTGTTGGCCTTGGCCATCTGTCTGTTCATGCTCTTGGGATTCATGTGTTCCCTGGCTAGCTTCGTCGTCTCCTTCGTCGTCATCGGTTGCTGTTCTTTCGTCATCAGAGCTGGACACGATCTGTCCTTGTGGCTGATCCCTGGGTGTGGTAGGGTAGCTAGGCCTTTCAAATTCTTGAGAAAACAATTGTCCTTCTGAAAACTGGAACTCATTGGAGAATGCATCAGGCATCTCAAAATCAAAAGTTTGGTCCAGTGGCTCTGCTTGTCCTGCTTCTAAATGGGGTATTGGAAAAGAGAAAGCTTCCGCACCAATAGTGGTGGGAAGTTCAGCTGCTGTGGTGATAGGTTCTGTGGTTGTGGCTGCTTGGGGTGCAACAGTATTGGTGGTGCCCTCCGGCGTAACTGGTCTTGACAACCGTATACGAATTGGTGGTACCGTGGGAGTGGCTGCTGTTGGTGACTGCTCTGGAGATGGTTGTGGCGAGGGTGATTCTGGGACTTGTAGGCACGGGATAGTGCCTCTCATCCGCTTTTCGGCTCTGCCTTTGCTAGACTTTCTAGCCTTCCTAATGGTGCCTTTAAATGCTTTCAATTCCGCACTGGTCATGGCACGCTCAATTGGTAAGTCATACGCCAAGCACATATATATGATCCTGGTGAGGGCGCAACACCCATTGATTACCTTCTTTCGCTCCCACCTATGTTGTGCCAAATAGAGCTGATCAATTATCCAGCTGGCTAGATCAACCGTTTGCGGTCCAGTACATGCTAAGTACAATCCAAACCAGATTCTCTTGTGGGGCATGGTAAAACGATCCTGAGCTGGGAAAGCAAAGTGCTGCATGCATATCTGTAATGGCTTAGAGAGCTCAGGTGTTATAGCAGAAATATCCTCCCACTTAGTTACGTCACCACGTTTCATCTGCTCTGGGACTAGCCATTCTCTCTCCGTTGGAGTGTGTGTTCCATGTATTTTCAGAGCTGCGCGAATTAAATCTTTAGACAAATAAAACCTTCTGAATGGAGGATCATTTACCAAGGATGGTAACATGAATGTGCCGGGTAGATCCTTGTGCTCTGAAGCCATTAAGGTGGTTACCAAGTAAAAACATCTGTAAAAATCAGGTTTAGGTAGAGGGTCACTAAAATATTCTGTAAATCCCGCTCGTGCCCAAACGTGCGTTAGATCTTGTGTATTCTATAGTCCTTCAAATTCTCTTGACAAGAATTGGTACTTGGTCCATGTGCGAAGATCAAATGCCAAATTGGCCTCAAATATGAAATCAGCGTCTGCTAATGGTCCTGCTAGGCCTTGAAACCAGTGAGAATTACGATGAATCTTCTCAGTATATCCTCTAGGAGGATCATCGATTGGCATGGGTCCTGGAAAACCTTGAAACTTTGGTGGTTGCATAGTAGGATAAGATTCCGCGAGTAATTCTCCAATATTGGCCATTGGTGTGCTTGGGCCAGCTTCTGATGGTCCTGCTTCGGTTTGCATGATGACTGATGAGCTAATGGAAAAGATCTGCTACAAAAGATTAGCACATTAGTATGGAAATTAATTATGATCCCATTAAGGTGAGACCGCAATCCCTTTCCATAACCGATGTGTAACCCGTGTAGCCAAGTGTCGTGAAGTGATTGATGCAATGATCTTTTTGCAGAGCTAATGCAGGTCTCTAGACACCTACATGGTTCAGATTATGCTTACAATTCTTGATGAGCTTTTATTATGCATGATGTGGGGTTTGGGTGTATGAATTTATACAAGGTTTGGTTGAGGGTGAATTAGTACAAGGGTGGAGTTTAAACGGGGTGGGGGAATTGTTAGATAAGGGGGTACAAGAAGACGTCTGGATACGTTTCGGTATCCATTTCCTAAGAGTCTTGGAGTGGGTGGTGTGTTTCTGCTGAGGGACGAAAAGTGGTATCGGGTTTGGTGGTATTAAAGGATGAAAAGATTTTGGAGGGGTATATATTACATGGCTAGAGGGTTGGGCTATAATACATTGTTTGGGTACCCAAATCTGCATGGGTGTCGGTCGATTGATAAGATACTTCTTGGCGATCCAAATCTGCCGAGTATTTGTACTTGGGTAAGAAGATCGAGGGGACTTTGGATGCTGACTCTGCTTCTGTTGCAACTTTGTCCTGTTCTCGTCTGCAGTGTTGCCAATAGCCTGTGGTTGCTGTCCTTTTGGCACCCATATTTGTCTCGTGCCACTTGTTCTGTGATGCTGATACTGCTGTCTTTGCCTTGTCTGGTGGTGTCGTCGGTCTGGGTTCCTCTGTTGTGGTTGACTCCTTCGTGGTTGGGTTTGAGAGGTCCATTGGACGCTCTGCTTTGGAAAAGAAGGGAGATCCAACACTTGCGTGACCTGCCCATTAGGAAGTGATTCGTTCTTTATCTTTAATCTAGGCCAGTCCGCAGCAAGTTTGGAAGGATGAGCACCGCAGGGTGTTGTGCTCATTTGGCCGCTGATGCAACCCACCTGACCGCTGATTGTGTTCAACTGCCCTAGCGGTTGGGTAGCTGCCCAGTCTAGTTTGCAGGAAGCCCCAGGGAAGATCTCCTGTCGTTCTTCTGATTGACAATTGTCCCTAGCCAAGCCCGAGTGGGTTGGAGTAGACGTAACGTGACTGGTCTGACCCAAGATCTTCCGGTCTTCTCGCATGCGTTTCATAGGGTCTAGGGTTACAAACCTCAATCGGAATGCCGTTAGGGAAGTCAAGCGGTATCACTCGCTTCTGTTCTAAGGTTCCAATCTGTAAGGAGCCTTGTCTAAGATTTAGGTCCACTGAGTGATCGTATAGCCAATCTTGGCCAAGGATTAGGGGTTCTATCAGGTCGTCATCATGGCACACTAGTAGCTTCACTGTCATGGTCACATCCTTAATGAGGATAGGAAGGTCCACCTCACCCATGCAAGGGGTTTCCATGCCTCCTAGGCCTATGAGGTATGCCTCAATTGGCCGCATTTCTATTCCTGAATCCTTATAGTGGGACCATCTAATAGCACTAGTCGAAGCACCTGAGTCAATTAAAGCCCTGAGCTCTTGGAAAGGGTTGCCGTGCTCTAACCTGACTGTAATGAATGGTCTCCTGTCCACTATACTAGGATGAGTGTTTGACTTTACTTGACACATGGCCATGGGGTATCTGGGTGTAGTTTCCAGATGGTTATAATGTTCTCTCCCTAGTCCTTGTCTTCTTAACTTCATGCGTTTAATGCGTTCTATTGCTTCTGCCTGAGCTTCCGCTCGTATTCTATTTTCTTCCTCCTTACGCTTCTTTGCCAACGTGAGTCGTCTAAGCATATCCTCAGTAAGAGGTTCCTGATATAGCTTGACTCTACAGCCACTAATATAGTTAGGCATTATATCTCCTTCTAAAGTGACTAATTGTACTGCTCCACTTGTTGATAGTCTGGTAATGATCATAGGTCCATAACCTCGCTTTTCTAACTTACGTGCGTGTTGTTTCAGCGTATATACTAGAACTAAATCTCCTTCTTTTAGGCCTTTATCTTTCACATGTGCATCAAAATATGCTTTCTGTCGCTTCTTTGCTGCATATATTCATGTTGCCGCCTTTAGCCTGGTTTCTCCTAATCGTTCCAAGTCCATTATTCTCGCTGATAATTCATGGCCGGTCCACTGATGTTCTTGTGCAACCTTAAGGGTCGGTATCAAGAAGTCCAAAGGAAGCACAGCATTCTGACCAAAAACCATCTGAAAGGGAGTTGCATTGAGTACGGTCTTGTAGGCCACTCGATATGCCCAAACAGCGTGGTGTAACTGTTTGTCCCAATCTGAACGTTTGTTGTTCACGAGTTTCGTCAGTACGTTACAAAGGATCTTATTAGTGCTTTCAGCCTAACCATTGGCCTGAGGATGATATGGTGCGGATTTCTTGTGAATCACCATAAAATCCTGTAACAAATATTCAATGACTTGGTTTAGAAAGTGAGTGCCTCGATCGCTCACTAACTCTATAGGCAATCCATATCTTGTAAAGACATTCTCAAATAAGAATTTTGCAGTTGTGTGTGCATCATTCTTTTTCGTGGCTTTTGCCTCTACCCATTTCGTAAGATAATCTGTGGCAACAATAATGTATTCCGCATGTGTACCTTTTGCAGGGGGGTTAATGGGTCCTACAAAGTCTATACCCCACTTTGAAAATGCACGTCCGCCCATCATGGGTTTCAATGGCATTTCATCTCTACGAGTAGGAAACTGAGTTCTTTGGCACACATCACATCTCTTTACATAGGTATGAGCATCCATGTGAAGAGTGGGCCACCATAATCCTGCAAAGAGGATGGCTTTGATTATCCTATCGGGTCCAAAATGACCTCCTGCAACACCTTGGTGCGCAGTCTCTAGTATGCTCAGATAATCGCTCTCATGAACACATTGTCTTAGATATCCATCTCGTCCTCTTTTGTATAGGTTATCGCCAATAAGTGAATAATCTTGAGCTTCCTGCTCTAGACTGCGTTGTCGTGCTAAAGTCATTCCTTGAGGGAATGTCTTCGTCCTCAAGTATGTCACTAACTGTTCACTCCAGTCTGGTGTGAGAGACACGTGATATAATGTAGCATGCTCTACTGGCGGTCTTTCACAACAAACATTGCATTCCTTACACAACCTGTAGACATCTGCTTCCATCGTAGGCCAATATACTCCTAGTCTATGCAGAGTCTGTAATGTTCGATGTTTTGAATGATGTTGCTTTAATGCACCTATGTGTGCTAATTGCAACCAATTCGCATGTTCTGATTCATCTACACAACAAGCAAGAATCTTTTGATTATCCTGTTTATATATGCTTCCTGCCATGATTTGGTATCTCTGAGATTTGGTAATCTCTCCCTCTTTGATCTTTATCCTAGGATTCTTAGGTCCGTATGTCAGAATAGGGACTATAGGCTTAGCCCATTCTGGTGCTATCTCAAGGTTAAACAAGTATGCATCTGGTAGATCATCCACTACTCCTTGAGGAGCTTCTCCTGAGGTTAATCTTGAAAGGTGGTCAGCTCTAAGATGTGTCTTTCCTTTCCTGACTACGACTTCAAAATCATACTCCATGAGTAATAGAAACCAACGTATCAGTCGTCCTGTGTTACATGGTTTGTTGACTAAGTACAATAGGGCTTGATGATCTGTAAAGAACTTGAACTTATTGGCCAACAAGTAGTGCCTAAACTTCTTTACTGCATAGATCATCCCTAATCCTTCTCGTTCCGTCGTGGTGTAATTTCTTTCTGCTGCGTTCAATTGTCTACTAGCGTAAGCTATGGGGAGATCTATGCTACCTTCATTCGTGGGTTGTGCTAACACACATCCTATGGCATAATTGGATGCATCCACATGTACATGGAATGGCTTACTCCAATCTGGGGTAGTCAATATAGGTGCTGAGCACAAGTGTCGTTTAAGTTCATTGAATGAATTTTCACATTCATCTGTCCATTCAAAATTGGTTAAAAGAGAGCACAACGGCTTGGCTATGATTGCATACATGTGTATGAATCTCCTATAATAACCGCAATGGCCCAAAAATGCCTGTACCTCTTTCACATTAGTTGGTCTGGGTAAATCTGCAATTACCTTCACCTTTTCTTCATCCGTAGAGATTCCATTTTTCGACACAATGTGTCCTAGAATTTTGCCTTGTTTGACCATGAAAACGCATTTTTCTGGGTTCAAACAAACCTGATATTCTCGACATTTGTCAAATATTTGTCTTAACTCTGGGATATGCGTCTGTCTTACATTTGAATGAGCACATAAGTCATCGACATAAACTTCCAAACTCTTGCGTAAGAATTCCTTAAAAACATGACACATGAGTCGCTGGAAAGTGGCGGGTGCATTTGTTAAGCCAAATGGCATCACACAAAATGCAAATATGCCCCATTCAGTGGCAAATGCCGTCTTGTGTTGATCTTCTGGAGCAATGGCTACTTGATTATAGCCTGAAAATCCATCAAGAAAGCTGTAAACTTCCTTGCCCGCAACTCTTTCCAATAGATGTTCCGTGATAGGAAGAGGATAACTGTCTCTAACTGTGGCGGCATTAACTTTTTTAAGGGTAATACACACACGCAATTTTCCATTCTTCTTGGGCACAACCACAATGGGGGATACCCATTCGGTATGCTCAATTTCGTAAATGAATCCTGCTTCTATCAATCGATCTATCTCCTCTTTAATCTTCGCAGCGTAGTTATCATTGTACGTGTAAGGTTTTTGTTTTGTAGGTTTTGCATCTGGAGTCATAGACATTCTATGAGAACATATATCTGGATCTACTCCTTTCAAATCTTTGTAACTCCAAGCAAAAACATCTCTATATTCGTGCAATAGGGCAACTAGCTCTTCTTCTTCTTCAGTTGTCAAATCATGCCCTATGTATGTACATTTTTCTTCTTCTCCTTCTATGGCTACTATTATTTTCTTGGTTTTCTCTCGGTTATCATATACTTGACCGTCATTCACCTTTCTATTAGGCATTCGTACCATGATTCTTCTATCTTCGATTTCATATTTCTTGAAGTTCTCGGGTACTTCAAACAAAGATTCTTCTTTTTCTGTCATGGTGTCTTTCTTTTTTCTTTTCTTGCCTTCACTCTTGTTAGTCACTTCCGTGGCTAACCTCACCTCATTCGTAATTTCCTCGTGTCTCTGAGTGTGAGTCTCTACCTTGAAAAAATATTCTTCCTCTGATGCAAAGGGTGGGTCCATGATAATTGATTCTAAATCAAAATCGCTTGCTTCCTTAAATGCATCAGTGTTAGGTTCACACTCTTCTAAAATTGCATCGCACATGATTGGCTCTATCATGAATACTGATATGTTATAGCCCTCCTCGTCACAGTGGGGTGTCCATTGTTCTTCATTGATGGCTACGTCCATGGTTGCTAGGATTTCTGCCCAACCATGGGGTTCAAACTCTTTGTCAGGGAATACTACAGGTGCGTAGGCTGGATCTTGAAGACTTCGTGGATGTTGTTCTGCACCTAAGGTCCTTGCTTCTAATCGTTCTTCCTCTTGTTTGGCTACTTTACACATCCATAAATGAGTATCCTCATGCAACCAAGAAGGATCTGATTCTAATGAGTGCACGGATTCCGTCTCTACTGGTGTCTTATGGATGTGTCACTCTAGCACAATGGTGAGTACCAACGTGAGGAGATACACCTCATAAATGTCAATCCGTGGAGACGTGAGGATCGGTATGAAGACCGTGAGCAAGTGATGGCACAAGTGCGTGGGTGAAAGCACACAAGCATGCACACACATACACACACACACGCACAAAGTAAGAGCAAAGAGTGGAACAATGGAAAGCTTCGATTACCAAAGAGCTCTCTCACAAAACTGAAATCTACAACAAGCTAACCTCAAAAATGAGCTCTCCAGCCCTTTTTATAGTTTTTGAGTGGTTTTGGCCCTGTCCAGACCTAGTGTCCGGCCTAGTTAAAAAATAGGTTCCAGGGCTTATTTGGGGGCTCAAACGGAGTCTAAAAATTATGAAAATTGGTAGGATGGTAGTTCTAATACTCCTCAAGCTCGAGGACTCCTCGGCTTGAACAAAATGGAGTTACAAAAATGGAAAATGGTATTTACAATGGTTTTTAGTGATAAAAATCACTATTTTTGTAGGGATTTCTTCTGAAAATTTGATAGGTGCTTCTTGGAGCTCCCTACTTGCTCCTTCTTCTTGTGTGTCCACTTCCTTGATGCACTTCCATTCTTTGTCCTTGATCTTGAGCTTCAACACTCCCCCCCCTCTTGAGTCTGTCGTCCCTGACAGACCCTGGTTGTAGTGGTCGTTCCATGTAGTACGTGGAGAGGTAGCGTCCTTTGCGTCCAACAGGGGCGATCCCTCTTCCCAATGTATCCTGGTCGTTTATCTGGTTCTTCACTTTGCCACTGTTATCTCTTGCAGTTTGTAGTCCCTTTGTACGTACTTCTGCCTTGTATTCCATCTGGATGGTGCATTTGCGAGTTTTCCAAAACTACTAGTTGCTCAAAGGAGGTGTTCAATGTTGATTATGAGCAACTCTCAGTGGTGGATGGCTCGCTTGTTCTTGTAGTGGTCACCGTGATGTCCTCTGATTCTTCCAAAGATGGCTTTCATAGTTTTCATGCCAAGTGCTTGTAACCCATAATGTATGATGGTTAAGTGCATTAGTGCATGGGTTGAACAAATTATGTGCCGTGTGCATGGCCTTGTAATGTGGCCCTACGTATGCGTACTTGGAAAATGCATGGCAAGAAGTATGGTGCAAGAGATTGGGTCTCGAGCTAAGTGCTCAAGGGTATGCTGACGAAGAGGTTTCCTACTCTATCATGGTTAGAGTGTTGGTGAACCATACACGTCTTACCATGGTGAAGGGTCCGTTGATCTTCATCTCTTCGTGTTGTAGTTCCATCATGGTGTTTGACCATCGGCTTGTCCTTTTTGTTGATGGATGTCCTTGCTGAAAGTTCGCTGATGAGCATTTTCAAGCGCAGTCCTCTTCTTTGCCCCCTTTTTTTTTTTTTTTGCACGTGATGGCATCAAACAAGAAAGAGGTTAGTATCAATAACATATTTTGCATGTGAAATTTGTGTCTCATGTGCCTGGGATTTCTCAATTGTGTCTATGCACGGCCATGTAATGTGGCCCTATGTTGATGCATACTTTGGAAGTGCATGACCTCAATGGTGCAAAAGACAAGGCTATGCCAAAGGCACATGGTTGCTGCACGTCGAGGCTTTTGATGTTACTCGCATAGTTGATGCATTCTTTGTTTGGAGGTGTCGATTGGATCTCGAAATGATGTAATCCTCCTAATGGGAACCCATTTCCGAATAGTATTTGGCCCTGTAGAGATCACCTCAGGCCAGTTCTTCTTTGGATGCTGTCCAAACTTTGGTATCCAATGTGGTTGGCCCCTTGGTTCTGTGGATGTTGCTTGTGCTTTTGGCTTCCAAACCCATGTCCTGGGTGAGTGCCTGCTTGTTTTTGTAGAAGGGTTGAGTTTATCTTCTTCTGGTCTTTGTAATCTGTTCTTACCCTTTGCTTTCCTTGGCTTCTTTGTTGAGGCCTTTTGCATGGTGGGGAGCATAGGCCTTTGTACGTGTAAGAGCTTCTTGGGTACCCACATCTGTAATCGCCCTTGTTGAGCAGTAGCTAATTGTTTAGGCACCCAAATTTGTACCTGATTGTGGTCGGCCTTCATTGATAGCTTCGGTACTCAAATTTGTTGGAGTCTTCGTGCTTGAGCCTGTCGTGGGTGCTTGGTCCTTCTGTTGTCATGGTCGATCTGGTTGGGTGGGAGTCTTTGAGGCAACATCGATGGTTGTACTCCTTTCCTTACCCAGATCTGCTTCATGCCCATAACTTCTTCCTTCTTGAAGGCTCTTTGTCTATTTGATAGACTTGCTATCTTGCACTGTTTTGTTTGCTTCTAAGGTTGGACTAATGTGGATGCTTTACTCTTTGAAAAAGAAGAAGGTTCTTCTTGCCTTTGCGGCTGTCCTTCCATGATTGTGTCCGTCTGGATCATAGATCTTTTGACATTTACAACATCTTGTTCGAGAAGATTAGCCTTAGAGGAAAGAAGAGAGCGTGTGGTGTCTTGGTCAGTGGCCATGCAATTCTCCAATTCTAATGTAATGCATTGTTCATGTGCCCAAACATGAAGAAGTTGATTTCTTAGGTTCAAGTTGACAGCATGGTCGTAAATCCAATCTTGACCCAAGACAAGTGGCTCTGTGAGGTCCTCATCATGACACACTAGCATTTTGACTTTTATTGGAACATCTTGAAGGTAGATGGGAAGTTCCACCTCTCCCAAACAAGGGGTTTCCACGCCTCCTAGACCTATGAGATAGGCTTCTATGGGCTCGATGTTCAATTGCAGGTCTTGGCAGTATGAAAGTCTAACTGCACTAGTTGCTGCTCCTGAGTCAACCAATGCTCTCACAGTCCTTACGCTCTTTCCTTGTCCTACCTCTATAGTCACAAAGGGCCGTCGATCAATTATTCGAGAAGTAGTTATGCCCGATTTTTGGCACATGTCCATGTGATATTTTGGAGCTTTTGTGTTGACACCTAGGCCTAGCCGCCGTAACTTATTTCTTCTGATGCGCTCTCTAGCCTCTGCTTGTGCTTCTTCTCTAACCCTTAACTCCCCTTCTTTTCGCTTCTTAGCAGTGTTGAGTCTCATGAGCATTTCCTCTGTAAGAGGTTCTTGATATAACTTGACTCGACAACCACTTATATAGTTCGGTAAGATATCACCTTCTAAAGTGGCCAATTGAACTGCACCGCTAGTGGAGAGTCTATTAATGATCATGGGTCCATATCCTCGTTTCTCCAATTTGTGGGCATGTTGCTTTAGCGTATAAACCAGCACTAGATCTCCTTCCTTCAATCCTTTATCCTTTACATGGGCGTCAAAGTATGCCTTTTGCCTTTTCTTTGCAGCATAAATGCCTGCTGCTGCCCATAGCCTCGTCTCACCTAAGCGTTCTAGATCAAAGATCCTGGAAGATAACTCATGTCCATTCCACTCATGCTCTTGTGCTACTTTCAAGGCTGGGATTAGGAAGTCCAATGGTAGCACGACATTCTGTCCAAAGACCATCTGAAATGGGGTAGCATTGAGTACCGTTTTGTAGGCAACTCGATATGCCCAAACAACATGATGAAGTTGTTTGTCCCAATCAGAGCGTTTATTATTTACAAGTTTCGTCAATACGTTACATAGGATCTTATTCGTGCTCTCGGCTTGTCCGTTAGCTTGTGGGTGATAGGGGGTAGACTTCTTATGTATCACCATGAATTCTTGAAGGAGATTTTCAATGACCTCATTCAAGAAGTGCGTGCCTCTATCACTAACCAACTCTATTGGTAACCCATATCTAGTGAACACATTTTCGAATAAGAACTTAGCCGTCGTTTGAGCATCATTCTTCGTTGTGGCTTTTACTTCCACCCACTTTGTAAGGTAATCTATGGCCACGATAATGTACTCATCATGGGAGTTTCTAGCTGGGGGGTTGATGGGACCTACAAAGTCTATACCCCACTTCGAAAATGCACGTCCTCCCATCATTGGCCTCAAAGGCATCTCATCTTTTCTTATCGGATATTGGGCACGTTGGCATGTGTCACATTTCTTCACATAAGTATGTGCATCCATATGAAGAGTGGGCCACCAAAGTCTTGAGAATAGAATGGTCTTGATTACTCTGTCAGGCCCAAAGTGTCCACCTACAGCACCGCTGTGTGCAGTTTCTAAGACTTTCAAATAGTCTGATTCATGAACGCACAGTCTTAGGTAACCATCCTTGCCTCCTCGATATAGGTTGTCTCCTACTAAGGCATAGTCTTGAGCCTCTTGCTCCATGCTCCGTTTTCTTGCAAGACTAGCCTGATTGGGTAATGTTCCCGATCTCATGAACTCAACCAATGGAGCACTCCAATCTGGGATTAATGACACATGATAAAGAGTGGCATGCTCCACTGGGGGTCTCTTCTGACACACTGGACAATTCTGGATCCACTCCTGTATTTCTTTGTCCATGCTAGGCCAATACACTCCTAAACGTTTTAGATTCTGCAATGTTCATTGTTTAGGGTAGTGATTTCCTAGCAGTCCCTCATGGGCTTGTTGCAACCAACTAGTATGTTCATCGTCCTCGACACAACAAGCTAATACGCCCTCGGTATCTTGCTTGTACATACTTCCGGCCAATATTTGATACTTTTGTGATTTTACAATTTCTTCTTTGCTTGCCTTCACATTTTTATTTGCAGGTCCAAAGGTTAGGACTGGTACCAACTTATTTGCCCATTTAGGAACAACTTCTAAATTGAACAGATAAGCATCGGGCAATTCATCAGACACTCCTTGCGGTGGCTCTCCTGAAGTGATACGAGAAAGATGGTCTGCCCTAAGATGGGTTCTACCTTTCCTGACAACAACTTCAAAGTCGTATTCCATTAGTAAGAAGAACCATCTTACTAAACGGCCTGTATTGCAAGGTTTATTGACCAAATATAGTAAATCTTGATGATCCGTGAAAAACTTGACCTTATTGGCCAATAAATAGTGTCTAAACTTTTTCACAGCGTATACCATGCCTAAGCCTTCTCTCTCCGTTGTGATATAATTTCGTTCAGCTGCATTTAATTGCCTACTAGCATATGCTATCGGCAAATCTAGGTTTCCCTCACCTGTGGGTTGTGCTAGCACACATCCTATTGCATGATTGGATGCATCTACATGGACATGAAAGGGTTTGCTCCAATCCGGAGTAGTCAATATTGGTGCTGTGCACAAACGTCTTTTCAGCTCGTTGAAGGAATTCTCGCATTCCTCGTTCCACTCAAAATTTGTTAACAACCCATAAAGAGGTTTAGCTATGATGGCATACATGTGGATAAACCTACGGTAATATCCACAATGGCCCATAAAGGCTTGTACCTCTTTAACATTCCTTGGTCTTGGCAACTCTGCTATCGCTCTTACCTTGTCTTCATCGGTTGAAATTCCATTCCTAGAAACAATGTGACCTAAGATCTTACCTTGTCGTACCATGAACACACACTTTTCTGGGTTCAGACAAACTCGATAATCTCTACACTTGTTGAAGATCTGTCTGAGCTCAGGGATGTGGTAACTTCTTTCTTGGGAATGAGCGCATAAATCATCCACATATACTTCTAAGCTCTTTCGCAAGAACTCTTTGAAGACATGACACATGAGCCTTTGGAATGTTGCAGGTGCATTGGTGAGCCCAAATGGCATCACACGAAATGCAAAGATTCCCCATTCTGTGGCAAAGGCCGTTTTGTGTTGATCTTCGGGGGCAATGGCTACTTGGTTGTAACCTGAAAATCCATCAAGGAAGCTATAAACTTCCTTGCCTGCAACACGCTCCAATAGATGTTCGGTGATTGGAAGTGGATAACTATCTCTGATTGTAGCGGCATTAACTTTTTTAAGGTTAATGCACACTCGCAATTTCCCATTCTTCTTGGGCACCACCACAATGGGGGACACCCATTCAGTGTGCTCAATCTCATAGATGAATCCAGCTTCAATCAGCCTGTCAATTTCCTCCTTTATTTTGGCTGCATAATTGTCATTATATGTGTAGGGCTTTTGTTTGGTGGGCTTGGCATCAGCGGTCATCGGAATCGTATGAGAGCAAATCTTTGGATCTACTCCTTTCAAGTCCCTATAGTGCCATGCGAACACATCCCTATATTCCCTTAATAGAGCTACAAGCTCTGCTTCTTCTTTTGCACTTAGTTCATCTCCTATGTACGTACATCGTTCTTCGTTCCCTTCAAGGGTCACTACAATTTTTTTGGTCTTTTCTTTATTGTCATATGCTTCTCCTATAATGGCTTCTCTCTTAGGCATCCGTACCAAAATTTTTCGGTCTTCCACTTCATATTTCTTGAAATTTTCTGGTACTTCAAACATTGATTCTTCCTCTTCTTGTTTCACCGCTTTTCTTTTCTTTTTCTTTTGACCTCCTTCACTTCCTTCCTTTGAATTTATCGTTTTAATACTCGTGAGGGGTTCTTCTTCTTTTTGGGTTAACACTCCGATGTCTTCTAAGTAGTGTTCCTCTGAGTCAAAGTAAGTATCCATCACAATGGATTCTAGATCATCGTCATTCTCTTCTTCTTCTATGAACTCACTAGGATCACACTCTTCCAACAGGGGCTGACACATGAACACTGAAATATCATAACCCTCCTCATCACAATGAGGTGTCCATTGTTCTTCATTGATTGCAATGTCCATGGTAGCTAAGATTTCTGCCCAACCATGAGGCTCAAATTCCTCATCTGGAAATATCATCGGTGTATAGGCTGGGTCTTTTATTGGTCTATCTCCTGGGGAAGTTCCTTCTTCTCTTGCTTTTAGACGCTTTTCCTCTTCCTCCGCGACCTTGCACATCCACAAGTGAGTATCTTCATGCAGCCAGGATGGATCAGGTGAACTTCCAGAATGCAGAGAGATTGAATCTTCTTTTGCTTTGTGGATAGGATTCCACTGTAGGGGTGGTACATCTCTGAAGGTGTAATCCTTCAGATTGACCTTGGTGGTGACCCCTAAGTGCTGTAAGTACAAGGAGTTGGTTCCCCAATCCTGTACTATTTGCAATTGTCGTAGGAAGGGTCTTCCTAGGATCATCTCGTAGACATTATTTTTTTCAAAGTCACATATAGCAAATGTATGTTCAAACTCTACACCACAAGTGGTTAGAGTTATCCCTTCAAGCAATCCTAGAGGTCTTTCAAAATGACCATCTGCCATTTGAAGTTTCATTCTCGTTGGTCTTAATGTGGGTTTGCCCCATCGCTTCCACAAGGAGGTGGTCGCAATAGCAACACCAGCACCCGAATCTACAATTGCTTTGGTTGTGTAACCTTGATAGGTGATCGGAAGATAAGTGTTACCTTCTTCACCTTCGCTCATGTCTCCTATCTTGTCGAGAGGTATCTCTGGAACTTTTTGCTTAGAGCCTACTTTTGGCATATTGGATTCAAGTTCTGGAACCTGATCCTTCACATGATTCTAGAGCTCAGGTTTTGTTTTGAGCAGCTCTTCCACAGTGAGATGGCATTGAACCTTAGTGTTCTTCACAACATCAGTGTTTCTTGGAATCACTGAGTCTTCGTTTCTTACCAATATTGTGGGAGCTCTGATCTGGATAGATTCAGATTCCCATGGGCCTGTGTAATGAGGCAACTCTTGTAAAGAATTAGATTCAAAATCTAATCTTTCATCTTCTTGTTGCTCTGCTTGGTCTCCATAGATAGACGGAATGTCTTGGGGAAATTGATCATGAAGATCATCAATCTCAAGAATAGGAGGGGAATTACCCTTATCCTTGGCCCATTTCTCTTCGTGTATTTCCCGCAAGAACTCTTGAGAGTACTGTTGAATTGAAGGAGGTATTCCAGCATCCGTGGAATTAGGAACATAAGCTCCCATTGGTGGTGAGCTTCCTCTTTCAATAACTGGTTGAGCCTGTGGAGGTAAAGAAACTTGTGGTTTGTTTAGCAACTGCTCTAATCTTTCTAGTAAGCCCTGGAAATGCAAATCCGGTTTGACAGAGTTTATCTGATTGAACTTTTGACTAGTCTCAAGTATAGCTTGAGCTTGTTCTACCATTTTCATGCACATTTTCATCTGTTCAATCTCTAAATCTGCTCTAGGGTAACTCTTGTCTAGGTTCGCAACTGTTGGCCCTTCTTGAAGGTGAGCCTGGTAGGCCTTGAACATCATGTCCAAGCCTTCTGGGGTTGGATCTGCAAGAACAGACCCTGATTGCGGTCTATTTACAATGGGCGGTGGGGTGGAATGAGGTGGAGTGGATGGAGCTTCGGCATGCGAGGGGCTTTGAGATGCAATGTCTTCTATTTTTGTTTTGGTATCCCTTAGGCTTTCTTCTAGCTCGGATAGCTTTTTGTTCCACTTGCGATTAGCCTTCTCTCTAGTATCCTTCCATGTTCTTGGTTTCCTCTTACTAGGTTCTCCTACCTCACTTGACTCCGATTGCTCAGATGGTTTTGCTTGTTGTGCAGCCTGTGCCCTAGTAACTGCCTGTACAGGAGCCACATTACTACTACTTGAACTTGAATCTGCCACTAAGCCTACCACGTTGATGCATGTGACCTTGGGTGCACTAGAGGGATTCCTGGGACACTCTCTAGGAAGATGTTCCTTGCCGCACTCAGGACAAAAGCCTTGTATTGTGATGTTTTGTCCTAGTCCCAGAGCTGGTTGGTGGGGACATTCACGAATGAAATGATCGCCTTGACATCTAAAGCATGGTCCTCTAGGGGCTTGTGGTCTTACTTGTCTCAATTGGAGCCTAGGATTTGGATTCGTATACATGACATTGGAGTATTCTGGCTCCCAATTTTGTTCCATAGGTGGTGTCTCATATTGACAGTGAGAAGTCTCACTTTGCTCAGGTGACTCTATATAATAAGCATGTGGACTATCTTCATGGAAGTAGTCTGAACCATGAGCGTGAGAATCATTTTCTGAGACCAATGGGATTAGTGGCACCAATGCTCTATTAGAGTTCTCCTCCGCCATCGTATATTTAACTGGGATCACATTGGCAGGAGCTGGCGGTTGGTTTCCTAGGACAGGTTGTGGCCTATATGGTGCCTGATATTGCTGCTGGTATTGAGGTTGATATTGTTGTGGCCTATAATATGGCTGTTGGTACTGATTCTGATACCTACCCTGCTGGTAAGGTTGCTGATAATTTTGTCTAACAGCCTGCCTGTTATAGGGACAATCTTGAGCCGTATGATTTGTGTATTTTCTCTCAATGGTGCAATACAGAGCATTAGGGTTTCCTTGGGGTTGAGTTGTCAACGAACAAACATTAGCCATGTGATCTCCTCCACATGTATAACATCGCTTCACTGAGGTGACCCTTGGCATTTGTCTATTTTGGACTCCTAGCTTTTTGGCCACTTGCTCAGCTATCTCATCTATCTCAGTGGAGGCTCTAGAGGTATGACTTGTAGAACTATCAGAGTCCTTATAGAGTTTGGATAGTCCTAACTCCTCACCCAAGTTGTCTTCTATGTCAATGCGTATCCGTATACACTCTTCTATGGATCTAGGCTCTTTCAAGTATACATATGACCTTAATTTTGTGCTCAATAGGCCATCTAAAAACAGTGCCACCTGTTTGGCTGATGTGGGTAATTCTGGTACAGGGCATCTTTCCAAGTACTGTCTAAATCTTCTTCCTGCGAGTCGCACTGTTTCTTGGGGTGTCTGCTTGAAGCTGTGGATCAAGGATGATGTGTTATGCCTGATACCGCTTTTGGAAAATTCCACAATGAATTCTTCTAGCAGCTGACCTATCTCTCTATAGTTGCGACTGTTTAGAGGTTGAAACCAAGCTAAGGCAGTACCCTTAAGAGTCAAACCAAATGCCTCGAACTGGGTGAACAAGTCTTCAACCTGTTCAGCTCTTAGCACTTGTTTGAACTCCACCACATGATCATAAGGATCTCCAAATCCATCAAAGTAGTTCTTCATTGTCTTAACCACTTGAGAGGGTCTAAGGGTTCTTGAGTGCTCTCGTGGTCTAGGCAATGGGAAATCATGATCATCTCTTTGATGCCTATGAACTCTATGTCTCTCCCTTTCAAGTCTTTCCGTTCCATATCCTGATCTGTCTCTGCCTACAGTGTCTGCAAAGCTTACCTCCGGTCTCTCTCTAGTTTTTTCTCTCTAGGTTTCATGAGCCTTGGATGATCCGGCTCCTTGGAGGCCCTGGGAAACATTAGATCTTGGTGGAGGGAAAATTGATTCACCTTGCCAAGTGTAAGCATGTCTGTCATGATCTGATACTAAGAATAATTTCTGAGATGTGTGATCTAGATAGACAGCTTTCCCTGGTGTCTCTGGGTCCTTGAATTCATAGATGGTGACTACTGGGCTGGGTTGATCTGGCCTAAATCTCCAAAAGGCTTCCTCCGTTTCTCTATTCACGAATAGTTCTATGCTTTTGTTATCTTGAGGAATCCATTCTGGAGTGATCACTCTAGTCAAGACTGACTTACCTCTAGGGGTCTTGGGTTCTCCTCCTAGGTCCCCTTTCTCTAGGTCTCCTATCTCATTCTCAGGAATGATATTTCCAAACTCATCTGTCCTATCTGGTAAGTTGGTAACCACATACATGGTTCCTTCCTTATCAATGTAAGCACCCTCTTCGAACTTGACCACCGGGTGTTCAAGTCCAAAGGGTTGGTCAGGATTTTTGAGTTGAACCACTGATCGTCTTAGACCATCCTCATAGATGCGAGTACCTAATTGGTTGGTCCTGATATACTCCAATTGGGTCTTATAAGGACCTTCTGGTGTCTGTAAATAAGCAGTGCCTGAGCCACGTGTGGGTCTTTCCATGCTAAACGACATTTCCGAGTCACTGGTTTCTGAACTTCGTGTGTACGGATAACCACTAAGCTGTTGAGCCCAAGACTTGGCTGTATGGTTGACACTAGCCTCAGATGATCTAATGCTTTGTTTATCCTTGCCTAAGTGTCTGCCAGGTCGCAGGTTCATAAGCCTTGGCTTCTAGTCCCAAAGTTCTCTTATATTGCTCAAAATCCTTTGGAACTCCTTGGTTTTCTAGTTTCCTTGAGGGTCAACTTCAAAATACCCTATCTAATAATCTTGGTATTATTTTTACCGTAACCAGTCGATGTTTTGGTTGTACTCCCCACGAGCTTTCCAACAAAACCAAAATCACAGCAAACGGATTTTGTATGAGAAAGTTATGCCAGTTCAGGGTTCTAGGGTTTAAAAAGCTTACTTCCAGTCTCTCTTTATTTTTCTCTCTTTGATTTCCATGGGTTGATGATGTTCCTGCCCCTTGTTGACTTGTATTCATGTTCGTTCTAGATGGAGGGAATACCAATTCACCTCTCCATGTGTATGTGTTTTTAGCGCGGTCAGGCACCACAAAGACTCTTTCTGAAGTCTCATCCAGGTATACAACCTTTCCAGGTGTATCCGGGTCCTTGAACTCATATATCCTGATGATACCTACCTCACTAAGTAGTTCGGTCTTGTATCTCCAAAAGGCTTCATCAGTTTCTTTATTTACAAACAACTCTATGCTTCTGTTGTCCTGAGGGATCCATTCTGGGATTAGTACTCGTGTCAGTACAGATTTCCCTCTAGGTGTTCTAGGCTCTTCTAATGGTTCTTTTCCTTGAGATTTTGCTTCCGTCTCTGGTTGAATCACGCCAAACTCATTCGTATTGTTTGGCTGCGTACTTAATATGTACATTGTTCCTTCCTTGTCTATGTATGCGTCTCTCTCGAATTTCACCACTGGATGTTCCAATCCAATGGGTTGATCGGGGTTGTGCATTTGCACCACTTGCCTTCGCAAACCATCCTCATAGATGCGAGCACCTAATCGGTTGGTTCGGAGAAACTCTAGTTGAGTCCTATAGGGTCCTTCTGGTTTTTCTAAATAGGCTACATTAGACCCTCCTTCTGGTCTTTCTGTTCTAAATGCCATTTCTGAATAACTAGTATCTGAGCTCTCGTAGGGGTAACTAGTGTTCAATTGTTGAGCCCACGATCGTGCAGTAGTTCTTACACTTGCCTCTGATGATCTAAGGCTTCGCCGGTCTGACTTGCCTATATGTTTGCCCGATCTAAGGTTCATTAATTTTGTTCCTTGCACACTCAGTACACGCTCAGATTGTCAATGATTCTTTGTTATTACTTTCTTGATTCTTTTTAGATTTCTTTAGATTCTTGTCCTAATGTATGCGTCAGGAATTCGACTTTCTGTGGTACTTTGAGTTCCCGTTCCGTCAGACTTATGTTCTTTCCTTTAGGTTTTCGTGTCACACACCTTTACTTTAGTCTTGAGCTTGATAAATTTAATTCTCTTGAACTTGAGGCGTTCCTATCGTCTTAAATCCACAATGCTAACGTTTATCCTAAGCTAAGAATTGACTGAGGGGGTTGAGTAATCTTCCAACCTCGAGTCAGCTTTTCTGGTTGCTCTGATGCCCAAGAAGCCGCGCTTCCCAAGCTTTATGCCCTTCACTGCCTTGCCTTGGTTGCCCTTGATTGCCCTTGCTAGACCTGGAAAAATTCAATATTAGACCAATTCACAGTTGGATGATCAAGCACTTGAGTATATACACCTTTTAAGTCCCTTCCCTTTTGCCCAACTTTTCAATGTTTGCCCCCTGGCTTCCTAGTCCAAAACTAGGTCAACCTCAAAATAGCTTATCTAAAAATAGATGTATCCTTTAAGAACAAAAAACAGTTGAGGTCACGTAGTACTCGTCAAGAGCTTTCTAATGAGCTATTAAGCTCAAAAAACGGACTTTGGATGAAAAAGTTATGACCGTTCAGGCCCTGGGGGGGTAAAAACTGACAAACAGGTTTTTCTCCAAATATGAGCTAAGGGGTCTCCTATGAGTCTAATCACCCAAAAATTTCCCAAAAAAAGCCCCAAAATTGGCCAAAAAATGAAACCTAAAATTTGCGATGGGGGTGCACAATCGCGATGGCGTGAGCCAATCGCGATGGTCTGGAACCGTCGCGATGGCGTGAGGGTGAACCGTCGCGATGGCGTGAAAGTGGACAATCGCGATGGCGTGAAAGTGGACAATCGCGATGGCGTGAAAGTGGACAATCGCGATGGCTCGATCGGGCGGACAATCGCGATGGCGTCAGTCAACGGTCAATGTGAACAATGGCGATGATCCAAAGTGAACCATCGCGATGGTCACAGATGCGATGGCTTGAGCCAATCGCGATGGTCTGGCGCGGCGCGAGCCAATCGCGATGGTCCGAATTTTTGAAGTGTCGCGATGGTGTGAGGGTGTCGTCGCGATGGTCCAAAAATTGAACCGTCGCGATGGTCTAGCTTGCCACGTGGCACCGTCGGCGCGATGGTGTGAGCCAATCGCGATGGTGTGGGGTCAACCGAATAGTCGCGATGGTCTGCGAACCGTCGCGATGGTCCAAATGAACCGTTGCGATGGCGTGAGACTGTCGCGATGGTCCGGCCGAGCCGTCGCGATGGCGTGAGCCAATCGCGATGGTGTGACACAATCGCGATGGTCTGAGACCGTCGCGATGGTCCACCAAAATGCAATTTTTTGAGATGCAGCTATGGATTCCTATACACGCAGGGGTCGCCTACACGGTGGTGAACTCGCCTTCCTCAAAATCCGAACTTTGCAGACCATCGCGATGGTCTGACCTAGTCGGAAATTTCTGACAGAAACTGAAAATTTTACCTTTTCCAAGCTTTCCTGATGCACTGGAGCTCTGTACCTGCAAGAAAACTCAAGAAAACAAAAGTACACACAAGCACAAAAGCTCTCTCTCACTCTCTTGCATGCACAAATGAGGGGACATGAGGAGAATGGGTGGATATGGTGAATTTTCTGATTTTTTTGGAGATGAAGATGATGATGCGGTGATGAAGATGGAGTGTGGGGGAGGTGAAAAACACTAAAAACTAAGTAAAAACAACAACAAAAACTGAAATTTTTACCTTCCAACACCACATCTTGCTATACTCTTACCATCACACATTCCTCCTAGACTCGATCCCCGGCAACGGCGCCAAATTTGGTGTTGCTCTAGCACAATGGTAAGTACCACGTTAAGAAGCTTCACCTCCTTAATTGTCAATCCGCGGAAGAGATAGGAGTGATATGAAGATCGTGAATGTGAGATGATGTGAGAGTGAAGGTGAGAAGCACCAAGATGCACACACACATACACACACACAATGAAGAGACAAGCAAGACACAATGGAAGGTGGGAAATTAGCTCTATTACTCAAGAACACTATTACAAGCTCAAAAGAACTCTAAGCTCACACTAACCACTACTAACCAACCTCAAAAATGAGCTCTCTAGCTCTTTTTATAGTTTCTAGACTAGTTTTGACCAGTTTCACATCTAGTGACCGGCATAGTTAAAAATTAGGTCCTAGATGCTATTTGGAAGGGTAAACGATGTCTAAAAATAACGAAAATTGATACGCTTGTTCTACCTAAGCTCCTCAAGCTCGAGGACTCCTAGGCTTGCACAAAATGGAGCTATGGATTACAAAATGGGGTTTTCTATGTTACATATGTTACAGTAGTGATGAAAATCACTGTTGGAGGTTTTTGAAAAGTATTTTTAGAACATGATTCTTTGAAAAAAGATTCCACTGGCTCACTGCTCCGTCGTTACATGCTTCCGCGTCGTCTGTGCCTCTGGCTGCTTCCAACAATATGTATATGTATATGTATATGTATATGCATATGTATGTGTATATGTATGTGTATATGTATATGTATATGTATATGTATATGTATATGTATATGTATATGTATATGTATATGTATATGTATATGTATATGTATATGTATATGTATATGTATATGTATATGTATATGTATATGTATATGTATATGTATATGTATATGTATATGTATATGTATATGTATATGTATATGTATATGTATACGTATATGTATATGTATACGTATATGTATATGTATACGTATATGTATATGTATATGTATATGTATATGTATATGTATATGTATATGTATATGTATATGTATATGTATATGTATATGTATATGTATATGTATATGTATACGTATATGTATATGTATACGTATATGTATATGTATATGTATATGTATATGTATACGTATATGTATATGTATATGTATATGTATATGTATATGTATATGTTGTTAAAAGTCAAGCTTCAAGCTACAAATTCGTGGGGAATCTTTTATGGACATGTGGAGCAATCAAAGGAAGCCAAAAGCCACGAGATTCCATCAAGAAAAGTCACTCAACCACTCCCCAAGTCATCTCAACTAAGTCCTCCAAGTTAGGAGGCTGATTTCGAAAGGCAGTCCGTAGATTTTAGGGGCACACTTGTCACTATAAAAGGAGCATGTATCCCGACTTCTTTGGGGCCATCTTCTTGGAGTTTTAGCTCATGTAAAGTGAGCACTAAGTGCTGGAGTTGTGATAAGCAAGCCCCTTGCTTAAGCTAGCCCCTTGCTTGCTTGTTTGTTTTCTTTTAGTAGGTATATCTATGTGTGTGCGCAGGCAGTGTTGCAACTCTCTACCCCTGAGTTGTTAGCATTGGTTCTCCCTCATATTGTATCCATTTGTTGGAAGTAGCCAGAGGCATAGAAGACGCGGAAGCATGTAACGACGGAGCAGGGAGCCAATCGAAACTTTTTTTCAAAGAATTATGTTTTCAAATACTTTCTAAAAACCTCCAACAGTGATTTTTATCACTATTGTAACATATGTAACATAGAAAATCCCATTTTGTAATCCATAGCTCCATTTTGTGCAAGCCGAGGAGTCCTCGAGCTTGAGGAGCTTAGGTAGAACAAGGGTATCAATTTTCGTTATTTTTAGACACCGTTTACCCTTCCAAATAGCATCTAGGACCTAATTTTTAACTATGCCGGTCACTAGATGTGAAACCGGTCAAAACTAGTCTAGAAACTATAAAAAGAGCTAGAGAGCTCATTCTTGAGGTTAGATAGTGTGAGCTTAGAGTTATTTTTGAGCTTGTATTAGTGTTCTTGAGCAATAGTGTGGATTTCTCACCTTCCATTGTGTCTTGCTTGTCTCTTCATTGTGTGTGTGTATGTGTGTGTGCATCTTTGTGCTTCTCACCTTCACTCTCACTTCATCTCACATTCACGATCTTCATATCACTCCTATCTCTTCCGCGGATTGACATTAAGGAGGTGGATCTTCTTAACGTGGTTCTCACCATTGTGGTAGAGCAACACCAAATTTGGCGCCATTGCCGGGGATCGAGTCTAGGACGAATGTGTGATGGTAAGAGTATAGCAAGAAGTGGCATTGGAAGGTAAAAATTTCAGTTTTTGTTGTTGTTTTTACTTAGTTTTTAGTGTTTTTCACCTCCCCCACACTCCATCTTCATCACCGCATCATCATCTTCATCTCCAAAAAAATCAGAAAATTCACCATATCCACCCATTCTCCTCATTTCCCCTCATTTGTGCATGCGAGAGAGTGAGAGAGAGCTTTTGTGCTTGTGTGTACTTTTGTTTTCTTGAGTTTTCTTGCAGGTACAGAGCTCCAGTGCATCAGGAAAGCTTGGAAAAGGTAAAACTTTCAATTTCTGTCAGAAATTTCTGACTGTGTCAGACCATCGCGATGGTCTGCAAAGCTCAGAATTTGAAGAAGGCGACCACACCAACGTGTAGAGCACACTTGCGCCTCTAGGAATCCATACTTGCATTGCACAAAATCACATTTTGGTGGACCATCGCGATTGGCTCAGACCATCGCGATTGTGTCACACCATCGCGATAGGCTCACGCCATCGCGACGGCTCGGGCGGACCATCGCGACGGTCTCACGCCATCGCGACGGTTCATTTGGACCATCGCGATGGTTCGCGGACCATCACGACTGTTCGGTTGGCCCCACACCATCGCGATTGGCTCACACCATCGCGCCGACGGTGCCACGTGGCAAGCTAGACCATTGCGACGATACCCTCAGACCATCGTGACGATACCCTCAGACCATCGCGACAACTCGAATTTTGGACCATCGCGATTGGCTCACACCATCGCATATGTGACCATCGCGACGGTTCACTTTGGACCATCGTGATTGTTCACGTTGACTGTTGACTGACGCCATCACGATTGTTCACTCAGTCAAACCATCGCGACACCTCACCCCGACCATCGCGATTGTTCACATTTAGACCATCGCGACCGTGCACTTCAGACCATCGTGATGGTTCGCGCATCACGCCATCGCGACGGTTCGCTTGGACCATCGTGACGGTCCCAGACCATCGCGATCATCTCAGACCATCGCGATTGTCCACCCCAAACGCCAATTTTAGGGTTTGATTTTTTGGCCAGATTTTTGGGCTATTTTTGGGAAATTTTTGGGTGATTAGACTCATAGGAGACCCCTTAGCCCATATTTGAAGAGAAACCTGTTTGTCAGTTTTTACCCCCCAGGGCCTGAACGGTCATATCTTTTTCATCCGAAGTCCGTTTTTTGAGCTTAATACGTCTATTTTTAGATAAGCCATTTTGAGGTTGACCATTTGTGGGACTAGGAAAGAAAGGGGGCCTTGGGAAGGAAATTTTTGCCAAAAGTTAAGGGACTTTAAGGGTGTATAAACTCAAGTGCTTGATCATCCCTTTGTGAAATTGGTCTAATATTGAATTTTTCCAGGTCTAGCAAGGGCAATCAAAGGCATTCAAGGCAAGGCAGTGAAGGGTATAAAGCTTGGGAAGCGCGGCTTCTTGGGCATCAGAGCAACCAGAAAAGCTGACTCGAGGTTGGAAGATTACTCAACCCCCTCAGTCAATTCTTAGCTTAGGATAAACGTTAGCAATGTGGAGTAAAGACGATAAGAACACCTCAAGTTCAAGAGAATTAAAATTATCAAGTTCAAGACTAAAGTAAAGGTGTGTGACACAAAAACCTAAAGGAAAGAACATAAGTCTGACGGAACGAGAACTCAAAGTACCACAAAAAGTCGAATTCCTGACGCATACATCAAGACAAGAATCTAAAGAAACTTAAAAAGAATCAAGAAAGATCAAAGAATCATTGACGATCTGAGCGTGTACTGAGTGTGCAAGGAAGAAAATTAATGAACCTTAGATCGGGCAAACACATAGGTAAGTCAGACCGATGAAGCCTTAGATCATCAGAGGCAAGTGTAGGAACTACTGCACGATCGTGGGCTCAACAATTGAACACTAATTACCCCTATGAGAGCTCAGACACGAGTGAATCAGAAATGGCATTTAGCACAGACAGACCAGAAGGAGGGTCAAATGTAGCATACTTAGAAAGACCAGAAGGACCCTATAGAACGCAGTTAGAATTTCTCCAAACCAACCGATTAGGTGCTCGAATCTATGAGGATGGTTTGCAAAGGCAAGTGGTGCAAATGCACAACCCCGATCAACCCATTGGATTGGAACGTCCAGTGGTGAAATTGGAGAGAGACGCGTACATAGACAAGGAAGGAACAATGTACATCTTAAGTACGCAGCCAAACAATACCAACAAGTTTGGCGTGATTCAGATAGAGACGGAAACTAAATCTCAAGGAAAAGAACCATTAGAAGAACCTAGAACACCTAGAGGGAAATCTGTACTGACATGAGTAATAATCCCAGAATGGATCCCTCAGGACAACAAAAGCATAGAGTTGTTTGTAAATAAAGAAACTGATGAAGCCTTTTGGAGATACAAGACAGAACTACTTAGGGAGGTAGGTATCATCACGATATACGAGTTCAAGGACCCGGATACACCTGGAAAGGTTGTATACCTGGATGAGACTTCAGAAAGAGTCTTTGTGGTGCCTGACCACGCTAAAAACACATACACATGGAGAGGTGAATTGGTATTCCCTCCATCTAGAACGAACATGAATACAACTCAACAAGGGGCAGGAACATCATCAACCCATGGAAATCAAAGAGAGAAAAATAAAGAAAGACCCGAAGTAAGCTTCACTTATCCCGTAGGGAGAGATAGAACAACCACGGACACTAATAGAGCGGATAGACAAAGAGATCATGGAATACTAGGTGGTAGAGATGATTTTCCTCTACCTAGACCACGTGAACACACAAGAATATTGAGACCCACTCAGTTAGTGAAATCCATGAAAAATTATTTTGATGGGACAGGAGATCCCTATGACCATGTCGCAGAATTCAAGCAAGTACTAAGAGCAGAACAAGTCGAAGACATGTTCACGCAATACAATGCATTTGGACTAACGTTAAAGAACACCGCTTTAACTTGGTTCCAACCGTTGCAACAGAGGCAATTCAGAGATATCCATCACCTTTTAGAGTCATTCATCACTGAATTCTCTAAAAGTGGGATTAGACATGACACGTCTTCATTGATTCATAGCTTTAAACAGACCCCTCAGGAAACAATTAGACTGGCAGGACGTAGGTTTAGACAATATGTTGAACAATGTCCAATGCAAGAGCTACCCTCACAAGCCAAACAAGTGTCATTGTTTCTAGATGGCTTGTTGAGTTCTAAACTACGCTCCTATGTGTACCTAAAAGAACCTAGTGATGGAGAGTGTTAATCTCCAAAAGAACAAGTTAACCTTGAATTTAGATCACCTCTATATCAAGATTAACTTTAGACTCCACCAAATTTAGATATCATTCACCAATTTATCAGAAAATTGATTATTCTGAAAAATTCAGTTTCTTCAGAAAAGTCTGCTGCAGATTAATCACTCATTGACTAATCAATCCTGTAAATTTTTTGATAAAACTTTGTACAACACTTCGCCTTGAGGTTGCGCAACTTTACCAAGTTAAATCTCTCAAAATGATTGAGTATACTGTGAGAAATATGTGAAACACTTTACATATGTCTGAAACTGCTTCCTTGCAATGGCGACTTTGACACCTGCAACTTCTTAGCACTGGTTCTCCCAACTCTGAACCCGTTTGATCAAGATCTTCTAGCCATAGATGGCTTACCTTCCAACTTAGATTTTGAGCCCTCACTTGTGTAAAACTTTACACTGTGGACTGAGCACTGATCATTTCTTTGAAGATGAAATGTGCGCCAGATTTTTCGACTCTTAGAACATTCTTACATATGAATGTTCCTAATCAAAATTCTCTCAACCTGATTACAATTAACCTCTCAAATTTTAGCCATAGATAGATTAGCTATGGACTTAGACACGTGCAGAAGGATTTCTCAAAAGATTAAACACAGAAGGAGCAGACTGCTAAACATCGGGCGCAAGTTTCTCGATTTCTTCAGAAAATTACATACTAGTGAGGATGGATGATTCACTCACTTACAATGTGTCTAATGACACTAATTTCTCTCTCCCTATTCTCTAATCTTCTTCTACTCTCTTTGCCCGACATTTTCCAACATATTTATAGATGAATATATACAAGTGTATGACTAAACAAAGATATAAGTCAGCTAATGTACATATGTGTACATATCTTTGGATTTTCTGAACATGTCCTTCCTTCAATCACCTGACTTTGTTTTCTTCTTGACTCCTTGTCTTCATTCCTCCATAATTCTTCAATTGATGATTGTCATGCACCAACAGCTCCCCCTCAATCATTAATTGAGGTTCTTCTCTATCTTCTTTACTCCAGCCATATCCTTGAATCTTTGTAGTTTTGGTCCATCTAGACTTTTTGTCATCATATCTGCAACTTGATCTTTTGTGGGAGTGTGTATGACTTCAATCTCTTTCTCAATGACCTTCTCTCTCAGGAAATGATACTGTATTTCAATATGCTTAGTTCTAGCATGAAATACAGGATTAGCTGCCAAGTATAATGAACTCATATTGTCTCCACAAATAATAGGAGTACTCTGAATCACATCAAAAACTGTCAAAAGTGTCTTTAGCCATATTACCTCCTTTGCAGCTTCCACCATACCTTTATATTCTGCTTCTGTAGATGACAAAGCAACTGTGTGTTGCTTCTTGGAACACCAAGAAATCAATTTGTCTCCTACATAGCACAAGTATCCATGTGTTGATCTTCTATCATCCACATTACCTGCCCAATCTGCATCACTATATATCTTGATTCTTGTATCTGAAGTAAACCCATAGTACAACCCTTCTCTGAGTGTACCCTTGATGTACCTAAGTACTCTTTGTCCTGCAATCCAATGTTCCTTTCTAGGACAATGCATGAATTGTGAAAGCACACCAACTGCATATGACAAATCAGGCCTTGTCAATGTAGCATAAATCAAGCTACCAACCAAACTTTGATAGAGTTTCATATCTCTGAACTCTTCTCCTCCAAATCTAGACAATTTATGGTTCACTTCCAAAGGTGTAGGTGCAACCCTGCAATCTTCCATTTTAAATTTGGTTAGCAAATTTTTAAGATACCTTTCTTGGGTCACATATACTCCATGTTGAGTATAAGAAATCTCCATTCCCAAGAAGAATGATAGGTTCCCCAAATCACTGATTTTGAACTCTTTCTCCATCTGCTTCTTGATCATTTGTATTCCCTTATCATCTGTTCCTGTAAGTATTATGTCATCAACATAAATACAAACATAAATGAACCCATCTTCACTTGCTTTGACTAGCAAGCTACTATCTGCCTTTGATGCTTGAAATCCAAGATCATTCAAGAATTTTACAAGCCTATAATTCCAAGCCCTTGGGGCTTGCTTTAACCCATACAAAGCTCTCTTGAGCTTACACACATAGTTTGAACTCACTTGATCTTTGAACCCATCTGGTTGCTCCATGTAGACTTCATCTGAAATGTAACCATTCAAGAAAGCATTTTTTACATCTAATTGAGATAGCTTCCAACCTTTGCAAGCAGCAATTGCTATGAGTGTCCTGATGGTTGTCATCTTTGCCACAGGACTATAGGTCTCATCATAGTCCACTCCATATGTCTGTGCATACCCTTTCACAACAAGTCTAGCTTTGTACCTAGACACACTTCCATCTGCAAATCTTTTAGTCTTGTAAACCCACTTACAACCAATGATCTTCTGACTATTAGGTTTAGGAACCAAATCCCATGTTTGATTCTCTATCAATGCATCATACTCCTCTTGCATAGCATCTTCCCAATTCTTCTTCCCTTTGGCCTCTTCATATGTAGAAGGGTCTTCATCTGCTTTTACCAAATAAGCATAATCTTTAGTAGTTAAGAATGAAGTGTCATAGCTATACCTTGTAGGTTGCCATTTGTGCCTAGATGATCTCCTAACTTCTGCACTTCTTGAGGTCTCTGGTTCATCACATTCTGGATCAAATCTTGGCCTCTCTTCAACTTCAATCTGCACTTCATTACTCTCACTTTCATCAAGTAATTGAATCTTTGCTTTACCTTTTCTTTGATCCACTACTTCTTCATCATCTGCATGTACATTATATTTACCTGCATACCAAGTACCTTGCTCATCAAATGTAACATCCTTGGATACAATAAATTGCTTTGTGGATGGACTCCACAACCTGTATCCCATTTGCTTATCATCATAACCAATGAATACATACTTTTCTACCTTAGGCTCCAACTTATGCCTCAATTGAGATGGCACATATGCATATGCCAAGCATCCAAATATTCTGCAATGATCCAAGGTAGGTTTCTTACCCCACCAAGCTTCATATGGTGTCATACCCTGCAAAGCTTTACAAGGCAATCTATTAACCAAATATGTAGCTGTATTAACAGCCTCAGCCCACAAATAATTTGGGCAATTCTTCTCTTTCATCATGGACCTTGCAAATTCAACAAGAGTCCTATTTCTTCTTTCTGCTACCCCATTTTGTTGAGGAGAATACCTGCAAGTAACTTCTCTCTTTATACCTGCATTCCACAAATAATCATTGAACTCATTTGAAAAATACTCTCCCCCTCCATCTGACCTTAGTCTCTTCAATTTTTGACCTGTAATTCTTTCTGCATATGCATGATAGTGTTTAAATGTATTAAACACTTCTGACTTTTCTTTAATCACATAAATTGTGATCCACCTGGTAGCATCATCAACATATATGACATAATATCTTGAACCATTTATACTAAAGTCCTTTGAAGGACCCCACACATCTGTATGCACCAATTCAAGTCTTTCTGAATACATAAACCCATGCTTGGAATAGGATTGCTTATGAGCCTTACCTAATTGACATGCCTCACATCTGTATGTCATGTGTTGACCTGCAATGTTAGGCATTCCAAGCACTGAATCATTGTTAATCATTTCTTTGATACCTCTTTCATTAAAGTGTCCAAGTCTTTTGTGCCAAAGATCCAATTCTGACACCTTCTGCTCTCCATATGTGAACATAGCATGTCCAACATTTCCTTGTACCTTCAATGTGAAGAGCCTTCCTTCTTTCTTTCCTGCAATAACTTGTTTATACCCTTGACTAGGGTCTTCCACATAAACTCCATCATTGGTAAACCTTACCTCATAACCTTTTTCCACAATTTGACCTACACTGATCAAATTCTTTGGAATTGTGGGAACATAAAGTACCTTACTCAGAAGAGTGCTCCCATCCTTAGCTTTGACTGAACCAATTGACTTTACCTTATGCTTTGTATTATCACCTGTCTGAACTGTATGATTAATTGCATTATGATCTAGATCAGTCATCAAAGCAATATTTCCACTCAAATGATTACTACATCCTGAATCAATATAAAACACTCTCATGTCCTCATGTGAAGTTTCACATGTATTCATAATGAGAGTCGAGTCCTCCTTTTGATCTGATGCATAGTTGTAGTAGGTGTTATTATAGGATTGATTTTGGAAGCTTCTTCCTCCACCTCTTCCAAAAGAATTCCTACCACCTCTACCTCTGAAGTTTCCTCTCTGAAATCTACCACCTCTTGCTCTTTGATTAAAGTTCTGATAATTACCATTGTTTTGATTATTATGCCAACAATCATGAGATAGATGATTGGTCTTACCACATATCCAACAAGCTCTTGCATTCTCTTTGTTGTTTCTGCCTCTTCCTCTACTTCTGCCATTTCCTCTTCCTCTTATGAAGTTTGCTTGGTTTGAAGTACCTTCTTCTTCACCTGATTGTTGCTTCCCTTTGTTGGCTTTCTTCTTGTCTTTAGAATACATTGCATGACCTGCACTCTTATCAACATCTCCTTTGACATCATTCTCAAAAGTTAGCATATGACCTAACAATTGATTCAAGTCAGGAGTAAAGTGATCTAATGAAAGTTCTGTAGATAAAATGAAAGGCTTCCATTTCTCATCTCCTCTTAGCCCTGTAAGTATTTGTCTTACCAATTTGTCTTCTTCAATATCTTCATCCACTGCACCTAAAGAATCTGCAATGTCCTTCATCTTTGTCACATAATCAGAAATTGATTGTGAGGCCTTCTTCTTGAAGGTAGTAAACTCTGCCCATAGTGAAGCCTTCCTTGATTTGGTTGTATTTTGGAAATGCTCTTCCAAAGCATTCCAAATGTCACATGCACTTTCAAGTCCTCTAATGTGAGGAAGCAAATAGTCATTGACTGCCATGTAGATGATGCTTCTTGCTTGAGCATCCTTCTTCATCCAATTCTTCAAATCTGCAAGCTCCTCCCTAGTTGGAACACTAGGATCTCTGAATTCTGGCTTTTCTTCATCTCCTGTGATGTATCCTATCAAATCTTTGCTCATAAGATGAGCTTCCATCCTCATAGACCATGCAGGATAGTTCTCTCTATCCAGCTTCTCAATTTGGAGACTATCTCCCATCTTTACTTCACCTGTAGCTTCAAATCTTTAACCTTTACAGATAATGAATGTACCTTTACTTCGAATGTTGCTCCTTCTGATCCTTTTGATGCTCTTTGTATGTCTTCCTTTAATCTTTCTTCACACTTTGACCTTTGCGCCTTCGAAATGTAAAGTTTTGTATTTCTGCAATAGTCGGAGTCTTCTTCACTTCAATTTTGACACAACCTGCTCTGATACCACTGATGGAGAGTGTTAATCTCCAAAAGAACAAGTTAACCTTGAATTTAGATCACCTCTATATCAAGATTAACTTTAGACTCCACCAAATTTAGAGATCATTCACCAATTTATCAGAAAATTGATTATTCTGAAAAATTCAGTTTCTTCAGAAAAGTCTGCTGCAGATTAATCACTCATTGACTAATCAATCCTGTAAAGTTTTTGATAAAACTTTGTACAACACTTCGCCTTGAGGTTGCGCAACTTTACCAAGTTAAATCTCTCAAAATGATTGAGTATACTGTGAGAAATATGTGAAACACTTTACCTATGTCTGAAACTGCTTCCTTGCAATGGCGACTTTGACACCTGCAACTTCTTAGCACTGGTTCTCCCAACTCTGAACCCGTTTGATCAAGATCTTCTAGCCATAGATGGCTTACCTTCCAACTTAGATTTTGAGCCCTCACTTGTGTAAAACTTTACACTGTGGACTGAGCACTAATCATTTCTTTGAAGATGAAATGTGCGCCAGATTTTTCGACTCTTAGAACATTCTTACATATGAATGTTCCTAATCAAAATTCTCTCAACCTGATTACAATTAACCTCTCAAATTTTAGCCATAGATAGATTAGCTATGGACTTAGACACGTGCAGAAGGATTTCTCAAAAGATTAAACACAGAAGGAGCAGACTGCTAAACATCGGGCGCAAGCTTCTCGATTTCTTCAGAAAATTACATACTAGTGAGGATGGATGATTCACTCACTTACAATGTGTCTAATGACACTAATTTCTCTCTCCCTATTCTCTAATCTTCTTCTACTCTCTTTGCCCGACATTTTCCAACATATTTATAGATGAATATATACAAGTGTATGACTAAACAAAGATATAAGTCAGCTAATGTACATATGTGTACATATCTTTGGATTTTCTGAACATGTCCTTCCTTCAATCACCTGACTTTGTTTTCTTCTTGACTCCTTGTCTTCATTCCTCCATAATTCTTCAATTGATGATTGTCATGCACCAACACCTAGAACGCTAGAGCAATGTGTGAGAATTTGTATAGACATTGAGGACAACTTAGGAGTGAGTTGGAACTCTCAAAGGTCTATAAGGACTCAGACTGTTCATCTCTAGCATCCACAAAATTGTCTAGCTCAATAGAAGACCTGGCAGAAAAAGTGGCCCAGAAACTAGGAGTTTCTAGTAAACCTAGGGTACTAACAAACATGCGTTGTTACACCTGTGGTGGTGATCATATGGCAAATGTGTGCCCCAATGCACCACAACCACAAACCAACCCTAGTGGCCAATACTGTACAATTGAGAGAAGATACACGAATCATACGGCTCAGGACTGCCCATACAACAAACAGACCGTGAGACAGAACTACCCGCAAGCATACGCACAGCTAGGTAGGTATCAAGGCCAATACAATGCTCAGCCTTATTACTATAGGCCTCCTCAGAACTACCCATACCAGGCTCAACAGAGACCTCAACCCGTCTTAGCTCAGCAGCCACCCCCACCAGCTAATGTCATCTCAGTGAAATACGCTGCTGCAGAAGAGAACCTAAGTAGGGCTTTAGTGCCTTCTTCACCTTTGATCATAGAGAGTGACCCGAACTCAAACAGTTTTGACTCTACTCATGTAGATAGTCCACCCGCATATTACACAGAGTCACCCGAACATGTGGAAACATATCATTATGATAGTCCACCAGTGGAACCTAGTTGGGAGCCAGACTATGCTAATGTGATGTACACAAACCCAAATCCACGGCCCCAATTGAGACAACAGAGACCACATGGCCCTAGAGGACCATGCTTTAGGTGCCAGGGAGATCATTTCATAAAGGATTGTCCACATCCTCCGATAGCAGGGCAATCAGAGTACTATAACATCCAAGGCTTTTGTGCTGATTGTGGCAAAGAGCACATAATCAAAGATTGTCCTAAGAACCCAGTTAACGCTTCAAATGTGACAACAGATCAACGTGATAGGTATTGTAAACAACACAGATGGATCCAATCCTACATAGGTATTCACATGAATTTTTGAGAGAAATCCAAGAAGAAAAGTGGAGAAAAGAACAAGGAACCCATCCTCCTATTCAAGAAATAGACGACTTGCAAGATCAATTTCCCCAAGACATTCCCTCTATTTACGATGATGTAGAGGAAGAACAACTGAGTGAACACACAGGCTTTGAATCCAATTCTTTACAAGAATTACCTCAGTTCACAGGACCTTGGGAAGCAAAGTCTATTAGTATGAGAGCACCCACGATAATAGTGAGGAATGACGAATCAGTAATCCCTAGAAACACGAAAGTGATCAAGAATATTCAATGTAATCTCACTCTAGAGGAATTGTTAAAGGTAAAACCAGAATTGTGGAAGCATGTAGCAAATCAATTCCGTGAGCTCGCTACCACTTCCTCTCAGATAGGATCACATAAGAAGGTACCAGAGATACCCGTAGAAAAGATAGGAGATGTGAGTGAAGGAGAGGAAGGTAACACGTATCTTCCGATAACCCATCAGGGCTACACCACGAAAGCCATCTTAGATTCAGGAGCCGGAGTAGCCATAGCTACCACCGCTTTATGGAAACGTTGGGGTAAGCCAGCATTAAGACCCACCAGGATGAAGCTACAAATGGCTGACGGACACATAGAAAAACCATTAGGCTTACTAGAAGGAATATCTCTCACCAATTGTGGTGTAGAATTTGAGCATACCTTTGCCATTTGTGACTTTGCAAAAAATCACGCTTACGAGATGATATTGGGACGACCATTCATGCATCAGTTGCAAATTGTACAAGATTGGGGAACTAATTCTTTGTACTTGCAACATTTAGGAGTGACTACCAAAGTCAATCTTAAAGACTATTCCCATCGAGATGTACCCCCAATACAATGGAATACCATCCATAAGACACCAGTAGAAACAAAATCAATGCACTCATTAGAATCAGATCCTTCTTGGATACACGAGGACACTCATTTATGGATGTGTAAAGTAGCCAAACAAGAGGAAGAAAGGTTAGAAGCAAGGACCTTAGGTGCAGAACAAACTCCACGAACCCTTCAAGACCCAGCATATGCACCGGTAGTATTTCTAGATGAAGAATTCGAACCCCATGGTTGGGCAGACATCCTAGCAACCATGGATGTAGCCATCAATGAAGAACAATGGACACCCCACTGTGACGAGGGTGGCTATGACATTTCAGTTTTCTCGATAGAGCCAATCATGTGTGATTCAATTTTAGAAGAGTGTGAACCAAACACTGATGCATTTGAGGACGCGAGTGATTTTGATTTAGAATCAATTATCATGGACCCACCCTTTGCATCAGAGGAAGAATATTTTTACGAAGTAGAAACTCACCCTCAGAAACAGGAAGAAGTTATGAATGGTGTGAGAATAGCCACTCAAGTGACTAACAAAAGTGCAGGCAAGAAAAGAAAGAAGAAAGAAGCCATGTCAGAAAAGGAAGAATCTTTGTTTGAAGTACCCGAGAACTTCAAGAAATATGAAATCGAAGATAGAAGAATCATGGTGCGAATGCCTAATAGAAAGGCGAATGATGGACAAGTATATGATAACCGAGAGAAAACCAAGAAAATAATAGTTGCTATAGAAGGAGAAGAAGAAAAGTGTACCTACATAGGGCATGATTTGACTAATGAAGAAGAAGAAGAATTAGTTGCCCTATTGCGTGAATATATAGATGTTTTTGTGTGGAGCTACAAAGATTTGAAAGGAGTAGATCCAGATATATGTTCTCATAGAATCCCTATGACTCCAGATGCAAAACCGACAAAACAGAAACCGTACACGTACAATGATAACTACGATGGGAAGATTAAAGAGGAAATAGATCGCTTGATAGAAGCAGGATTTATTTACGAAATTGAGCATACCGAATGGGTATCCCCCATTGTGGTTGTGCCCAAGAAGAACGGGAAAATTGCGTGTGTGTATTAACCTTAAAAAAGTTAATGCCGCCACGATTAGGGACAGTTATCCTCTTCCTATCATGGAACACTTATTGGAAAGAGTTGCGGGCAAGGAAGTTTACAGCTTTATAGATGATTTCTCAGGCTATAATCAAGTAGCCATTGCTCCAGAAGACCAACACAAGACGGCTTTTGCCACTGAATGGGGCATATTTGCATTTCGTGTAATGCCATTTGGCTTAACAAATGCACCCGCCACTTTCCAGCGACTCATGTGTCATGTTTCTAAGGAATTCCTACGCAAGAGTTTGGAAGTTTATGTCAATGACATATGTGCTCATTCTAATATCAGGCAGACACATATCCCCGAGTTAAGACAAATATTTGATAAATGTCGAGAATATCAGGTTTGTTTGAACCCAGAAAAATGCGTTTTCATGGTCAGACAAGGCAAAATTCTAGGACACATTGTGTCAAAAAATGGAATCTCTACAGATGAGGAAAAAGTGAAGGTAATTGCAGATCTACCTAGGCCAACGAACATCAAAGAGGTACAAGCCTTTATGGGCCATTGCGGTTATTATAGGAGATTCATACACATGTATGCAATCATAGCCAAGCCTTTGTACTCTCTTTTAACCAATTTTGAATGGACAGATGAATGTAAAAATTCATTCAATGAACTTAAACGACGCTTGTGCTCAGCACCTATATTGACAACCCCAGATTGGAGTAAGCCATTCCATGTACATGTGGATGCATCCAATTACGCCATAGGATGTGTGTTAGCACAACCCATGAATGAAGGTAATATAGATCTCCCCATAGCTTACGCGAGCAGACAATTCAACGCAGCAGAAAGAAATTACACCACGACAGAACGAGAAGGATTAGGGATGATCTACGCAGTAAAGAAGTTTAGGCACTACTTGTTGGCAAACAGATTCAAGTTCTTTACAGATCATCAAGCCCTATTGTACTTAGTCAACAAACCATGTAACACAGGACGACTAATACGTTGGTTTCTATTACTCATGGAGTATGATTTTGAAGTAGTAGTCAGGAAAGGAAAGACACATCTCAGAGCTGACCACCTCTCGAGACTAACCTCCGGAGAAGCTCCTCAAGGAGTAGTGGATGATCTTCCAGATGCATACTTGTTTAACCTGGAGATAGCACCAGAATGGGCTAAACCAATAGTCCCTATTCTCACATATGGACCCAAGAATCCTAGGATAAAGATCAAAGAAGGAGAGATTACCAAGTCTCAGAGATACCAAATCATAGCAGGAAGCATATATAAACAGGATAATCAAAAGATTCTTGCTTGTTGTGTAGATGAATCAGAACATGCAAATTGGTTGCAATTAGCACACGTAGGTGCATTAAAGCAACATCATTCGAAACATCGAACATTACAGACTCTGCATAGACTAGGAGTCTATTGGCCTTCGATGGAAGCAGATGTCTATAAGTTGTGTAAAGAATGCCATGTTGTTGTGAAAGACCACCAGTAGAACATGCGACGTTATATCACGTGTCTCTCACACCTGACTGGAGTGAACCTTTAGTGACATACTTGAGGACGAACACATTCCCTCAAGGAATGACCTTAGCACGGCAACGCAGTCTAGAGCAGGAAGCTCAAGACTATTCACTTACTGGCGATAATCTATACAAACGAGGACGAGATGGATACCTAAGACAGTGTGTTCATGAAAGCGATTATCTGAGCATACTAGAGACTGCACACCAAGGTGTTGCAGGAGGTCACTTTGGACCAGATAGGATAATCAAAGCCATCCTCTTTGCAGGATTATGGTGGCCCACTCTTCACATGGATGCTCATACCTATGTTAAGAGATGTGATGTGTGCCAAAGAACTCAATTTCCTACTCGCAGAGATGAAATGCCATTGAAACCCATGATGGGCGGACGTGCATTTTCTAAGTGGGGTATAGACTTTGTAGGACCCATTAACCCCCCTACAAAAGGTACGCATGCTGAATACATCATTGTCGCGACGGATTATCTTACCAAATGGGTAGAGCCAAAAGCCACAAAAAAGAATGATGCACACACGATTGCAAAATTCTTATTTGAAAATGTCTTTACAAGATATGGATTGCCTATAGAGTTAGTGAGCGATCGCGGAACTCACTTTCTAAACCAAGTCATTGAATATTTGTTACAGGATTTTATGGCGATTCACAAGAAATCCGCACCATATCATCCTCAGGCCAATGGTCAGGCTGAAAGCACTAATAAGATCCTTTGTAACGTACTGACGAAACTCGTGAACAACAAACGTTCAGATTGGGACAAACAGTTACACCATGCTGTTTGGGCATATTGAGTGGCCTACAAGACCGTACTCAATGCAACTCCCTTTCAGATGGTTTTTGGTCAGAATGCAGTGCTTCCTTTGGACTTCTTGATACCGACCCTTAAGGTTGCACAAGAACATCAGTGGACCGGCCATGAATTATCAGCGAGAATAATGGACTTGGAACGATTAGGAGAAACCAGGTTGAAGGCAGCAGCAGGAATATATGCAGCAAAGAAGCGACAGAAAGCATATTTTGATGCACATGTGAAAGATAAAGGTCTAAAAGAAGGAGATTTAGTTCTAGTATATACGCTAAAGCAACATGCACGTAAGTTAGAAAAGCGAGGTTATGGACCTATGGTCATTAACAGACTCTCGACAAGTGGAGCAGTACAATTAGCCACCTTAGAAGGAGACATAATGCCTAATTACATTAGTGGTTGTAGAGTCAAGTTATACCAGGAACCTCTTACTGAGGATATGCTTAGACGACTCATGTTGGCAAAGAAGCGTAAGGAGGAAGAAAATAGAATACGAGCGGAAGCTCAGGCAGAAGCTTTAGAACGCATTAAACGCATGAAGCTAAGAAGACAAGGACTAGGGAGAGAACATTATAACCCTCTAGAAACATCACCCAGATATCCCATGGCCATGTGTCAAGTAAAGTCAACCACTCATCCTAGTATAGTGGACAGGAGACCATTCATTACAATCAGGCTAGAGCACGGCAACCCTTGCCAAGAGCTCAGGGCTTTAATTGACTCAGGTGTTGCGACTAGTGCGATTAGATGGTCCCACTATAAGGATTCAGGAATAGAAATGCAGCCAATTGAGGCATACCTCATAGGGCTAGGAGGCATGGAAACCCCTTGCATGGGCGAGGTGGACCTTCCTATCCTCATTAAGGATGTGACCATGACAGCGAAGCTACTAGTGTGCCATGATGACGACCTGATAGAACCCCTAATCCTTGGCCAAGATTGGCTATACGATCACTCAGTGGACCTAAATCTTAGACAAGGCTCCTTACAGATTGGAACCTTAGATCAGAAGCGAGTGATACCGCTTGACTTTCCTAACGGCATTCTGACTGAGGTTTGTAACCCTAGACCCTATGAAATGCATGCGACGGAAGACCGGAAGATCTTTGGTCAGATCAGTCACGTTACATCTACACCAACCCACTCGGGCTTGGCTATAGACAGTTGTCAATCAGAAGGACGTCAGGAGATTTTCCCTGGGGCTTCCTACAAACTAGACGGGGCAATTACCCAACCGCTAGGGCAGATGGACACAATCAGCGGTCAGGTGGGTTGCATCAGCGGCCAAATGAGCACAATACCCTGCGGTGCTCATCCTTCCAAACTTGCTGCGGACTGGCCTAGATTAAAGATAAAGAACGAATCACTTCCTAATGGGCAGGTCACCCAAGTGTTGGATCTCCCTTCTTTTCCAAAGCAGAGCGTCCAATGGACCTCTCAAACCCAACCTCGAAGGAGTCAACCACAACAGAGGAACCCAGACCGACGACACCACCAGACAAGGCAAAGAAAGCAGCAGTATCAACATCACAGAACAAGTGGCACGAGACAAATATGGGTGCCAAAAGAACAGAAAGCATCGATAGATTTCAACAACCTAGACATTGATAATAAGAAGTCAAAGCGGAAGTAGAATCAGATCCAAGATCCCCTCGACCTTCTTCTACAAGTTCGAACCTTCGAGAAATTTGGATCGCCAAGAAGTACCTAACGAATAGACCCACACCCACGCAAATTTGGGTACCCAAACAATGTATTATAGCCAACCCTCAAGCCATGTAATATATACCCCTCAAAAATCTCTTCACCCTTCAATAACACTACATACGATACCATCTTTTGTCCCTTAGAAGAAACACACCATCCGCTCAAAAACTCTTAGGAAATGGATGCCGAAACGTGTCCAGAAGACTTCCCCTAACCCGTTGTCTGACACCACTACCACCTCAACTAATCTTCATCCTTGTAATAAATCACTTACATTTGAACCTTGTATAAATTCACACACCATAACCCCACATCACTCATAATAAAAGCTCATCAAGAAATGTATGCATAATCTAAACCATGTAGGTGTCTAGAGACCTGCATTAGCTCTGCAAAGAATCATTGCATCAATCACTTCACGACACTTGGCTACACGGGTTACACATCGGTTATGGAAAGGGATTGCGGTCTCACCTTATTGGGATCATAATTAATTTCCATACTAATGTGCTAATATTTTGTAGCAGATCTTTTCCATTAGCTCGTCAGTCATCATGCAAACCGAAGAAGGACCATCAGAAGCTGGCCCAAGCACACCAATGGCCAATATTGGAGAATTACTCGCGGAATCTCATCCGACGATGCAACCACCAGAGTTTCAAGGTTTTCCAGGACCCATGCCAATCGACGATCCTCCTAGAGGATATACTGAGAAGATTCATCGTAATTCTCACTGGTTTCAAGGCCTAGGAGGACCATTAGCAGACGCTGATTTCATATTTGAGGCCAATTTGGCATTTGATTTTCGCACATGGGCCAAGTACCAGTTCTTTTCAAGAGAATTTGAAGGACTACAGAATACACAAGATTTGATGCACGTTTGGGCACGAGCGGGATTTACAGAATATTTTAGTGACCCTCTGCCTAAACCCGATTTTTATAGATGCTTTTACTTAGTAACCACCTTGACAGCCTCAGAGAACAAGGATCTACCCGGAACATTCATGTTACCATCCTTGGTAAATGATCCTCCATTCAGAAGGTTTTATCTGTCTAAAGATTTAATTTGCGCAGCTCTCAAAATACATGGAACGCACACTCCTACGGAACGAGAACGGCTAGTTCCAGAGCCGATGAAACGTGGTGACGTAACTAAGTGGGAGGATATTTCAGCTATAACCCCTGAGCTCTCCAAGCCATTGCGGATATGCATGCAGCATTTTGCTTTCCCAGCTCAGGATCGTTTTACCATGCCCCACAAAAGAATCTGGTTTGGATTATACTTAGCATGTACTGGACCTGAAACGGTTGATCTAGCTAGCTGGATAATTGATCAGCTCTATTTGGCCCAACATAGATGGGAACGAAAGAAAGTCATCAATGGATGCTGTGCGCTTACGAGAATTATATATATGTGCTTGGCGTATGACTTACCGATTGAGCGTGCCATGACCAGTGAGGAAATGAAAGCATTCAAAGGGAGCACTAAGAAGGCTAGAAAGTCTAGCAAAGGCAGAGCAAGAAAGCGCATGAGAGGAACCATCCCTTGCCTTCAAGTGCCAGAATCACCCTCACCACAACCATCTCTAGAGCAGTCACCGACCGCAGCCACTCCCACCGTACAACCTATTCGTATCAGATTAACAAGACCAGTGGTAACGGAGGGCACCACTAGTACTGTTGCACCTCAAGCAGCCACTGCTCCAGAACCTACAACCATGACAGTAGAAGTTCCCACCACCATTGGTGCGGAAGCCTTCTCTTTTCCTATACCCCATTTAGAAGCAGAACAAACAGCGCCACTGGATACAACCTTCGATTTTGAGATGCCCGATGCATTCTCCAATGAGTTCCAGTTTTTAGAAGGACAAATGTTTTCTCAAGAATTTGAAAGGCCTAGCTACCCTACCACACCGCGAGATCAACCACGACAGATCGTGTCTAGCTCTGATGACGAAAGAACAACAACCGATGACGACGAAGGCGATGACGAAGCCAGCCAGGGCACTCACGAATCCCAAGAACATGAACAAACAGATGGCCAAGGCCAACAAACAGACACACATGGTGATACAAGTACCCATGAAGATGAAACTTGTGAAGCAGCAGCTTACACACTGGCTATTAAGAAGTTGTATAGAACTATGGAAAAAGTTTGGGCACGCAAAAAGCTAACTGAGGAAGAGAGTCAAGCAATAATAGAACAAGAACTTGTCACAGGCGGATTCGAAGACGCATACATCAAAGGGTTTAGAGAGTTGGTCAAATCAGTAGGCTCCAACGAAGCACTCAGATACTTGCAAAGAAAGCCACTCCCACAGTTTGACCCCCGCAGAGTACGATTACTTTCAAAGCCCGGCGAATACATTCGTGTCCCAACAGGAGCACGATCTTCAGAACAGGCCAGGGAGGCACGTCTCGTCCCTGAAAGTTCGTTGGCAGAAGAAACCATCCTTGTAGATTCCCCACCCCGCGCTACCTCTGTACATACCTCAGCAGTCACCGACGTACCGACCACCCCAACCGCTCCTCCATCACCGCCCATCCCTCCAGCCTCCCCTATTCACCCTCCTTCCCCCAGACCAACATCTTCATTCGCCGGTGGCGTAGCAGAAATCATCTTTACGACCACTCACCCAACAATTCTCGCACCCACTAGACCTAGTCTACCCCCTCACACATCCACCTTTCTATCCAACCCATTCCTCCATCCAGCTTTTCCGTCCTTCCCCACACCTCCACGACCCCTTTTCCCATTCCAACCACCATTAACCTTCTCCCCAGTCTCACCTCCCCGACCCACTGTAACGCCTCTTTCCCCTTTCCACCCAGTTGTACCAGCCAGCCCCCCTGTAGATTACTCCTCAACCTTTGTAAATCCCGTATTTACACTAGCACAAGCACCCACAGTCACACCCATATTCATAGTCACCGCACTGGACACGTCCAATGACATGGACATCTCACCACCCACTGCACCATGACTCACTTCACTCACGGCACAAACATATTTAGGCACCTCACAATTTTCCACAATCACCACAGCATCCACCTTCCCACCCCCATTCCCCGTTCCCTTTGCATCTACACCCACTGCATCTTCATTTAGCACCCCATTAATACTATCATCCACTGTAGATAATGCATTTCAACAGATGTTCATGTGTATGACGCAAGTAAGAGATGAGTTCACATCTCTTGGCAATAATTATCAGCAGCTGCACAGGACAACCACTGACTTACAGTCGCAGCTTAATTTATTGTCTATTGAGAATGCCTCACTGAACAGCCACTACCAAGAATTACGAGAGGCCTATCATAAATTAGAACTAGAAAGCGAAGAAAAGACCAAGGAAGCCACTGCTGACCTGGATAACTTATTAAGAGCCCAGACAGTCCGCAATGCAACGCTAACACGAAACATGGGCTTACTCAGAAGACATCTAGCAGCAGCAAAGGAAGAAAACCAGCGCTTACAGGATCAGAACCGAGAAAACTTAGAAGCAGCTCTTGACCACCCAGACCAACCTTTGAGTCCTAGCCGGTTCAAAGCCGTTCCCTCAGACTCAATGAAGATGCTGCTAGAGGATCATGTACGACTGCTAGATGAATACGATCGCATGAACGAGGAGTTATAGAAACTCAGAGACGATCATAAATTACTCCAGTTACGAACACCGGCACACCAAGACATACCAGCACCTGTGGACCCTTCTCCTGACATCTTAGAGGAACTCAACGCATTACGGGCCCAGGTATCAAATCTTGAATCAAGGATCGCAGTATATGAAGCACCACCAAGGCCAGATTCCCCACCAGAGCTACCAGCTGATGAAAGAACTGTCACCATCCCAGGCACCTTTGCACTTAAAGTACAACCCATGTTGGGGACCAGTACCACGACGCCGCTCCTGGACAACCTTTGCTATTAAGGTACAAAACAATAAGCAGTGCTAGGACTGGTTGAATTACCCCTATTTTAAGCCACCCATTGAGTTACCAACTATAGGCTACATGATGGCTACAATTCGCCACTAGCTCCCTAGACTAAAGCATATGGACAATATAGCGGCGCACATGACTGTCAAAATCTTTGACATGATGCAAATGGTTTTTAAGGTCTTCCGACGCGTCAAGGCACCTCATGTAAACACCCCGGGCTTTGAGCATGGCAATTTCGATCTGCTATATGATATGAGCACAACGCCATCGCTGCGAGTGTGTTATGCCTGGCATTGTAGAATAAAGTACCTACCGGCGTGCTACAAGCAAACGTTCGAAGAGATGTTCACAACCGGCTTCTGGGAATACCATTCAGAGGTATTCATAAGCAGGCCTACACATTTATTACACTTATTTGCCTGTGAACGAATGGTCTATTTCACACACTATCAGCTCCCACCACCGGAAGAACCGCAACCAATAGACTGGGAGAAACTCGAGGCCGACCTGGCCCGAGGCATTCGTATCTCCGAGCACACCCTTGCTCAAGACCTCCTACAGAACTATATCCGGCAGACCTTACAAGAAGGTTCTGTCAGGGACGACAGAAGCGAGAGGGAGGGGGGTGTTGGAAGCAGCCAGAGGCATAGAAGAAGCGGAAGCATGTAACGACGGAGCAAGGAGCCAGTCGAATCTTTTTTCAAAGAATTATGTTTTCAAATACTTTCCAAAAACCTCCAACAGTGATTTTTATCACTATTGTAACATATGTAACATAGAAAACCCCATTTTGTAATCCATAGCTCCAATTTTTGCAAGCCGAGGAGTCCTCGAGCTTGAGGAGCTTAGGTAGAACAAGCGTATCAATTTTCGTTATTTTTAGACACCGTTTACCCTTCCAAATAGCATCTAGGACCTAATTTTTAACTATGCCGGTCTCTAGATGTGAAACCGGTCAAAACTAGTCTAGAAACTATAAAAAGAGCTAGAGAGCTCATTCTTGAGGTTAGATAGTGTGAGCTTAGAGTTATTTTTGAGCTTGTATTAGTGTTCTTGAGCAATAGAGTGGATTTCTCACCTTCCATTGTTTCTTGCTTGTCTCTTCATTGTGTGTGTGTATGTGTGTGTGCATCTTTGTGCTTCTCACCTTCACTCTCACTTCATCTCACATTCACGATCTTCATATCACTCCTATCTCTTCCACGGATTGACATTAAGGAGGTGGAGCTTCTTAACGTGGTTCTCACCATTGTGCTAGAGCAACACCATTTGATGTATTTCTTGTCTCATTGGATAGCTATTAAAGTATGTTTTATGCTCACCAATTATCTGGAGCATTCTCTGAGTAGTCTGGGAGCAACATTCATTTTAGTGAAGTTGTGTGATTGATATCTCTCTCTGTGTGTAGGCTCTATTGGAAATGTTTTGCGCTCTGTTGTAAGGGCTGATTCTGCTTCTCTATTTATCCATTTGCTATGATTTTGGTGTCATTGGGTAGCTATTAGAGTGCTCTAACGTTGACCCAAGTTTGAGATTCATTTTGTGTATAACCTCTGAGAAAAGTTTGTTGGAGTGAAGTGAGGTCTCTGCTTGACTAGCAGTTGTGAGCATTCAACTAGCTCATGTTGTAGAAATTGTTTCTCTTTGTGTAAGCATCCATTTGAAGTGAATTTTGTTTTGTTGGAAAGCTCTTGGTGTCTACTACAGTTCTACAAAAGCGCACTGGAGTTCTCTGCATAATCTTTGAGTAAGAGCACTTTCTGTGTGCAGAGGTTAAAGAAGGATACCTTTGGAGGTCATTCACGCTTCGTCGTTGCTTAGGGGTTGAGATACTTCCCCCATCAGTGATATCAGAGCATTTGGGCATCTTGGAGGTATCACATACAAGCAAGAAGACCTCTTGGAGTTGGTGGTTGAAGATTTGCATCAACAAAAGCTTCTTGGAGGTAGCTCACATCAAGGGGGAGCTATTCTACTCAAAGTTTCAAGAGCACAAGGTGTCCATCTAAGGAAAGCTTTGGATTGAGGTAACCTCAGAGCCTAATTTTCATTTTACACACATTGGAGCATTAGCCAAGGGCTAGGTCAAGTATCAAAGACTAGATATGGGAGACCTCAACACTCAAATTGAAAAGCTAGACAAGGGGAACTATCAGCCATGGAGATTTAGGGTCTCCAACTACCTTATGGGTAAGGGCCTTTGGGGATTGATTAGTGGAAGTGAGCCAAGAACTAGGTTTGATGAAAATCCAACCAATGACTAGAGAAGGGCCTTTAGGGAATGGAATGAAAGAGACAAGAGGGTTATCTTTATTCTTTCCCAACACATTAGCAATAGCATGATCGGCCATATCCAAGACTTGGATTCAAGCATGAAGGTATGGGAGACACTTGAAAGGCTTTATTCAACAAACACCAAAGCAAGGAAGATCCAACTCAAGAATGAGCTCAACAACCTTAGGAAGAGCACACGAAGTAGCATAAATGACTACATACTTAAGGTCAAGGAGTTATCAGATGCATTGGGATCCATTGGAAGCCACGTCGACGATGACGATCTTGTGGCTTATACTCTCAATGGTTTGAGAGATGATGAGAAGTGGAAACCTTTTACCACTTCAGTTTATGTAAGGGATAATCTTCCCGATTTTGAGCAATTGGTTGCTCTCATGGTCACCAAAGAAATGAACATAGGTGGAAGTTCAACTAAAAGCAAGGATGCACAAGTTTTCTATGCAGGTAATCAAAGGGGCAAAGGAAGACGAGGACAAGGAAGGGGCAAAGGAAGGTTTGGAGGAAGGCAAGGCCACTCAAGCAATCAAGGACATGAGCAAGGCACCTCATCGCAAAGAGGGAGAGGAAGAACAAGAGGAAGAGGAGGACGACATCAACAAAACAGAAATCAAGATGGCGAAGGATGTTACATATGTGGCAAGTTTGGCCACTATGCTAGAGATTGATACCAAGGAGGAAACCAAAGGAGCTATAATCAAGGTTCTTCATAGAAAGGCCAAGGTAATTATTTCTACAAGTTCAGAAAATGACAATCTCTTGATGATGCACATGAATGGGAATTCAAGCAAAGTAGATAACACTTGGTATATTGATAGTGGATGTAGCAACCAGATGAGTTGCAATGCTTCTTGGTTTACTAATCTACATGTTCCCAAAGGTAAAGGACATGTAGAAACAGGTGATGATATAGCCCATGAGATCTCCCATGTTGGAGATGTAGCTTTGGATGACAAGGAGGAAGGAAGATGTCTCAAGGATGTCTTGCATGTACCTACTATCACAAAGAACTTGGTGTCCGTTGGGCAAATGGTTGAAAGAGGCTATCAAGTAAGGTTCAACAAAGGTGGATGCTTTGTGGAGAACCCTAAGAAGGGTTACAAGGTCATAGCAAGAGGAAAGAAGCAAGGGAGACTCTTCACTTTGGAGGTAAATTCTCATTCCACTCAACATGTCTACTTCACATATGGAAACAAGAGGATTTCGGAGTTGGACTTGTGGCACAAGAGGATAGGTCACATCAACATACAAAGAATGAAGGAAATGCAATTCAAGAGGCTGGTTGAAGGTCTTCCCAACTTCCAAGGACAAGGTATGAAGCATTTATGTGAATCCTGTCAACTAGGGAAGCAAGCGAGACTTCCATTCAAGAAGAATGGCTACATAAGCCAACATCCATTGGAGTTGATACATACAGATGTGTGGGGGTCAACCAAAGAGCAATCCATTGGAGGTAACAAGTACTTTGTCACTTTTATAGATGATTGCACAAGGATGGTTTGGGTTTATTTCATCAAAAATAAATCAGATGTGTTTACATGTTTCAAAGCATTCAAGGCAATGGTAGAAAAGGAAACAGGTACATATATCAAGAAGCTAAGGTCCGATGGAGGGGGAGAATATTTCTCCAATGAGTTTTCTGATTTTTTAATGGATCAAGACATCAAGAGGAAAGTAACATGCAGGTACACACCCCAACAAAATGGAGTAGCAGAAAGAAAGAATAGATACATTGCCGAGATTGCTAGAGCAATGCTTAATGAGATGAATGTACCTAACATGTTTTGGAGTGATGTAGCAAATACCGCCATGTATCTAATGAATAGGGCTCCTACCTCAGGGATCCATGGCTTGACACCATATCAAGCCTATTATGGTAAGAAACCTGATCTTTCCCACTTGAAGTTACTTGGATGTACTTGTTATGTACATGTGCCAAGTGAATTGAGGCACAAGCTACAACCAAAGGCAGAAAAGGGTGTGTTTCTAGGATATTCAAATGATCATAAAGGTTACAGGTGCTTCAACCCAAACACAAAGGACTTGAGGATATCAAGGGATGTAGCATTTGATGAGCTACTCCCTTGGTATAAGAAGTATGATTGTATGCAGTACTACGAAGAAGAAAAGCATGGACATGACGAAGAACAAATCGACCTAGAGCTAAGCGGCCCAAGGTGTTCCATCAATGAAGATAGTTCAAGCATGAACTCACCATGGAGGGGGAGATCTTCATCAAGCTATGAAGCACAATCAATCAACAAAGGCAAAGCAACATTGGTGGAGTTGGATGAAGAAGGTAATGAAGTTGAAGATGATGAAGGACACATGATGGAGAAAGAAGCCCCGTCAAAGAAAGAGATCAAGTTCCCAAGGCAAAGGAGGTTTATTCCTCCAAAAGGTGAAGAAAGGAAGTCTTCTAGAGTTAAGTATCCAACTCAAAGGTTTACTTATGATTCATACATGGCAATGCATTATGCAAATAT
>MU260131.1:15000-45000 GCA_020310875.1 Ceratopteris richardii | reverse complement strand
GATCTCTCAAGACAATAAGAGCATAAAACTATTTTTGAATAGAAAAACAGAGGAAGCCTTTTGGAGATTCAAGGCGGATCAACCCAGCCCAATAGTCATCATTTATGAGTTCAAAGATCCTGAGATGCCTTGCAAAGTTGTCTATCTAGATCACACATCGGAGAGAATGTTCTTGGTAACAGAGCATGATAGGCATGCCTACACTTGGCAAGGCCAATTGATCTTTCCTTCACCAAGATCTACTATTTCCCATGGTCTCCAAGGAGCAGGATCACCAAGGTTCATGAAGCCCAACGAGAAAGAACTAGAGAGAGGCCCAAGGTAAGTTTTGCACACACGGTGGGTATAGACAAATCAGGACATGAGGGTGAAAGACATGAAAGAGATAGACATCAAGCACAAAGACATCAAAGAGATGAACATGATTTTCCAGTGCCCAGACCCTGAGAGTACCCAAGAACCCTTAGACACTCTTAAGTGGTCAAGACAATGAAAGACTACTTTGATGGGTCAAGAGATTCTTATGATCATGTGGCCGAGTTCAAACAAGTGTTAAGAGCTAAACAAGTTGAGGACTTGTTCACCCAATTCGAGGCATTTGGTTTGACTCTTAAGGGTACTGCTTTAGCTTGGTTTCAACCCCTTAGTAGTTGTAACTATCAAGATATAGGTCAACTACTAGAGGAATTCCTTGTAGAATTTTCCAAGAGTGGTATCAGGCATAATACATCATCCTTGATCCACAGCTTCAAGCAGACACCCCAAGAAACAATGCGACTAGCAGGAAGAAGGTTCAGACAGTACACAAAAAGATGCCCTATGCCAGAATTACCCACACCGGCCAAACAAGTGGCCTTGTTTTTGGATGGATTGCTAAGCACAAAGTTGAGATCATATGTGTACTTGAAAGAGTCTAGAACCATAGAAGAGTGTGTGAGGACATGCATTGACATGGAAGACAATTTGGCTGAGGAATTGGAATTATCAAAACTCTATAAGGATTCTGATAGCTCTACTAGATATACCTCCAGGACCTCCACTAAGATAGATGAGATTGCTGAGCAAGTTGCCAAGAAACTAGGAGTTCAAATAAACAAACACCAAGAGTCACCCCATTGAACCGATGTTATACTTGCAGAGGGGACCACATGGCTAACGTTTGCCTAATGCAAAACCAGAACCTGAGAGAAAGGAATGCCCCATATTGTACTATTGAGAGAAAATACACAAACCACATGGCTCAAGATTGCCCATACAATAGAAAGGCTGTCAGACAGAATTATCAGCAACCTTACCCACAGGGCAGGTATCAGAACCAATACCAACAACCATATTATAGACCACAACAATAATATCATGCACCATGTAGGCCACAACCAGTCCTAGGAAACCAACCACCAGCCCCTGCCAATGTAATTCCAGTTAAGTATGCAATGGCAGAAGAGAACCCTATTAGAGCATTAGTGCCAGTGACTCCCTTGGTCTCAAAAAATGACCATCATGCCCAGAATTCTGACTAGTCCTATGAAGATAGTCCACAACTTTATTACATAGAGTCACCTGAGCATACTGAGACTTATCCATATCAATTCAAGGCACCACCTATGGAACAAAATTGGGAGCCAAAATACTCCAATGTCATGTATATGAATCCTAACCCTAGGCCCCAAGCAAGACAAGTAAGACCAAAAGCCCCTAGAGGACCATGTTTTAGATGTCAAGGTGACCATTTCATTCATGAATGTCCCCACCCATCGGCTCCAGGACAAGGACAAAACATCACAATACAAGCCTTTTGTCCTAAGTGTGGCAAAGAACATCTCTCAAGAGATTGTCCCAGGAACCCCTCTAGTGCAACCAAGGTTACACCCACTAATGTGGTAGGCTTAGTGGTGGATTCAAGTTCAAGTATCAAAAAGGTGGCTCCTATACAAGTAGTTACTAGGGCACAAGCCTTGAAAGAAGATAAGCGAGATGAACAATCAGAGTCAAGTGAATCAAGAGAACCTAGTAAGAGGAGGACAAGAACATGGAAGGATACTTGAGAGAAGGCCAATCGCAAGTGGAATAGAAAGTTATCTGAATTAGAAGAAAGCCTGAAAGATGCAAAAACAAAAATAGCAAACATTGCATCACAAGATCCCTTGCACGTTGAAGCTCCATCCACACCACCTCGTCCCACCCTAGCACCCATTGTAAATAGACCACAACCAGGGTCTGTTCTTGCATATCCAACCCCAGAAGGCTTGGACATAATGTTCAAGCCCTACCAAGCTCGACTTCAAGAAGGGCCAACAACTACAAACTTAGACAAGAGTTTCCCTAGATCAGATTTGAACAAAAAAAAATGTGCATGAAAATGGTAGAGCTAGCTCAGGCTATGTTCGAGACCAGTCAATCATTCAATCAGACAAACTCTATCAAATCGGATTTGCATTCCAGGGCGTATTAGAAAGATTAGAGTAGTTGGTAACCAAGCCATAGGTTTCTTTACCTCCACTGGCTCAATCAGTTGTTGAAAGAGAAAGCTCACCACCTATGAAAGTTTATGTTCCTGATTCCATGGATGGGGAAACACCTCTTTCAATTCAACAATACTCTCAAGAGTTCTTGCAGGAAATACAAGAAGAGAAATGGGCTGAGGAGAAGGATAATCCTCCTCCTATTCCTAAGATTGATCATCTTCATCATCAATATCCCCAAGACATTCCATCTATTTACGGAGACCAAGCGGAGCAACAAGAAGACGAAAGATTAGATTTTGAATCTAATTCTTTACAAGAGTTTCCACAATTCCCAGACCCATGGGAATTTGAATCTCTTCATATCAAAGCTCCAACAATATTGGTAAGACATGAAGACTCAATGGTTCCAAGGAACACTGATGTCGTGAAGAACACTAAGGTTCACTGTCATCTCACAGTAGAAGAGTTGCTCAAAGTAAAACCTGAGCTATGGAAACATGTGGCGAATCAAGTTCCTGAACTCGATTCCAATGTGCCAAAAGTAGGCTCTAAGCAAAAAGTACCAGAGATACCTCTAGACAAAATAGGAGACATGAGTGAAGGTGAAGAAGGTAATACTTATCTTCCAATCACCTACCAAGGTTACACAACCAAAGCGATCATAGATTCAGGTGCAGGTGTTGCAATTGCAACCACCTACTTGTGGAAGCAATGGGGCAAACCTGCATTAAGACCTACTAGAATGAAGCTTCAAATGGCTGATGGCCATATTGAAAGACCTCTAGGATTGCTAGAAGGGATAACTCTAACCACTTGTGGTGTAGATATTTAACAAACCTTTGGTATATGTGACTTTGGCAAAAATAATGTCTATGAGATGATCCTAGGAAGACCATTCCTATGACAACTGCAAATAGTACAAGATTGGAGAACCAACTCTTTGTACTTGCAGCACTTAGGGGTTATAGCCAAGGTCAATCTAAAGGATTATACATTTAGAGATGTACCATCCCTATAGTGGAATGCTATCCACAAAGCACAAGAAGATTCAATCTCGATGAACTCTGAAATTTCTTCTGATCCATCCTGGATGCATGAAGATACTCACTTGTGGATGTGCAAAGTCACAGAGGAAGAGGAAAAATGCTTAAGGGCAAGAGAAGAAGGAACTTTCACGAAGAGATAGACCAGTTGGAGACCCAGCCTACACACTGATGATCTTTCCAGATGAGGAATGGCTGGGCAGAAATCATAGCCACCATGGGCATTGCTCTCAATGAAGAACAATGGACGCCTCATTGTGATGAGGAGGGATATGATATCTCTGTGTTCATGTGTCAGCCCTTGCTAGAAGAGTGTGATCCTAGTGAGGCCATAGAAGAAGGAGAGGATGACGATGATCTAGAGTCCATTGTGATGGATAGTTGCTTTAACTCAGAGAAGCACTATCTAGAAGACATAGGGGTATTTACACAAAAGGAAGAAGAACCTCTCACAAGTATTTAAACTGTAAATTCAAAGGATGGAAGTGAATGAGGTCAAAAGAAGTACTAGGCTAGGAATGAGGCTCATGTTGCTTACCTTCGAAAACAATTGGAGAGTGAGCACATGAATGAAGTTGATTCTATGGACGTTTTTCTTACAAAGATCAAGGATTTGAAAGAAGAGTTGATTTCTGCTGATGAAGTTATACCAGATAGCTCACTTATGCACACCATTTTCAATGGTCTTCCTGACTCATATCAGAGTTTTGCTTCTACTCTTTGTTTGATGATGAAAAGAAATCCAAATGCCTTTTCATTTGAGGAGTTAGTTGCCTTTTCATAGAAGAAGGAGAGGATGACGATGATCTAGAGTCCATTGTGATGGATAGTTGCTTTAACTCAGAGAAGCACTATCTAGAAGACATAGGGGTATTTACACAAAAGGAAGAAGAACCTCTCACAAGTATTTAAACTGTAAATTCAAAGGATGGAAGTGAAGGAGGTCAAAAGAAGTACTAGGCTAGGAATGAGGCTCGTGTTGCTTACCTTCGAAAACAATTGGAGAGTGAGCACATGAATGAAGTTGATTCTATGGACATTTTTCTTACAAAGATCAAGGATTTGAAAGAAGAGTTGATTTTTGCTGATGAAGTTATACTAGATAGCTCACTTATGCACACCATTTTCAATGTTCTTCCTGACTCATATCAGACTTTTGCTTCTACTCTTTGTTTGATGATGAAAAGCAATCCAAATGCCTTTTCATTTGAGGAGTTAGTCTCTGTTATGTTGCAAGAAGACCAATCTAGGTAGAACATGTCTATTATGCATGTTGCAGATCAAGATTTCTTGGCTAATCAGAAGGGCAAAGGTAAATGGAGCTCTTCTACTAGTAAGCATAAATCTACAAATGCTGCACATTCCAAGAAGGAAGACAAAGATGAGAAGAAATCAGAAAAGTAGAAATTGTTTTGAAAATACGGTAAAGCAAATGATCATGCCATCAAGATTTGTCCAAAACTGGCTGCTAAATACGCAAACAAGAAAGAGGGCGGAATGGTTGTTGTAGAGGCCTCCACACAAAAAACAAAGTTTGCTAATCTTGTGCAGGAAGAAGAATGGGAATTTACTACTGTTAGCAGTTTTGATCCATCTTCTCATGAGCAGTGTGTGTCTACAATAGACTGAGATGTTTGGTACTTTGATAATGGGGCGACCAAACATATTACCTCGCAACAGAGTTTCTTCTCTTCACTCGAGCCTTCCCCTATAGGGAATACTGTTACATGCACCAACAAATCCTCCTATCCTATTATGGGAGTTGGTAGGATCATTTCAACTACTGCTGATGGTAGTTCTTTCACTTTGTTAGATGCTTTGTTTGTGCCAGGGATCAAGAAAAATATGTTGTCAGTTTTTTCATTAGCCAAGATTGACTTGGTTGTGAAATTTGTTGATGACAGATGTATAGTTCATGATTTGTCAAATGGCGATGTCATTATTGCTTCTGGCATTTTATGTCGTGGGTTGTATAAGATCATAGACTATGAAAGATCTATAAATGATTTGGCATGTGCAGTACATGATTCTCAAGCTATGTGAGATGCAAAGCTTTGGCATGCACGCTTTGGTCATCTGAATTTTTCTAGTTTGCTACGTCTACAGAAATCTGAAATGGTGTTCTCTTTGCCCAAACTTGAGGCACCCGGTAAACATGTATGTGAAGGCTATATTTTGGGCAAAATGAAGCGTTCTTCTTTTCCAAAAGATGGTTCAATTTGGGCTACTCAGAAATTGCAGCTTGTACATAGTGACGTCTTTGATCCTATGCACACACCTTCTTTTGGGAACTATCTTTACTTCGTGACTTTCATCGATGATTTTTCTAGGCATGCATGGGTATATCCATTGAAGGCAAATTCTGAAGTGTTTATGTCCTTCAAACAATTTTTTCTTTTGGTTGAAAATCTATCAGCATGTAAAATGGACACCCTCCATTTTGATCGAGGGGGGGAATATATGTCATCTGACTTTAATGCATTTCAGGTTGAACATGGGATAAAACTTCAGTGTACAGTGTTGTATAAAAGAACAGGTCACTCATGGAGATGGCGAGGTGTATGGTTAAGAGTCAGGCTTTACCACATAGTTTCTCGCTTGAGGCTGTTATGTTTGTAGCATATGTACAGGTGTCCCACTAAAGTGCTACATTCTATCACTTCATATGATCAGGCTTGGCATGGTTGCAAGCCATGTGTTGCGCATCTGCATGTTTTTGGTTGTCTGGCATATGCATTAGTGTCTGAACAACATCGCAAAAAATTGGATGATAAAGCAGTAAAATGTATTTGTGTTGGGTACAATTCTGAAAGTAAAGGCTATCATCTATATCATCCACAAAATAAACACATTCTTGTTAGCCATGATGTTGTTTTTGTGGAAGATGCTATTTAGCCATTGCTTTCATGTACTAAGGAGACATCTGTTACCTCCAAAGACATGTATGATACTTTGCTGCCTATTGTTATAGATGGATAGTCTAGTGATGGTCCTAATGAGGCAACTTCTCAGCCTTTGCAGGTTTCATGTGATGATGAAAATCATTCCATTTTTTATTTAGATTTACATGATGCACTTGTTGATGAGAGAGTTGATATTGAGGAGGCAAAAACTATGCCAAAATGGCTCGTGCAGACCTTGCGTGACAATAAATTAGATGCACCTTTGTCATATCGTACTCGATCAGGCTCTCATAGTGCCTCTTTTATATTAGATTGCTATGCTATGTCTGCCTCTAGTCTCTGTGATGAGATTGAAACCTGTTTCGTTTGATAAAGCACAAAATTCTGAACATTGGATGGCTGCAATGCAATCTGAATATGATGCTATCACGAAAAATGGTACTTGGTCTTTATGTGTCTTGCCTCCTGGCAAGAAGTCCATTGGCACTAAGTGGGTATACAAGTTGAAGCATAAACCTGATGGAACAGTTGACATGTATAAAGCTAGGCTTGTTGTAAAGGGTTATGCACAGGAAAGAGGCATTGATTTTGATGAAATCTTTGCTCCTACTTGCTGAATAACTACTGTTCATAGCATCTGTACACTTGTAGCTCATCATGGATGGAATGTACATCAGTTGGACATTAAAACAACATTTCTGAATGGTGACTTGCATGAAGAAGTGTATGTTTTTCAGCCTCATGGCTTTGTGCAAAAAGGGCATGAAAACTAGGTGTGCAGGTTAAAGAAGGCATTATATGGTTTAAAGCAAGCACCACGTGCTTGGTATGAAAAGATACATGCCTATCTAATTGCACATGGTTTTGAAAACAGCCCAACTGAAAGCACATTATATGTTAAGCGTGCTAATGATGTGCTTTTGATCATTGTGGTATATGTTGATGACATGCTCCTCATTGGTCCTCATGACATGCATATTGCTGATTTTAAGGTTGATTTGCATGCCTCATTTGAGATGTCTGATTTGGGGCATTTGCATCACTATTTGGGCATAAACTTTATGCAAGTTGATGGTGGAATGGCTTTGTGTCAGATGAAATATATTAACACATTATTGCAGCATTTTGGCCTTGAAGACTGTAAGCCTATTGCCACTCCTATGGAGACAGGTTTATGATTGAGTCTTCATGATGATGGAGATGCATTTGATGCTATTCTCTATCAGCAGGCTGTTGGATGCTTGATTTAGTTATGCATTACTCGGCCAGATATTCAATTTGTTGTCTCACAGATGAGCAGGTTTATGCATTGCCCAGGTGTCAAGCTTTGGCAGGAAGTTAAGCACATCTTTCGCTATTTGAGTGGTATCCAGCTACTTGGATTGTTTTATCCCAAGGGGAGATCACTACCGCCATATTTGCATGCTTTTTTTTATAGTGATTGGGCTCGTTGCTATGATACTCATATGTCCACTAGTGGCTTTTGCTTCATGCTTGGTAGCTCATGTATATTGGTTGGGCAAGAAGGAGCCCACTGTGGCCATTTCCAGTTGTGAGGCTGAGTATAGGGTAGCTTTCACACGATTGTTGAGTGTGTGTGACTCAAATGCCTAATGGATGATTTGGGTGTTGGTCATTCTCGTGCCACCACCATCTTCACTGTGAGTCCAAGCGCATTGGCAGTTGCAAAGAACCCTATGTTCCATGCTCGCACTAAGCACATTGAGGTGCATTATCATTATGTCTGGGAGAGGTTCTTTGCTAGGGAGATCAGCTTGGCATATGTTCCCCACATAGGAGAACATTGCAGACCTTTTCATGAAGGCTCTGCCTAGGGAGAAGTTTGAAGCTTTCCGCAAAGCTTTGGGGTTACTTCCTTTTGTGGATTGATTCCACATAGCTTGGCACTTCCTTATACATGAGTGCCAGCTCCTTGTTCACTGCATCACTCCCAGGGGGGACTCATTGATATATTTAGGTAGTGATGTGTGTGAAAACCCTAGGACCATCAGGGCAGCTTTTTGCCTCTTTAGGAGGTTTTTCCCCCCCGGCTTGTATATATGCTTATTGCCCTAACGGGCTACTTATCTTTGTACATTCTAGTGTTGTGCTCCAAGCTTCTTCTTCTTCTTCCTTGTGTTGTTTGCGTGCTTCTCCAGACGTCTAACTCCAATAGGACCTTCATGTTTTGATGAAGCAAAAAGAGAACTAGAATGAATACAAGCAATGCAAGAGGAATATGATGCTCTCATTGAAAATGATACTTGGAATTTGCTGCAAAGGACTGCAACAAAAATTCATAGGAAATAAATGGGTGCAAAGGATAAAAAGGAATGCATATGGAATCATATCAAACTCAAAGCAAGGTTATTTGCAAAAGGATTTTCACAATCTCATGGAATAGATTTTTATAAGACGTAAAACCTAGTTGCAAAGATGCCCACGATAAGAACACTTATGAGTGTTACAGTAAGAAAAGGATGGAAATTATACCAACTTTATGTTAAAATTTCTCTTCTAATTGGCATCATCATGGAAGAAGTTTACGCGGATAAGCCAAAAAGTTTCAAGGACAAGGTAAATCCAAATTATGTGCATTGTATGCAAGTTGAAAAGAACTTTTTGTAGCCTTAAGCAAGCCTCTGGAGCTTGGAATATAAGGTTAGGAAACTATCTTCTTGATCAAAGACTTTGAGTTAGTGCTCTAGATCCTCTTCTTATCAAGCGTTCTGATTATGGAAGCATATATGTTTGCATATATGCCAATGATATGATTGTGACAGGACTGTTGATATATTTAGGTAGTGATGTGTGTGAACACACTAGGACCGCCGGGGCACTTTTTTCCCTCTTTAGGAGGTTTTTTTCCCCCGGCTTGTATATACGCCTATTGCCCTAATGGGCTACTTATCTTTGTACATTCTCTAGTAATACATTCAATATTGTGTGTTTGTGCTCCAAGCTTCTTCTTCTTCCTTGTGTTGTTCGCGTACTTCCGCAGACGTCTAACTCCAACAATTGGTATCAGAGCGGGTCGTCCCTTCATCTAGGGCGCCGTCGACACTCCTCCGTTTGCAGTCTCAAAATTGCACGAATTTTGGTGAGCATACTCAGCATGTTTCCGAGATCAAAACGGCTTCGCTCTATGGTGCCGAAGTCGCGATCTGAGCTCGTTTCGGCCTCCGAACGCACTATCGTAGTGCTTGTGCAGGCTATTTCGTCTTTTTGTGCCAAAGGTATATACCAGTTTCTGTTCGCCAATTTAAGCGTCTCGAAGTCTGCTACAGGTCTAGCAGAACTCGTCTGGGCAATTTTGTTCAACTTTTTGAGATACAGTCAATTTTCTGCATCAAGGTATTTTAGTCACCGGCCATGGCTGAAAGCAGTGATGTATTCCGTATGTTGGTTGTTGAGGATAAGTTGGATGGTACCAACTACCCATTATGGGCTTATATGATGCGACATGTTTTGGTTGCAAAAGGATTGTGGAACATTGTGCAGGGTGTTGAAAGACGTCCTGTTACACTTGTAACGACAGGTACTACAAATACAGGTGCTGAAGCTGATGAAGATGGTGTCGAAGATGATATTCCGCAGATTCCTCTTCGTGCTATTGTTTCTGTTGCACCTACTGTAGAGCAAATTCGTTGGGATGGAAGAGATGCCCAGGCACATGCATTGATAGCTTTTTTTGTCAAACGTGCCATTATTCCTCATATTCGCTCTTGCAGAACAGCTAGGGATGCTTGGGATATACTTACCACATTGTACCAAGCTAGGAATGAGGCTCGTGTTACTTACCTCCGAAAATAGTTGGAGAGTGAGCACATGAATGAAGGTGATTCTATGGACAGTTTCCTAACGAAGATCAAAGATTTGAACGAACAGTTGATTTCTGCTGATGAGGTTATACCAGATAGCTCACTTGTGCAAACCGTTTTGAATGGTCTTCCTGATTCATATCAGAGTTTTGCTTCTACTCTTCGGTTGACGATGAAAGGCAATCTGAATGCCTTATCATTTGAGGAGTTGGTCTCTGTTCTGTTGCAGGAAGATCAGTCCAGGCAGAACAAGTCCATTATGTGTGTTGTAGATCAAGCTTTCCTGGCTAGTCAGAAGGGCAAAGGAAAATGGAGCTCTTCTACTAGTAAGCAGAAATCTGCAAATGCTGCACATTCGAAGAACCAAGATAAAGATGAGAAGAAATCAGAAAAGCAGAAATTGTTTTGCAAGTACTGTAAAGGGAATGATCATATCATAAAGAACTGTCCAAAACTGGCTGCAAAAGAGGCAAAGAAAAAGGAGGCTGGAATGGTTGTTGCAGAAGCCTTTACACCAAAGACAGAGCCTGCTAATCTTGTGCAGGAAGAAGAATGGGCGTTTACTACTGTTTGCAGTTTTGACCCATCTTCTCATGAGTAGTGCATGTCTACAGTGGACTCAGATGCTTGGTACTTTGAAAATGGGGTGACCAAACATATTACCTCGTAGCGCAGTTTCTTCTCTCCACTCGAGCCTGCCCCTAGAGGGAATACTGTCACATGCGCCAACAACTCCTCTTATCCTGTTATGGGAGTTGGTAAGATCATTCTGACTACTGCTGATGGTAGTTCTTTCACCTTGTCAGATGCTTTATTTGTGCCAGGGATCAAAAAGAACATGTTATCAGTTTCTGCATTAGCCAAGATTGGTTTGGTTGTGAAATTTGTTGATGACAGGTGTACAGTTCATGATCTGTCAAATGGCGATGTGGTTATTGCTTCTGGCATTTTATGTCGTGGGCTGTATAAGCTCATAGACTATGAAAGATCTATTAATGATTCGGCATGTGCAGTTCATGATTCTCAGGCTATGTCAGATGCAAAGCTTTGGCATGCACGCTTTGGTCATCTGAATTTTGCTAGTTTGCTACGCCTGCAGAAATCTGATATGGTGTCTTCTTTGCCCAAGCTTGAGGCACCCGGAAAACATGTATGTGAAGGCTTTATTTTGGGCAAAATGCAGCATTCCTCCTTTCCAAAAGATGGTTCAGTTCGGGCTACGCACAAATTGCAGCTTGTACATAGTGATGTCTGTGGTCCTATGCAAACACCCTCTTTTGGAAATTACCTTTACTTCGTGACTTTCACTGATGATTTTTCCAGGCATGCATGGGTATATCCATTGAAGGCAAAGTCCGAAGTGTTCATGTGCTTTAAACAGTTTTTGGTTTTGGCTGAAAATCTGTCAGCATGTAAAGTAGGCACCCTCCGTTCTGATCGAGGGGGGGAATATATGTCTTTTGATTTTAATGCATTTCTGGCTGAACATGGGATAAAACACCAGTGTACAGTGCCGTATACACCTCAACAGAATGGAGTTGTTGAACGAAAGAACAGGTCACTCATGGAGATGGCGAGGTGCATGGTCAAAAGTCAGGCTTTACCACATAGTTTCTGGCTTGAGGCTGTCATGTGTGCAGCATATGTACTGAACAGGTGTCCCACTAAAGCGTTGCAGTCTATCACTCCATATGAGGCTTGGCATGACTGCAAGCCATCTGTTGCTCATCTGCGTGTTTTTGGTTGTTTGGCATATGCATTAGTGCATGAACAACATCGCAGAAAATTAGATGATAAGGCAGTAAAATGTATTTTTGTTGGGTACAGTTATGAAAGTAAAGGCTATCGTCTGTATCATCCATAGACTAAACGCATTTGGTTAGCCGTGATGTTGTCTTTGTGGAAGATGCTATTCAGCCATTGCTTTCATGTACTAAGGAGACATATGTTAGCTCCAAAGACATGTATGATACGTTGATGCCTCTTTTTACAAGTGGACAGTCTAGTGCTGGTCCTAATGAGGCAACTTCTCAGCCTTTGCAGGTTTCATATGATGATGCAGATCATTCTATTTCTGATGCAGATTTACATGATGCACTCGTTGATGAGAGAGCTGATATTGAGCAGGCAAAAACTATGCCAAAATGGTTGGTGTAGACTTTGCGTGACAGCAAATTAGATGCACCTTTGTCATATCGTACTCGTTCAGGCTCTCATAGTGCCTCCTTTGCATCAGATTGCTATGCTATGGCTGCGTCTAGTCTCTGTGATGAGAATGAGCCTGTTTCTTTTGATGAAGCACAGAATTTAGAAAATTGGATGGCTGCCATGCAATCTGAATATGATGCTATAATGAAGAATGGTACATGGTCTTTATGTGACTTGCCTCCTCGCAAGAAGGCCATTGGCACTAAGTGGGTATACAAGCTGAAGTGTAAACCTGATGGTACAGTTGACAGGTATATGGCTAGGCTTGTTGCAAAGGGTTATGCGCAGGAAAGAGGCATTGATTTTGATGAGACCTTTGCACCTACATGCCGTATGACTATTGTTCGGAGCATTTGTGCACTTGCAGCCCATGATGGTTGGAATGTACATCAGTTGGACATTAAAACAACATTTCTGAATGGTGACTTGCATGAAGAAGTGTATGTTTTTCAGCCCCGTGGCTTTGTGTTGAAAGGGCATGAAAACCAGGTGTGCAGGTTAAAGAAGGCATTATATGGTTTAAAGCAAGCACCACGTGCTTGGTATGAGAAGATATATGCCTATCTGGTTGCACATGGTTTTGTGAACAGTCCAACTGAAAGCACCTTATATGTTAAGCGTGCTAATGATGTGCTTCTGATCATTGTTGTCTATGTTGATGACATGCTGCTCACTGGTCCTATTGAGAAGCATATTGCTGATTTCAAGGCTGATTTGCATGCCTCATTTGAGATGTCTGATTTGGGGCATTTGCATCACTATTTATGCATTCAGTTTATGCAAGTTGATGGTGGAATAGCTTTGTGTCAAACAAAATATATTGACACATTATTGCAGCGTTTTGGCCTTGAAGACTGTAAGCCTATTGCAACTCCTATGGAGACAGGTTTACGATTGAGTCTTCATGATGCTGGAGATGCATTTGATGCTATTCTCTATCAGCAGGCTGTTGGATGCTTGATTTACTTATGCATTACTCGGGCAGCTATTGAGTTTGCTGTCTCACAGATGAGCAGGTTTATGCATTGCCCAAGAGTCACGCATTGGAAGGCGGTTAAGCGCATCTTTCGCTACTTGAGTGGTAGTCGGCTACTTGGGTTGTTTTATCCCAAGGGGGGATCACTACCGCCAGATTTGCATGCTTTTTCTGACTCAGATTGGGCTGGTTGCTATGACACTCGTGTGTCCACCAGTGGTTTTTGCTTCATGCTTGGTAGCTCATGTATATCTTGGTTGAGGAAGAAGCAGCCTACTGTGGCCACTTCCAGTTGTGAGGCTGAATATAGGGCAGCTTTCACAGCGACTGTTGAGTGTGTGTGGCTCAGATGCCTTATGGCTGATTTGGGTGTTGGCCAGTCTTCTGCCACCACCATCTTCACTGACAGTCAGAGCGCATTGGCAGTTGCGAGGAACCCTGTGTTCCATGCTCGCACTAAGCACATTGAGGTGCATTATCACTATGTCAGGGAGAGGTTCTCTGCCTGGGAGATCAGCTTGGCATATGTGCCCACGCAAGAGAACATTGCAGACCTTTTCATGAAGGCTCTGCCTAGGGAGAAGTTTGAAGCTTTCCACAAAGCTTTGGGCTTACTTCCTTTTGTGGAGTGATTTCCATATAGCGTGGCGCTTCCTTATACATGAGTGCCAGCTCCTTGTTCACCGCATCACTCCCAGGGGGGATTTGTTGATATATTTAGGTAGTGATGTGTGTGAACACACTAGGACCGCCGGGGCACTTTTTTCCCTCTTTAGGAGGTTTCTTTCCCCCGGCTTGTATATACGCCTATTGCCCTAATGGGCTACTTATCTTTGTACATTCTCTAGTAATACATTCAGTATTGTGTGTTTGTGCTCCAAGCTTCTTCTTCTTCCTTGTGGTGTTCGCGTGCTTCCGCAGACGTCTAACTCCAACAAGGACATGCCAAAGAAGGGATTAAAGAAGTAAAAGATCATTTGATTCATGAATTCAAGAATTTAGATCTTTGAGTTTTGACATACTTTCTTGGAGTATAGATCTTGTACATAGAACATGGTATATTTCTTTGCAAAAGAAGTATATTAAACATTTGCTTTCAGAGTTCAATAGAGTAAACTATAAAACTGTAGCAACCCCTATGGAACAAAATGTTAAATATACTGTTCATGAAGGTGATCCTTTTGAGGATTAGATACTCTACCAAAGTTTGGTTGGATCTTCAATCTATGGTACTCTCACACATTTAGATATTCCTTACTCAGTTGAGGTTTTATTTGAGTTCATGCATCAATGTCTATTTAATATATTCCATGGATCATTTGAGAGATTTTAGTGTCTTGTATCTCCTACTAAAATAGTTTTGAAAAACGCTTTCTACTTCATGAGTTATAGCTTTTTCAAGTCAGAGAGATTTTTTGTTTTTCTAAAAAAGTTTCAGCAAGTAACTTGTGGTCTTGGTCCTATTCCTAGTCATGGTCTTGGTTTTGGTCGTTCTTGTACTCATGCTCGTGATCGTTCTTGTGCTTCTAGTTGTGCTCGTGCTCATGCTCATGCTCGTGGTAATGCTCGTACCCATTCATGTACCCCTTCCCGTGTTGATGCTTGTTGATGCTCTTGCATGTGTCAGTGCTCTACCTTTGCTTGTGCCCCTTCCCTTGCCCTTGGCCTTGCAGCTACCTTTACCCTTGTCCCTGCCCCTAGCCTTGCCCTTACTCTTGCCCTTGCATCTACCCCTACCCTCCCCTACCCCTACCCCTACCCCTACCCCTACCCCTGTCCCTACCCTTGCCCCTACCCCTGCCCCTGCCCCTTCCCTTGCCCTTGCCCCTACCCCTGCCCCTACCCCTATCCTTGCCCTTGCCCTTGCCATTGCCCCTACCCCTACCCTTGCCCCTGCCCCTGCCCTTGCCCCTCTCCCTACCCTTGCCCCTGCCCCTGCCCTTGCCCTTGCCCCTGCCCCTGCCCCTACCCCTGCCCCTACCCCTGTCGCTACCCCTACCCCTGCCCCTGCCCTTGCACTACCCGAACCTTGCCCATGCCCCTGTTTGTGCCCTTGCCCTTATTATGCCCCTGCCTTTGCCCTTGCATGTGCCCATGTTCCCACCCTTGCCCTTGCCCCTACCACTGCTCATGACCCTCCTCTTTCGCTTGTCGTGCCCTTGCCCCTATCCTTGCCCTTGCCTCTTTCTTGTGACTCTTTCCCTTTCCCCTTGCCTCTTGACCCTTGCTCCTTCTCTTGCTCTTGATCATGCTCTATGATTTGGTCTTGGTATTCTTATTCTTGCTCTTGTTGTTCTCTCAGGCTTGGAGTTTGTCTTGCTCCTCTTGTTCTTTGTCTTGCTTGTGGTGTTACTCTTGCTCACACTCTTTGTTCCACTCTCTCTTTCACTTTTTCTCTTTGTCTTGATGCTTCTAGTCTTGCTCCTATTCATCATGCTCTTGCTCTTTCTTCTTCTCATGTTCTTACTCCTCTTGATCTCTCTCGTCCTACTATTCATCCTTCTCTTTCTTATCCTTGTCCTCATTATCTTGCTCGTGCTCGTGCTTGTGCTCATCTTTTTTCTCTTGCTCTTGCCCTTGCTCCCACTCTTACTCTTGGACCTAATGTTAGTTCTTATGCTCATGCTCATGCTCATGCTTGTGCTTTCGCTCTCACTCCGGCTCTGGCTCTCGCTCCCTTTGAAACTCAAGGGATTCAAGAAGCCAATAGAACCCATCTAAGGTGATTACTTGCCCTATAACATCTCATTCATGTCATGTCTGTAAAACTATCAAAAAGTTGTATACAAAATTTTCTGCCATCTTTGTGTCTTTGTTTCTTTGTGGTTATTGATCCAAATCTACTATTCTTATTATCCTTGTAAATCTCCCACTATCTAGTATATGTGGTTCAAATATTGTGTTCATTAGAGTTCTATTCTAGGAGGGATGATCTCTACAACATAGAGTGTTTCTCTACAACACTATACAAAATATCTATTGTACATGTATCTTCAAGGAGTCATATTTTATTTCTCAAATGGTTCATGCAAATTACAAAACATTTCCCTATTGCAGCTCATGTGATTTGAACATCTGCTATCGATGTACCATGTGGTTTCCATTCCTTCTCTTCTACCATTTCTTTGCATTATGGATAAGTGATTATCATTGTCTGATGTGTTTGAAGTATTTGCATAGTTACCTTGATTCTTTTTATGGCCCACTTGGTTGTTCTTTGAGTAATAGTCTCTTGCAAAGTAACCTTGCTTGCCACAATTGTAGCATTCCTTTGTATAGTCCCTTCCTTGATATCAACCTCCTCTTCCTCTAGCTCTTCCTCTCCCCCTTGCTCCATAGCTTTGACTTGCTCTATCTTGATCATTGCTTGATCTTCCTCTACCACTTCCTTGTCCATTGTATCCACCTCTCTTTCATTTGCCTTTACCTGCATAAAAGACTTGGGCTTCATTGCCTTTTGAATAACCTCCATTGAGGTTCATTTCCTCAGTCACCATGAGTGTGACTAATTGCTCAAAATATGGTCATGAGTCCCTCACATATACGTAAGTAGTGAATGGCATCCATTTCTCATCACCCCTTAGCCCATTCAGTGTATGAGCTACCAAATCATCATCGTCGATGGAGCTGCCTATCAATCCTAAGGCATCCGCTATCCCTTTTACCTTGAAGATATAATCATTGATGCTACTATTTGAAGCCTTTCTTAAGTTGTTCAACTCATTCTTGAGCTGAATCTGTTGTGCCTTTGTGGAGGTGGAGTATAATCTCTCCAAGGCCTCCCACACTTTCTTGGATGAGTCCAAGTCTTGGATGAGTCCAAGTCTTGGATATGACCAATCATGCTATTACTAATGTTTTCATATAAGATGAATATGACTCTTCTATCTCTTTCAATCCACTCATCCACTTCCTTTTCTTGTGCTTGAGTGAGTGGCTTTGCATATTGAGGCCTAGACTTAGCTCCACTAACTAATAACCATAGTCCTTACCCATGAGGAAATTACTAATGTGAAATTTCCAAGGTTGGTAGTTTCCTTTCTCCAAGTTCTCTGTTTGGGTAGCATACTTAGCCATTGCTTATGATTCTATGATTCCTAAGCCTTTTTTAGTGTGATGGAGTAGGACGAGTTCAAAATAATTACCTTCTTATAGATTTCTCCCTTGGTATGTATCAAGGTCCACTTCTAAATATTGATGTAGCTCACCGATCCGCTACAAGTCCTTTCCGAAGAGCTTTACTAGCTTTACATTTTTGCTTTGACTTCCTTCAAGAGTCCCAAATGTTTTGAAGTGCTCTAATACCCATGTTGGAGAAGATTCAACACCCCTATGCATCTTTGGAAGGTTTTAGGCCCTCACAAGTTGTTTTCCATAATGACCCTAACTTACTCTAAGGTTAGACTAGTCATCGGTACTGATTTCTACCTATGCACAGAGACACACTTTCACAGTTTAAAACTTTACTCAAGATCACTTGGAGCATAGTCACGAAATTCACACCAAATTTAAATAAAATTTTTAAGCAGTCAAATGCAAATGGAATCACTTGAAATGGATACAGAAAGAAAGAGTTACAGCTAGAACAAAAACTAGTGCTAGAAACTAGCTCACTCCTCAGGGAGGTAGTGAGTAATGGCTGACTACAAAGAAGAGTAAGTTAAGAAAATGACTAACTAAGCAATGATTTGCATACGACAAATTCCTTATATTCTATATTAACTCTAGGAAGAGATTAGAGGACATCGACCCGATTGATGACTTTGATTCATACATATATAAGCTATCCAAAAGTGCTCCTACAATTTTGCTAGAATCTCTCAATCAACTTCTTCTAGCCATCTTCAAGGCTTGATTTTTCACACATATACATATACATATACATATACATATACATATACATATACATATACATATACATATACACATACATATACATATACACATACATATACACATATATATACACATACATATACACATACATATACACATACGTATACACATACGTATACACATACATATACACATACGTATACATATACATATACATATACATATACACATACATATACAGATACATATACAGATACATATACATATACATATACATATACATATACATATACATATACATATTGTAGCTCAAGCGTAAGCACCACCTCCTTTAATTGTCAATCCGTGGAGATGTGAGGACTGGTATGAGGACCATGAGCGAGTGAAGGCACAAGTGCGTATGCACACACATACACACACACGTGCACGCAAGGTAAGATCAAAGAGTGGAACAATGGAAGAACTTTGACTACAAGGTAAATCTAATACAAGAGCTCCAATCTCTAACAAGCTAACTCCAAAAATGAGCTCTCTAGCTCTTTTTATAGTTTTTGGACTAGTTTTGGCCCTGTCCAGACGTAGTGTCTGGCCTAGTTGAAAATTAGGTTCTAGGGCTTATTTGGGGGCTCAAACATAATCTAAAAGTTATGAAAATTGGTAGGATGATACTTCTAATACTCCTCAAGCTCAAGGACTCCTCGGCTTGAACAAAATGGAGTTACAAAAATATGAAATGGTATTTACATTGGCTTTTAATGATGAAAATCACTATTTTTATAGGGATTCCTTCTAAAAATTTGACATGTGCTTCTTGGAGCTCCCTACATGCTCCTCCTTCTTGTATGTCCACTTCTTTGATGTGCTTCGATGCTTTGTGCTTGACCTTGAGTGTCAACACTCCCCCCCTCCCCAGTCTATCGTCCCTAACAGACCCTTGTTGTAGTGATTGTTCCATGTGGCGCTTTGAGAGGTAGTGTCCGTCTTGTATGAACAAGAGCCGTATATCTTCCAAACGTAGCAGGGTCGGTTGTCTGGTTCTTCATTTGTCACTGTGAGCCTGTTCATGTTGTGGTCCCTTTGTAGGTGCTTCTTCCTTGGATTCGAGGGTGAATGTGTTGTTGTGAGCTTCGAAAAATTGCTAGTTGCTCAAAAAGAGGTTGTCAAGGTTGAGTTGGAGCAACTGCTGGCTTCGAATTGCTTCCTAGGTATTGATGTTGTTCCCATGATGTCCTCTAGATCTTCGGAAGATGATGTTCCAAAGATGATGTTCATAGTAGGAATGCCAATTACTCATAACCCAAAGTGAATGATGGGTAAGTGTGTTAGTGCATGGGTTGAAAAAAATATGTGCCTTGTGCTTGGCCTTGTAATGTGGCCCTATGCATGCTTACTTGGAAAATGCACTGGAAGAAGTATGGTGCAAAAAATGGAGGTCTTGAGGTAAGTGCTCAAGGGCATGATGAAGAAGAGGTTTCCTAATCTAACATTATTATGGTGTTTCCAAAGTAAGGATTCTTACCATGGTGAATTGTCGATCAATGTTTATCTCTTTGTGTTGTACATCCCTCCTTGTGATGGACCATGGGCTGGTCAATCGTTGTCAATGAATGTTCGTGTTGATGGTCCACTGATGAAATTCTTTGAGGGCCTGGTCTTGTCTCCTCTCTTCAAAGCAACATTTGCCGAATACTGGGAATTGAATTTCTTTATATTCAAGGATTTGGAGGGTACCAGAACTACCCCTTGCAGATATCTCCTTGGATGCTCTCGTACATGTTGTTGATGCCAAGTTCTTGACATCTACCAGAGAAGGCAGCAATAATATCATCTGCTAGCCAAGACACACTTTGATCAAAACTGATAAATACCCAATAATCAATGGTTCCACCTTCAACGAAGCACAACTCATTCATGTTCCATGAGCCACACCTGGGAACAAGCTCTCTCCCTTTTTTTTCCTTTTTTTTGGAGGAAGAGTGTCACAAAACAAGAAGAAAGATGTTAGAATAAAAAATAGTTGACATATGTCAATGTGCTCTTGTGCCTTGGACTCTAAAATGTGTCTATGCATGGCCATGTAATGTGGCCCTATATTAATGCATACTTTGGAAATGCATGACCTGAATTGTGCAAAAGACAGGGTTGTGCAAGGAGAACATGGTTGTCGCTCGTCGAGGCCATCAATGTTTGTTGCAAATGTGGATGTGGCCTTTGTTGGAGGTATCCATTGGATCTAGAGATGGCAACTAATCATTCCTCCTTATAGGGATCCGTTTGAGAACATGTCTGGCTGCATAGAGATCACCTTGGGATTCTTCATCTTCAGATGGTTTCTTAAATTTTGAATCCCACGTGGTTGGTTCTTTGGTTCTACAGGGGCTACTAGTGCTTTTGGCTTCTGTACCCGTATTTATGGTTGGCTTCTTATTATTGTTGAAGAGGTGATTTGATCTTCTTTGGCTCTTTGTGCCTGGTTCAAACCCTTGCTTCTCCTTGGATTCTTTGTTGAGACTTTTCTTATGTGGGAGAGCATAGGTTGTTGTGTATGTAAGAGCTTCTTGGGTACCCATATTTGTAATAGTCCTTGTTGAGCTACGGCTAATTTCTTAGGCACCCAAACTTGTCGGATACCTGGTGGTTGAGCTTGCCCTAGTTTCTTTGTTCGTCTTCTGGCCTAGTTGGCATGCCTGGATGGGAATTGTGGGGGCAAGGCCGATGGTTGTCCTCCTTTTTGTACCCAGATCTGCTTCATGCCCGAAACTACTTTCTTGTTGAATGGTGTCTGTCTATTTGATACAGCAATTCTCTTGAACTGTTGTGCTTGCCTTTGTGTTGGAACTAGTGTGGCTACATTATTCTTTGAAGAAGACGAGAGATCCACTCGCCTTCGAGCCTATTCTTCCATGATTGACTCCTTCTGCATCATAGAGCTTTTGGCACATACAACATCTTCTTCTATAAGATTAGTCTTACAAGAACAACGAGAATGTGTAACACCTGGATTTGTGAGCATGCAATTCTCTAATTCTAATGTAATGCATTGTTCATGAACCCAAACTTGAAGAATTTTTCTTAGGTTTAATTTGACTATATGGTCATAGATCCAATCTTGACCCAAGACAAGTGGTTCCGTAAGATCCTCATCTTCACACACTAGAATTTTGAACATCATTGGGACATCTTGAAGGTAGATGGGGAGTTCTACCTTGCGCAAACAAGGGGTTTCCACACCTCCTAGCCCTATGAGATAGGCCTCTATGGGATTGATGGTCAATTGAAGGTCTTGGCAGTATGAGAGTCTGACTGTGCTATTTGTTGCACCTGAGTCAATCAATGCTCTCACAGTCCTTACATTCTTTCCTTGTCCTACCTTTATGGTCAAAAAGGGATGTCGATCGACTATTCGAGAGGCAATTTCACCTGATGTTTGGCACATGGCCATGTGATACTGAGGGGCTTCTAGATTCACATATAGGCCTAATCGCCTTAACTTATTTTGCCTGATGTGTTCTCTAGCCTCTGCCTGAGCTTCTTCTCTAACCCTTAACTCTTCTTCTTTTCTCTTCTTAGCAATGTTGAGTCTCCTTAACATATCCTCTATAAGAGGTTCTTGATATAGCTTGACTCTACATCCACTAATATAGTTTGGCAAGATATCACCCTCTAGAGTGGGCAATTGAGCCGCACCACTAGTGGAAATTCTATTAATGATCATGGGTCCATATCCTCTTTTTTCCAATTTCTGGGCATGTTGCTTGAGTGTGTAAACCAAAACTAGGTCTCCCTCTTTCAATCCTTTATCCTTGATGTGTGCATCAAAATAAGCCTTTTTTCTTTTCTTTGCAGCATAGATGCCTGCTACTGCTCGTAGCCTCGTCTCACCTAAGCGTTCTAGATCAAAGATCCTGGAGGACAACTCATGTCCAGTCCACTCATGCTCTTGTGCTACTTTTAAGGCTGGTATTAGGAAGCCCAATGGTAGCACATCATTCTAGCCAAAACCCATATGAAAAGGCGTGGCATTGAGTACCGTTTTGTAGGCAACTCGGTAAGCCCAAACAACATGATGAAGTTGTTTATCCCAATCAGAGCATTTATTGTTTACTAGTTATTTCAATACATTACATAGGATCTTATTTGTGCTCTCGGCTTGTCCGTTAGCTTGTGGATGATAGGCGGGAGACTTCTTATGTATCACCAAGAATTCTTGGGGAAGATTTTCAATGACTTCATTCAAGAAGTGTGTGCCTCTATCGCTCACTAACTCTATTGGTAGTTCATATCTGGTGAACACATTCTCGAATAAGAACTTAGCCATCATTTGAGCATCTTTGTTGTGGCTTTTACTTCTACCCACTTTGTAAGGTAATCTGTGGCTACAATAATGTACGCTGCATGGGAGTTTCTAGCTGGGGGTTAATAGGACCAACAAAGTCTATGCCCCACTTCCAGAATGCACGTCCTCCCATCATTGGCCTCAAATGCATCGGATATTGTGCATGTTGGCATGTGTCACATTTCTTCACGTAGGTATGTGCATCCATATGAAGAGTGGGCCACCAAAGTCCTGAGAATAGAATGGTCTTAATTACTCGGTCAGGACCAAAGTGTCCACCTGCAACACCACTGTGTGCAGTTTCTAAGATTTTCAAATAATTTGATTCATGAATGCACAATCTTAGGTAACCATCTTTGCCTCTTCGATATAGGTTGTCTCCTACTAAGGCATATTCCTGAGCCTCTTGCTCCATGCTTCATTTCCTTGTTAGACTAGCTTCGCTGGGTAGTGTTCCTGATCTCATAAAGTCTACCAATGGAGCACTCCATTCTGGAATTAACGACATGTGATAAAGGGTGGCATACTCCACTGGGGGTGTTTCCTGGCACACTGGACAATTCTTAATCCACTCATGTATTTCTTTATCCATACTAGGCCAGTACACTCCTAAACTTTTCAAATTTTGCAACGTTCGTTGTTTAAAATAGTGATTTCCTAGTAATCCTTCATGGGCTTGTTGCAACCAACTACTATGTTCTTCATCCTCGACACAACAAGCTAGTACACCCTTTGTATCTTGTTTGTACATGCTTCTTGCCAATATTTGATATTTTTGTGATTTTACAATTTCATCTTTGTTCGTTTTCACAGTCTTATTTGCAAGTCTGAAGGTTAGGAGTGGTACCAACTTATTTGCCCATTTAGGAACAACTTCTAAATTGAACAGATAAGCATCCGACAGTTCATCAGACACTCCTTGCGGTGACTCTCCTGAAGTGATGCAAGAAAGGTGATCCGCCCTGAGGCGGGTTCTACCTTTCCTAATAACAACTTCAAAGTCATATTCCATTAGCAAGAGGAACCATCTTACTAAGCATCCTATATTGCAATGTTTATTGACCAAATACAATAAAGCTTGATGATCAGTGAAAAACTTGAACTTGTTGGCCAATAGATAGTGTCTAAACTTCTTCACGGCATATACCATTCCTAAGCCTTTTCTTTTTGTTGTTGTATAGTTCCGCTCAGCCGCATTTAATTATCTACTAGCGTATGCTATAGGCAAATCTAGATTTCCTTCGCCTGTGGGTTGTACTAGCACACATCCTATTGCATGATTGGATGCATCTACATGGACATGAAATGGTTTATTCCAATCACGAGTGGTCAGTATTGCTGTTGTGCACAAACGTCTCTTCAACTCATTGAAGGAATTTTCACATTCATCGTTCCACTCAAAATTTGTTAGCAAGGCATAAAGAGGATTAGCTATGATTGCATACATGTGAATAAACCTATGGTAATATCCACAATGGCCCATAAAGGCTTGTACCTCTTTAACATTCATTGGCCTTGGCAACTCCGCTATGGCTCGTACTTTGTCTTCATCTGTTGATATTCCGTTCTTAGAAACAATATGACCTAAGATCTTGCCTTGGTGTACAATGAACACACACTTTTCTGGGTTTAGACACAATCGATATTCTTTGCACTTGTTGAAGATCTGTTTGAGCTCAGGGATGTGGTATCTTCTTTCTTGGGAATGGGCACATAAATTTTCCACATATACTTCTAACCTCTTTTGCAAGAACTCTTTGAAGACATGACACATGAGCCTTTGAAATGTTGCAAGAGCATTTGTGAGCCCAAACGGCATAAGATTTCCCATTTGATGGCAAAAGCCATCTTGTGTTGATCTTTTGGGGCAATGGGTACTTGGTTGGAACCTGAAAATCCATCAAGGAAGTTGTAAACTTCCTTGCCTGCAACATGCTCCAATAAGTGTTCGGTGAGTGGATAGCTATCTTTGATCGTAGCGATATTAACTTTTTTAAGGTTAATACACACTCACAAATTTTTGTTCTTCTTGGGCACCACTACAATGGGGGACACCCATTCAATATGCTCAATCTCATAGATAAATCCAGCTTCAATCAATCTATCAATTTCTTCTTTTATTTTTGTTGGATAAGTGTCATTATATGTGTAGGGCTTTTGTTTGGAGGGCTTGGCATCAGCTATCATGGGGATCGTATGAAAGCATATTCTTGGATCTACCCCCTTCAAGTCTCTATAATGCCATGCAAACACGTCCCTATATTCCCTTAATAGAGCTACGAGCTCCATTTCTTCTTTCGCACTTCGGTCATCTCCTATGTATGTACATCTCTCTTCGTTCTCCTCAATGGTCACAAGAATATTTTTGGTCTTTTCTTTATTATCATATGATTCTCCTATGATGGCCTCTCTTTTAAGCATTCGTACCAAAATTTTTCGGTCTTCAACTTCATATTTCTTGTGTATCTCAAGCATCCTTAGCTATTCTGCAAGAGCGAATGTGAGGAATAATGGCACGTTTGACACAAAAAGCTATCAATGCATGTGCCTGAGCATCTCTACCATCCCAACGAATTTTCTCTGCAGAAGGTGCAATAAAAACAGAAGCATGAATAGGAATGTGTAGAATATCATCATCTTGGACACCATCTCCATCAGCTCCAGCACCTGTATTTGTAGTACCTGTATTCACAGGTGTAATAGGATGTCTTTCAACACCCTGCACAATATTCCATAGTCCTTTTGCGACCAATACATGATGCATCATATAAGCCCATAATGGGTAGTTGGTACATCCAACTTATCCTCAACAGCTAACATATGGAATACTTCACTGCTTTCATCCATGGCCAGTGACTAATATACCTTGATGCAGAAAATTGACTATATCTCAAAAACTTGAACAGAATTGTGTAGAGGAATTCTTCTAAACCTATAGCAGACTTCGAGATGCTTGTATTGGCAAAAAGAAACTGGTATATATCTTTGGCACAAAAAGACAAAATAGCCTACACAAGCGCTATGATAGTGCGTTCGGAGGTTGAAACGAGCTCAAATCGCGATTTGGGCACCACACAGCAAAGCTGTTTTGATCTCTAAAACACCTTGAGTATACTTACCAAATTTCATGCGATGCTGAGACTGCAACCAGAGAGGTGTAGACAATGCCCTAGATGAAGCCGCTACCTGCTCTGATACCGATTGTTGGAGGTAGACATCTGTGGAAGCACGCGAACAGCACAAGGAAAGAAGAAGAAGCTTGGAGCACAACACACAATATTGAATGTATTACCACTAGAATGTACAAAGTTAAGTAGCCTATTAGGGCAATAAGTGTATATACAAGCCGGTGGGAAAAAACCTCCTAAAGAGCGAAAAAAGTGTCTCGACAGTCCTAGAGTGTTCACACACATCACTACCTAAATATATCAACATGTCCTACTAGATTTTTTGCTTGAATCATGTAAGCATAATAAAGAGTTGACAAATTTTTATCATAGTCATACCTTTGTGGTTTCTTCCTCTCTGAGATATCCAAAGGGATGCTTTTGAAGAGTCTCCTTGTGAAATACCTTCATCAAGTTTTACCTTACCTTTTGAAGAGATCTTTGAACTTGGTGTAGAAGAATGATCTTCTTCATCAACATCACTTATTTTGCCTTGATAAACCTCTAGAAGAAAGCAAAGGAGTAGTCATCACATACAACAAGATAAAATTTCTTTTCTCGCAATAAAACCGCAATCAGCCTTCATCAAAGCCACAGTTGTTGCATAGTGAACTTCTTGGTTATAGGATTATAAATCTATAACCCTTTTGGTCATCTACATAACCAAAAATACTACTTTCTCTCTATTTTTCTTTAGTTTATGTCTCAACTCTAATGGAATGTGAACGTAACACAAGCAACCAAAAACTCTATCATGTTGCAAATTAGGTTTTCTTCCTAACCATACTTGATTTAGCTACTTCCACAAATGTTATGTGTTTCCTTTTAGCACTACCATTGTGTTGATGTGTATATCTACATGTAACCTCTCTCTTTATTTTAACCACATCTTGTCTTGACTCTTCTGCGAAGTCGAGACCTTCCCAAATATCAATTATGGTTTTCAAAATAGACCTATCTTTGATGAAATCCTTTTGTTCCTTGCTTAACCAAGCTCTCAGATGGCCAAAAATTCTGTTGGCTATGACTTTAGCAATGATCTTATAACCCGTTTGAAGCATCGTAACCCGATGTCAGTTCTCAATTCTAGTCTTTTCCCCTTTTTTGTAGATTAATTTGATGATGCTGTTGTTGAGAAAAGTTGGAAGTGCGCCGAACTCGAGTGCCTCTTGCCAGACCAAGCAAAGAGGGGTGGCCAGCCTCGCACCATCATAAATGAGACCACCAACATCCTCTCGCAATGCCAGTGGCTTGCTGATTGGAGATACGATGTCCCACTCGAAGTTGTATGAAAAGTACGACAGGTTAGTGAGCTCAACCCAAAAAGAGTAGTAGAGAGATTTTGATTTTTTGGGAATAAAATCGGGGGACCATCTGAACAGGCACAAGGTCACCTGCCCAAGTTGCCATGTTCCAACACTGAGCGCTTGGAATGCCATATCTTCATTCTCAAATACATGCAACATATGACTAGCCCGTAAGAACTGACACTTGCTGACAATCAAGCCACGGGGGAACCACTCTTTTCGAAGCCACTGGCGCACAGTTTCGAGCGGCGGTCTAACACCAAATACTTGTCCAACAAGACAAACTTTCTTGATCTATTCTTGCTTTGAGAGAATGGTAGTTCAACTAAGAGAGACCAAGGGAGGCTCAATGCCCTCCGAGGCCCCATGAGCGACACAAGATCCCCCCTCTAAAATAGGGGCCACGTTACTAATCACCCCCTGGGTCGGGGTAAAATTGCTTAATATGAGGGAGGGGGCCACCTGAGCCATGACAGAGATCCCTAATCGTGCACCTGAGATGAGCTTCTGCTATTCTAGAGAAAAACCAAAGCACAAGATGACGGCTGCCCACTCAACGCATCAAGTCGATGATGATATTACACATAGCTATCCATCAAAGACCGGCAAATGACTGTTGAATGAAGAAAGATCATCTAATCTCCATCATATAGATCCAAACAAAACCTCCCGTGGAAAGGCAAGGATGGGCCAATCAATCCCTACTCTCCCCAAAGAGCCACCCGATTCACTTTAAATCACCTCCACAATTCACTTGGAAATAAAAAGCATACTCCAACAGATTTTCAATACAATAGCTCCGATGATTTTTAATATAAAAAGCATTATAAGAGATGACTCCCACAGATTTTTAATATGGGTCCGATGATTTATTGTAATAAGTACACCACCCTAATCGGAGGGAAGCAAGAACATAAGCGCTGCGCAACAAAAAGAAATGAAGTCACGATAGACAGATTTTAGGGCGGTGATAGACGGTTAGAAGCCGGGCCGAAAAATCCGATAGAACTGCGCCGGAATCTGGAGAGATTTTTTCCCGATGGACACTTTTGCACGAGATTTTTGAGCGAGAAACCAGGATGTGCCTCAATAAAGTCGGTCTTCCCAACACGATAGAGGAGATTTTGGCGCCACGATAGCCGTAACCCCAGAATAGATGCTATGCGATAGAGGGCATTTAGATTTGGCTCCACGAACGCGATAGAGGTTATTTTCCCCAACTCTCACCAGAGTTGGATGCGGCGACGACGGCACCACCGACACCCACTGAACTAGCGTTGTCGTTGATCGGACTTCACCAGCATTGTACTATCTGTCAACGCAGCCATCGTCCTCAATGCAGACAACGTTGTCGTTGTCAGACTTCACCAGCGTTGTACAGTCTGTCTTGTTTCTTTCTCTTCCAGCATCAGCACCTTTTTTGTTCAATTGAAAGCAGCATGCAAACAGTGATCCAATTCATACAAACCACAGCATTCTAATCTCAATGGACTTCAGTTATAGCTCATTGAAAGCAATCAATGCCTTGATACTGCTTGTTTGACTTCAAATCGTTTTTCAGGTGACGGATGACGTATGGCATATAGCAGCGACAGATGACGTTTCTTCATGTAGAAATTCTTCACAGCAGTGACGGACAACAGCATTTACAGATGGCGTATGGCATACAGCAGTGATAGACCACATATCTTCACACAGCATTCCGAAATATCTTAAGATTTTTCTATACACTATTGTGATAAATTTACAGAAAGGATATTAATGCGATGTCACAAAGATGTAATGCCCTTGAATTGGTTCTATTGGCTTTCTCACTCCTTTTGCATGTCATGGTAGAAGTGGGTAAGCTTAAAAAAACCATCTGACTACTCAAAAATTAGATGGAACCCCTTCTAAAACTAACCAAAAATACAACTACTTCTAGATTTAGAACTCTCACATATGTGTTTGCTTGAAAAACAAATCACAACACTTTTTGCATTATTTTCCATGAATTTTTATACTAAAAAAAAGTAGAAACATGCACTCCAAGCTTGATAGACCCAAAGTTTAACTATTGAAGCTTTAATTTCCAATGACTCCCTCTCAAACTCCAATAGAGAACTCCTTTATTCTGCTCATGCTTTTGAACCTTTCAATCTTTGAAAAATCCAAACCCTTTTTCATCATGTCATTTGATCTTTTCAAGAGGTAAAATTTATCTATGTATCTTTATCATTCATTTTTCTCTCATAAATGATAGATGATTTCAATGTTTTTAGTCCTAGCGTGAAAAGTAGGATTAGCGGCCAAAGGTATAGAGCTAATAATGTCACCAAAAATTCAAGTGTGTGTGACTGCAAGTTCATATCTTTATATAACTTTTAAAGCCATATAGCTTCTTGTGTAGCTACCTCCAAGCTTCTATATTCAGCTTCTATTGAGGAGAGAGGAACAATTAGTTATTTTTTAGAACTCCAAGATACCATCTTCTTACCTGCAAAAACAACATATCCACTTATAGATCTTCTATCATCTTTGAAACTTGCCCAATTTGCATCATTAAAGATTCTTATGATTGTGTCACTTGAGTATCCATAATATAAGCTTTCATTGGTTGTAGCTTTCAAATATCTAAGTACTCTCTTTATTGCATGCCAATGCGGTGCGTTAGGAGCATGCTTAAACTGAGATAGAACTCCAATTGAGTAAGAAATATCTAGCCGCCTAGAGTGTCTAATACTCAAAAGGTCACCTTCATGAGCACTATATTTCACATCTTGCTCCATAGATCTTGCTACACCTTTAGAATCTAGCATGTTGAACTTTGAAAGCGTCTTTAATATACTTCGTTTGGTAAAGAAATATAACATGGTCTATGTACAAAATTGGTATTCCAAGAAAGTATGTCCGAAGGCCAAGATTTAAAACCTTGAAATCATGAGTCAACTCATCTTTT